>OX637654.1:7998719-8426320 GCA_951802225.1 Euspilapteryx auroguttella
AACACTGCTAGAGTCCGATGACATAATGGTTGATATCAGCACAAATTCTAACGGAACAAGTGACGACAAGTTGCTTATTGCCGAGGTTTGCTCCAATAATAAAGAAAATAGTAAAGAAGACACAAAAGTTACAACAGAAGAAACAAAACCTATAACAGATATTTTGTTGGGGTTAGAAAGTTTGAATGTAGCATCAAATAATAATGAGGTTTCCTCAAGTATTGAAACGCAAAAAAGTAATCAAGACATGTGTAAAATGGAAGAAGTTAAACCGCTGACAGATATCTGGGTGGCGTTGGAGAGTGTGCGGCCGAGCGAGCGCGTGGCGCCGCTGGTGATATTCCGGGAGGGCGGGGGTGAAGGTGGGAGTGGTGGTGAGGGCGGGGTGGTGGTGGCCCTGCACGCGTGCCGCGAGCGCCCGCGCGCAGACGTGCGAGTGCTGGTTGTTGCCACCACCAGCCGAAAGGATGTCCCCATACACGACTTCAAGTTCCAAGCTGTTGTTCCTAAGGTAAGAGGTTTTTAAAAAAAAGACGTTTTGTGAAAATAGTAGGTTTGGTTCCAGAAAACACATAACGAAACATATCAATGGCCGCTAAACCGTAGATAAGTAAATATTTATTTATGTATGGTCCTTAGAGCCGGATTTTAATTTTCATTTAAATCTTCTTTAGTTGTCTACATTCATAAAATCATTTTTCCAAAAATGATACGAGATCAATATGCCTGATGATGTTGATTCTCAAAACGACAATGTTATGTTCAGACTTTCAATATATTTATATCAATCAAGAAATGGATCTTTATTGTGTGTTCTGTACGGCTGATCATTCTTCAAATTTCTTGTTTGACCGTCTGCATCGCTGTTGTCACCTATAGGGCAGCAAGGTCCGCCTGCTGCAGGCGTCGGGCGACGCCCTGCCGGCCTGCACGCCCTTCCTGCCGCCGCCGGCCCTCGCCCAGCTGCTGCTGCTGGCGCCCGCGCGCCCCACGGACCTCAAGTTCGTCGTCACCTACAGCTGCGAGGGCGAGATCTGCTCCGAGATCGGCGAGGTCAAGGCGCTGCCGCTAGATCAGGTTTAGGCGACCTTCACACTGCCACGCATCACGCAGCGTGGCGCGTGAATGCGTATTCTAACGTTGATTGTAAGTACCTCCATTTGTATAGAAACACGCGCAGTCCAACACACTGAAAATGCATCCACGCGCGCGCGCGTAGTTCCGTCGAAACGCAACATGCAGCGTGGTGCGTGGCAATGTGATAACCGCCTTAGCTTTCAACAGTCATATAGAAAATATGATTTGTTTTATTTCGCTTTTAGATTTGAGATATGATATTTAAGTCTGAGTTGGAATTATGATGTATATTCTATTAGTGTTTTTATGCATAACAAGGTCTAGTCCATTTGGTCTGCGAATGTTCATTTTCGCTTGTTGCTAACTGAAAAAGAAGTATCTATGTCACTGGTCAAATTTAATTTTATTTTTCTCTAGTCTAAAGTGATTTTGGCAAAATTTAATTTTACCTATTTTAAGTAGGTATTTTCTCAAAACAAGTCCGAAATACGAAAATTAACATATTATAGGTGTAAGAAACAGTTTTTAAGTGCAATGATTATTTTATTCCATGACATTTAATTTGTGATGTAAAAAGTAATGAGATCTCGAAAATAGCTTTTATTATGACGCAGTTCTCCCGGATTGCAAAAAATATGATGAGTAAATATGTGTAACATATAATTATTATTAAGTCCTATTTAATTAAGGGGTCGGACTTGCCTATGCGTTAAAAATACAATATTGATTAAAAAATAAAAATGATTTTTATTTTGTACAAAAGTTTTAATTTCCTGAAAAATTAATTACGTTTAAATAATATTTACAATCTATTTACAGTGCTCTTTAATTGCTAAATCCTATAATTAAATTGGAGTGGTATGTATATTTTATGAGAGTATTTATCATACTTATTTATTAAATTATACCTACTATCAACAATAAATTGTGGTAGAACAAAGGTCAATCAAAAAAATTACGCTCAAGACAGTCCAAATTAGAGCTGGCGCACATTGAGCCACTAGTCGCGGCTACTGTACTGTACGTGGCTTAGATAGCTTGTAGAGCTGGGGCGACTAGCACAGCTTTTAAATCTAACTCGCGGCCACAAATGTTCAAAACTCTAAAAATGTATTAACAAACTCGACTAGTGCCTTATTCTGCGCCCGCTTATAAAGCAAAAGCAGAATATAGAGACGGACAATTCAAACTAACTCAACAGTTTGTTTATAACTTCAGTTATGTTCCTATAGTACATCGAAGTGTCAGTTTGAGATATTTGCCTACGATTATTATATTAAAAAGTTTGACAGTTAAATACAGTCAGTGGACAAAAGTTTTTGTACGGCTGTTAACCATTACCGCAGTTCGATATATTTTTTAAAATTGTTAGGTTGGCCTAGCTATTGAACTTAATTCCAGTGAACCCTCTTCTTTCTGCAGATCTTAATTATTTTTCTATACTCTTTCATAGCTATGATATGTGTCTGACATGACATGAGCACTCTTTTGTTTTGTTTTGTTATGTGAAATGACACTTTTCAGAATTGTTATTTTTCTAAATATTGGAATTGAAAAAACTGTTTTATATTTGAGTTAAAATTGCAAAATGTGCATTTTACAAATTGAAAATACATCTGGTTGAGTTCTACTCTTGTGTACATTAAATATCTGGTGCTGGTATATACGTTTTACGTCTCAAACTGGACCGCTGTTTTGTGCAATATTCGATCGGATTTGGGAAGAATGAACGTGAATTGTGATGGATGTTGAAGCTGAATAACCCTTCAACAAGGGCGCTTTATGTAACCAAGGGCTACTAAATGGAGTAAACGTATTCTTAGACTGCTGGATAAATTACATATAGAATCATTGGTCGGTGGGTCGTTTTACATTATTTCAACTAGGCTTTCAATATAAGCTTATATTTTACACTCCTAAAACGACCCACCGACCACACTATGAATATTTTTTTATTTTCAATATGTATAATCAAGGTTAACTTAAAGTTATATGTTTTTATCTATTTCTTTTTATGTAAGCATACTAATATATATATAAATATATATATATAAATAAATGCATTCAAATAACTTTGTTTGTTTTATTAACTTAAGGGTAGGCAACAAAGGCGTAATTTTTATTTAATAGGGTTAATACCACTGCTGTTCATCGATATATCGATATCGATAAATAGCGGTTATATCGATACTTGTAAGCACTATTATCGACTACGTACATCACTACGTAGGTGTCAGTGATCAGAGAGAAGGTAAATGCCAGTGATGACAATACACACCTTGAAATAAACTTTGCTCCCTCAAGTACGCCTAAAGAAACACCTAAACTTAGCTAGGGAAGGGCTAGAGTGGCGACTCTTAAAACGTAGTGATTTACCTTCTCTCTGGTTAAATAAGTGTTTTCTAGGCGGGCTGGTCGCGGAAAGCGAGCGCGGTGATGGCCTTCTGGTGTCCGCAGTACTCGCGCTCCAGCGAGCCCTTCTCCACGTCCCACAGCCGCGCGTAGCCGTCCGACGACCCTGACACACACATTCATATTCTTAAGAGGTTCCAAATGACTCGATAAATTCTTTTGGTTCACTTAAATGCCACACTAGACACTGCGTGACCACGAGGCGTGAAGAGAAACGCTTTGCAAAAAAAGAAGTAACTAAATAGGGTGTCATTGCGAACATCGATAATATATTTCAACTGCATTTGTCAAGGAATGGTATACAAGAACAGAACGGGTTATTAGCTGGGTCTACACCAAGTGATCCAACTCAATCCGATCGCACGCTCCAGCTGTGCGTTCCAAAAGAGCAGACTGTCGGTCCTTCGGAGCGCGCGATCAGATCAATCCAACCATTGGCGTAAATCCAGGTAATCTAATAAAACAAGAGGTAACACATACCAGTGAAGAGGTAGAGCGAGTCGGCGCTGAAGGCGGCGTCCCACACCCAGCGCTGCGCGTCGTGCCGCAGCTCGCGCCGCAGCTCCCAGGCGCGCGCCGCCCACAGCCGCGCCGAGCAGTCGCCCGCCGTCGTCACCAGCGTCCTGCGCCCACGGACCACTTAAATCTGTTACGCCCTCCTAGACCGCTCCTGTACCACTGTACACACTTCAGCCTCCCCCATAAATCGCCACAACGACTGGTCTAGAGCGACCCTCATCCAGTGTACTCCCGCAGCTTTCACCTTGTAGAGGGTCTGCCAACTCTACGTCTTACGGATCACAGTCGCCACTCTAGTACTTTTCGACCCCAGCAATACACTACACTATCAGGCTGCATCAGCAAGGCAACACTCACTGCGAGTCGGGACTGAACTTGCAGCGCAGAGCGTACTTGTCGTGCGCGCGCAGGTGGCGGCGCGGCACGGGCCGGCCGCCCTCGAGCGCCCACACGTAGCAGTTGCCCTTGTTGTTGACCGCCGCCATCAGCTTGCCCGTCGGGTCGATCGCTATGTCCTGAATTGACGCTTCTGCTTCTGGTATCTTTAAAACATATACAAAAATGTGTTTAATGATGCGCGGCGTGAGAAAACCTCACCAGAGAGGGAGGTCTCCCACTCCATGTGGACTGAGAAGCGTGTGCACCTACGTTTATTTAAGTTTTTTTTTTATGAAATTAACCTCCATCTGTATTGCTTAGGAAAGAAGACTGATATCATACAAATACATATCAAAACAAGTCTACTGTAAAACAATAATGTAATATTTATTCCACCAAACTCACGAGCTGCTCATTCTCTTCCGTCTTAAGGTCCCACAGGTGTATAATGCCGCTCTGGTCGCCCACCATGATCTGCGACTGGTCGGGGTGCAGGCACACCGCCGTCACCGGCGCCGGCACTTGGAAGATTTGCGAGCACTGCAGCTGACGAGATCTAAAAAAGAGGGAAGTTTACCATTAGAACTATAAACTGAAAATATTTATCATTCCAATTGCCAACATGAGATTACAGTCTTTTATTCAGCGTTCTTTACATGATGTAAGTTTGCATATTCCATTTTGATTTAATTCTGTGCATCTATCGACTGATTCATGTAAAATTTCATGATAAGTTTTTAAAACAGATAAAAAAACAGGCTATTGGTGGCACTAACATGACTCTGGGCCAATTTTTGCTCAGAAAACTATAGATGCATTTTTATATCATCTTAACTATATAAGTACTATTATTTTTTATTTAATTACGTTGCACCCAAGCAAGGTTACCATTTTTAACCGACGAAAAAACAAAAAGGAGGAGGTTCTCAATTCGTCGCGTATATATATATTTTTTTTATGTATGATCACGCATAACTTTTTACTGTGTGGACCGATTTTGATAATTCTTTTTTTAATCGACAGGGTATACCTTGAAGTTGGTCCCATAAAAATTTGGAAAAAAAATCCAACCCTAAGGGTGGAAAATTAGGGGTGACTTTATTGTTCACTCACAGATTGTTTTGCCGTGTTGTGATTTACATGATAACTGCTAGGTATAATTATGAGTCTTTTTTTATATGAATGTTAATAATCATAATCTCAGCCGATAGACGTCCACTGCTGGACATAGGCCTCCCTCAAAAATTGCCTCACCGACCGGTCGTGATCGAACCTCATCCTGTTAGTCCCTCAACCTTCACCAGGTTGTGTGGCCACCTCGTGGGGTGCGACCACCCTGTGAAGGGTGATTAGCTGGGGTTAAAAAAAAATTAGCCAAAAAAAAACTGAAAAGCAAAAAATAAAAACTTCTTATCAAAAAATTAAACCGCCGAAAAAACTGAAAAGCATTAAATAATAGGGAAACATTTTCTACTAGGCCATAATTTACTCACTTCTTAAAGTAATTTTGGATTACCAAGAAATTTGAGTCGGTGCCACAGAGTCAACGAATAACGATCACTAAATTACCTGAAATTCAAAGAAATAACCGAAAAACGTGTGCTGCTTCGAATTCGCTTTATGTAAATAATGATTTTGCTTGTGTGGTGTGGCGCCGACTTAAAATTTCTTGGTAATCCAAAATTACTTTAAGAAGTGAGTAAATTAAGGCCTAGTAGAAAATGTTTCCCTATTATTTAATGCTTTTCAGTTTTTTCGGTGGTTTAATTTTTTGATAAAAAGTTTTTATTATATACTTGCCTTAGATCCCATAATCTTGCTGTGCAATCTTCTCCACCAGTGTACATCCATTTACCATTCTCCTAAAAATAAAAACATTAAAACAAAAATTATTTGGTCCTGCAGTTTTTAAGCCTACTTCAAACAAACAAAGATTTGATAAAAAAAAATTATCAAGTAATTGAACAAAAAAAACCTTAAAAAAAACCATTCATTATGTTTATCAGGACATAAACTATAGCATATTTTCAAAAAAGTTAGGGATTACACATACCATGAAACCGACTCTTGTCACATTTTTTGTTACTCCGTCATAGTTGATCACAGGGTCTGGGTTGGCACTGGCCAGGTCATACATACGTATGTGCTGGTAGCCACACGCTGCTACCATCTGCCCATCAGGAGTTATATCAAGGGCATTAACTTGCTGTAAATAAAAAAATAAAAATACTTGAGAAGCATTCAACACATATTCATTAAACTAAAAAGCCTTCTTTGGAATATCAGCTACTTCTCAATTTACTCTTTTTATTATTATCTCCAAACAGATCTTAAGTAATGAAAAAAAAGTTGTTTATACCTATCCTATCCTACTTTCAAGCAAACCCTTAGGGTTATGGCACATATGGCAGAGCGCATCGCACAGCATAATATGCTGTTGTCTTGGACATAATATCCAAAATCACAATACTTGCTCCTAAGAGCATCAAAGCAACTACAAGCCAAGGTTATGTTATGAAGACGACTATATAGTTTGACCCTGAAAAATGCTTTGCGCTGGGATTCGCCATATGTGCCCTTACAACCATACCCAATATATTCCAACAATATTGTTGGAATATAAATTATTATTATATGCTGATTGAAAAATTTGTACCTACTTATTGATACAACAATATTGTTGGAATATAAATTATTATTATATGCTGATTGAAAAATTTGTACCTACTTATAAAATTATTATTTCAGTATAATACTTTTTAATGGTTAGTGAAGACTCTTCACTTCATACTATAATGTAATAGATAAAACGACCCACCGACCGATGGTGTAGAGTAGAATACCTAAATTAACTTACAGAATCAGGGTGTTGCATTGTCCGTAGGCAAACTCCGCTATGAGCCTGCCAGAGTTTAATTGTGTGGTCGTAACCACCCGTCACTAGCGCTACAGAGCCGCCGCCACTGGCACTGCCGGCTGTATCTCCTGCCATTATAAGAACCTAGCAGTTTTTCTTTTCTCCAAGAAAGAACTTTCATAACAAAGAAAGGAACTTAGCCTAAACCTAAAAACTCCCCAACCCAAGTCCCCAAATAAACAGACCATGAGACCACAGACCAACTACCAACTAGAGATACAGACGGGGACGGGCGGGAAAACCGATATTGTCGATAATTTAAAAAAAATATCAACTATCAAAATCACCGATATTATCGAATATCGATGTTTGTATCACTTCTATAAGAACTATCGAAGATGATTCTAATATCGATATAAATTTCGATACTAGAATCATCTTTATAGTAGTCCCTGAGAGTAGTCCCCACAAAATAAGAAGCCCGTTTTGACATTTGAGAAAAATCATAGACTATATGATGTCATCATAATAATATTCAAGTTTAGTGAAATATATCTAATCATAATTTAAATCCAATGCACTTTACAATGTTTCGGTGCCCTTACAGGGTTCATGTGCTGTACCTACTTTACCATACACTACCACCTGTATCTTGTCATGTTCGAAAGAAGTTTCTGATTCTAATAAAATCAAATCGATCAAATACTCACACAAACCTGAATCGATTTATCGTGAGTATCGTGCATCGAGTCGTTTGGCTACATCACTAGTTCCGTCACAATGACAACGTCAAAACAGGCTTACTTATGAGCTGTTCTACAAAAATTTGTACTCGTTTTGAATTTTCGTAACAAAAAAAAGTGTTAAATTTAATGTTTTCCTAGCTTAAATAGTAAGCATATTTATTAAACTAAATAAATACATTTTTTTTCTTAATAATCTCACATCTTGCTGTCAGGTTCGTTACAAAAATATTGTTTGATTAAAAATTATATGAAGAATTAGGATACTTCAAATGATTTTTATTTGATGGGTTATGTACTATTTAACATTTTACCATACAGAAATAAATTATTTTATATATAATTGCGGAAAACTTGAAAAGTTTTGTTACGATAAGGCCCCATTTGATGCCTTACTTTTAATTTTTTTACTACGATAGTTACTATAACATTTTGAAATTACAACCAGTATAATGGCTTTTTAAAAGATCTTTCAATTTCTATAAGTTTTAATATACTTATTCCGTCTAAAACATTTTTAAAATAAAAAAAACTACAAAATATTATAAGGACAGTAACTAACCCTGACATTGTTGTAACAATACTGACATGCTAAAGCTGAGGTAGTCATTTTAATTCGTCTTTAGCAATGATTTTAGTTAAACAGAAAAAATGCACTAAAATAACATTTTAAAGTCTTGTTTTTATTATTTTGCGTAATATTTCTTCAAAATTTTAGCCAAATTTGTAGATGAAGTAAAAAGTTAATATATATCAGTCAAAATTATTGTGACAATCGGAAATATGAGAGTGTAAATTGCCGTCTTCATTATAGAATACATTGCTTTTTATTATTATTTTAAATTCGTTACAAATCCTGTCAGGATATATGTTACAACACAAAATGTAACGAGCCTGACGTAACGCGCAAGGGTCCCGTTTGAAAAGAAAATTTATATTTATTTAAAAATGCATTTTTAGATTTAAATCTTTCACTTATTTGTTCGTAGATAATATAGAAATTAGCCACTAAAATCAGCAGTACTAGTATCATATAAAAAAATCTGGAAATTGTTATAACTATATTGACAAAAAGTGTAGAAAAAACTCACAACGTGCAACCGCTCGTCACAAGTTGGTGCCTGTCTTTCATAGAAAAAAAGATAAGTCAGTTTTAAATATTCTATTACCACCGGCCTCCCAGTACATCCAAAAACGCTACGCTACAAAAAGCTTTGCTATAACCTGCGCAGATAAATGGCGCCATATTATGGCGTCGAACTGCATGCTATCTCGCTCACACAGTGAAGTACACGCTGCAAAAAATAAAAATTAACGCAGAACTAAAACAAATAGCAATATTATTTTATTATTTATTACTTGTATTATGTGGCAATAAAGCATTTTTTAACATAATTTTATCTTTCTTGTGAATGTTTTCAAATCACAACTAATAAAGAAAAATAAAAGAACAATGTTTTATTTACCCTTGCTTCTAATTTAGCTTTTTTTTTTATTACCTCTAAGGGTTTATATAAAATCTCTCTTGCTTCGTAGAAAGAACTCTGTGGTTCTCGTTGTTGGCGTTACATTGATTACTTTACATATTATTATATTTTAGTTGTTACTATGTAATGTAATGTTGTTTGTTGACCCAAATATTATTTATGTCAACAAATGATGATTTATGAGATTATTTCTAAATACTGTTAAATCATTCATTAATAATAATTAAAAAAATATAATTTAATTATTACAAAGAGTCTGTAGAAGAAATATTAATCGAACTTTTTTGGCCAAATACATTACAAAAAAAAAATCTCCGCCATTTTGAGATCTGTTCTTTATCTGCGCGGCTTATAGGTTTTTGGATGGTTTTCTAGCGGCGGCTCAGAATAAAGACAAGCATAGAAGGAGTCCTAAAATAAAAAGTCACATCATTGTGTTACGCTACTTACTCAAGTCTAACCGTTGAATATGTTAAAAAGAGACCAATATACTTTCTCCACTGGGTCGTATGACTCTTCCGCACCTTGCCCGTACCTGGGTTCGACTTTTTATTTTTAATTTTCTAAAAAGCTAGTGATGGCAAAAATAACTTGTCCTAAATCAAGTTGTCTATACTTTTATACAAGACATGGTTCTTTATTATGGAACTTATCATAACTAATTCAGGAGTAATTGTATGGTATTATAATAACAAGAAAACAAAGACAAAGATAAAAACGCTTTATTTCTATAAAAATGCAAATAAAAATACAAAATGTAACAAACCGTATAACATTTTTAACAGAAAAAGAATAAGGGCAATTGTGCCTTATCGATTAAAGCGATTTCTTCCAGGAAACCTACTGCACACAATAAGTTATTTTAATGAATAAAACGGGTGTCTTGATAAAAATATAATAATACTTACCTATTTCTAAAGATTTTCCGTTCATAAAAAACTCTGTCACATCAGATATTATTAGCACAGCTCTAAAATAATTAAAACTAAAAGATATAAGTGTGCCTATAATAATATGTATATATAAAACAAGTAAAACAAATCTAATTTTGGAAATTTCATAATGTATGAATTATGCGCTTCTTTACACACTCATTTTCAATAATCTTGCTCTGCACTCTGCACCTCAAATGTTTGTTTTTGCCTGGGTTGATCTTGATCATCACTTTGTTTGTATGTGAAAAAACCCTGCTTGTGGTTTTTTTTGAGACCTAAAAATATAATATGTTATAATTAAAACTTATAAAAGAGAGTAAGTATTATAAAACCTGGGTGTAAACAATTTATACATACGTAAGTGATATCCTGCAGCAACAATGGCGCTTTTGTTTTTATCACAAAGTAAAATTTTCATGGAATTTTATTTGTTTACAGTTTACAGCATTGGTTTACCCAAATTTACGGTTCATATATTCTGTAGCTTTTTTTATCAAAGTATTTTGTGAGGCCTGTAAGAAAGCAAGAAAAATGTTCTTAAATATTATATTCTAGACAATAATAATAATAATTTATTCAAATATATATTAATTAAAGCCTTCGTAATCGCTTTTAGTGATAAGGCCGCCATAGATTTAATCCGTGCGTGTAAAAATTATGACGGTAAATTTAATCATGCGGATATATTTGGTGATGCAATTGGTAAATTTAAAAAACTTTTAAATGAAGATGAAACTTAATTAAAGAAAGATATTATAATTATTTAAATAGATTTGCTTTATATAAATATTTAAATTTTGTACTTACATAATATAGCGAGCACATGTTATTACTTTAAGTGGAAACTTAATTGGCTTGTGTAAAACCTTCCTAATTCACTAAGCAAATGTTTTATATATATAAGCTGTATGTTTCCCTATTGAAATAAAATAAAATAAATAAATTTTTGCATTGATATTGTAACTTGTTTTATGTACTGTATGTTTTATTTTGATTGCAATAAAGAATTATCTTATCTTATTTTTTTTTAGAAAACAGGTATCTTAGAGAATATTAACTTAAACGATGACATCCCGCAACTTAAACTTGAAATTTTCATATACAATTATGAGGATTTGCAGAAAAAAAACATAGATAAACTTAAACCTGTTTTATCCAGAATGGGCAAATTGTATGTCACGATATTTTCTTTAAGGCCTATATCCAGCAGTAGACGTTTTTAGCTGAGATGATGGTATTTTCTGGTTGCATTTCTTTCTTAGATATGAAATATGAATTGTCCACTGAATGTCGCTGTCCTATTTTCTTTAACATTAAGTTGATAACGAATAACATTTAATTAATTTGATATAAAATAAGCAATTGAAAGGGCAATATTTTATGATTACCACCAACCAACTTATTCAAATTGCAGCAGCAAAACTGTTGTTACAGTTTCAGGTTATAATCTTCACCATCTTAAATCTTCTTTGTTGATAAAACAGTATGTTGTGAATGTTTAAAATCTTGTCTCTTTATAGCATCCAGTCATTTTGTTTTTAGTATATAATTTACTTGAAAACTGAAAAAAATACAACAATTAGCATATTATTATGTCTGATTTTTATTTGTCCTTAAGTTAGAACGGATGATTTAGGTTCGATAACTTTTGTCTAAACATATTTTGGCACAACACTATCACAACCTTTACAGAAGGTGTTTTACCGTAATAATTCAATAAATTTAGGTACGAGTTCGACAAACAGCGTGTAAAATTGATGTTCTTGATAATTTATTAGTCAAAATAGTGCCCAGAAGTCTACAATGAAACAAAATTATTTACCGAATGGTAGGTGACCGAAACATCAAGATTTTGATTCCTTGACGCGTTTGATTCACATCCCGTCACCACACAAGAGATTGTTATACATTAAGTTAAACATTCACAATCACAAAACCAATTTATCACACCTTTTTCATAAAATATAATCATAAAACTTTTGGAGCTGCTACCGATGTTTACAATGTCATATTATACGTCAAAATAAAACAAACCATAAACAAACCACCAAATATGTACCAAATTATTGGTTTTTAATTTTGTACGGTACTAATAAACCAGTGTCATCAATAAACCACTTTGATACCACAAGAAGAAAACTTGCAAAGAATTCTCATATTTTATCTCTCTCTAACTAATAGTCTTTTTGCCGTTTAGTAAGGAGCGTAACAATATGAAAATAACTTTTTATTTTAGCCCGGTTTCTATGCTTGTCTTTATTCTGAGAGCGGCGGTTTCCTTACTCTGAGGTTTTTGGGCGTTTGGTTAGGGTTGCTCGATGTTGAGAAAACATCGATGTTAATATCGGGGTGAGGCCGCCAATTTTGCCACTTTTTGCTACACTTTTAAGTTTTCCAAAATTACTTTTAAAATTTTCAAATTTTATTAACTTCGGCTATGCTTTCTGGCAAAGCAATTTTTGGGAAAAAATAGCCGATTAGAAAATGGCTGTAGCTAGCGTAGTTTTATTTTAATTATATTTTTTTGTTAGTGAGTGTTATTTTTTTCATACAAATGATCTTTGTCCCGAAAATACTTGCTGACGAAATTTACAAAATTATGATATTTTTTTTGGAGTTAGTAAAAATCTTTCTCCAGCCCAAGTACGATATTTTTATAATCAAATAAAAGGAAGCATAACTCTGTTTATTTAGTTTTTATCAATGTTCGATTCGAACCCATGTCCACAGTTTTTCACATGTAACATTTTTTATGTGACGAATTATCACGAGTTACGTAGCATTTGAATAGAATTGGGTTAATTGTAATGATTACTTTGGTAACACTAACGATTTTTTTTTTCATAAACCTATTAAAACTCTATAATTTTGAGAATGAATTGATGTCAAAGTGGTGCACACCATAGACAAAGTAACACGTGCTTCGTCAGCGAAATCGCAAAACTTTTTTTTTTTTTTACCTCTGCTTAAGCTTGTTTTTGATGAATGTTGTATTCATAGTTTCGACAATGCTTATATTATCCGAAAATCTAGGTTTAAGCCTGCTATTCTGTTTACTTTCGAAATGCTGACAAAAAACATGTTGAATTTTTCGCTTTTATGTGAGTATTTCGTTACTTTTATGTAACCGTTAACATTTTTTTATGTAACGTTACATAAAATTATATAAAGCCATGTGCTCATCGAATTTTCTGTGCGTAAATTTTTATATTAGAATTATTTAAATAACTATTTTTCTTTATCGATTTAGCTATATTTTTAGTACTTAACTCTTTTTATTTAGTTGAGAGAACAAGCTCAACTATCAAAATCAATTTGGGTTTGTTGGTCGTTTTGATTTATTTTATTCCTAAAACAACTGTTTTTATGTGAATAAAGAAAACCCAATTAAACCATTAAATATGAAAAATAATAGAAATAGATTCGTACTCATAACATTTAAAAAAAATATATACTCAAAATATTACCTAAGTTGTGTTCCTAACTTTTCAAAAAATATGTTACTTTTGCGTTACTTCTGCGTTACCGTAACGTAAAAGTGTGTATGTAACTTTATGTCACTAAGTGGCAAAATTGGCGGCCTTACCCATCGATGTTCATCGAACCAAAAACATCGATGTTTTTTTAATGACATTGATTAAGGGTTAGCAAATGATTTTTTTGTCATGTTTCGATACTTTCAGAAATTGATAAAATAATCTGGGGATGCGTCTATCTTAAAGATAACCAGTGTTATTCATAAACATAAAGTACATTTTAAGTAACTTTACTGGAGGTCTACTTCTCTGGTTTGTATGGTAAATACGTGACATCCTTATTAACATAAGTATAACTAAAATGCTCTTTAACTTTTTAGGCTTCGAACGCACAGGCGGATTTTTATCCGCGCGGCAACAAACCACGCGGATAAAAATCCGCTGTTGCTGTTTTATTTCCGCGCGGTTTTAAAGGTTGTTATTTCATTTTCAACCTTATTCATAGGCCACGAAGGTACAGGCGAATTTTTAGCCGCGCGGAAATAAAACCGCGACAGCGGATTTTTAACCGCGCGGTTTTTTATCCGCTGGTACCAGTACACTTCCATAGGATTCAGTCATCATCATCATCATCATTTCAGCCGTAGGACGTCCACTGCTGGACATAGGCCTCCCTCAAGGATTAGTAGGATTCAGTATGTTACATAAAATCCGCGCGGCAAAAAACCGCCTGTGCGTTCGTAGCCTTATAAATAACAGGGTACAGATTTTGTTGAGGGTTGTCGTGTCGATCGATGAAGTATTTGTAAAATCGTAAAATCGATGTTACGTACGACGCAACATAGATGTTAAAATAACCAGGCTAAGGCTAACATCACAGACCAACTAGAGATACTACGTAACATGAAATAGTGTAATTGAGTAATTCTACCAAAACTTGTACATTGGCCGTTTTTTAATGTACCTAGCGTATTTTCTTTTTTGAAAGGATAGACAGTATTTTACTGGCCTCTGTTTTATATATTAACTATTGTCGAAGAAAAACTATTTTAAATAAATTGTTGAAAATTCTGAAATTTCATCCCCTATACTGTCCCTAACTTTGGTGGTCGCATTCACGTCTTGGTTAAGAAAGATTTTTGTTCTAAAACAACAGAGGTTATTATTTTAACACACAATGTAATTACTTGGCTTAATAATTATTGAGATTACGTTTTAAAAAGTATTTAATAAGTATTTTTAAATGATTAATTTCTCTTGTCTATGAAATTTCGATGATCCTTTTTTTTTTTTTTTTAGGCGGGGAAACTCCTAACGAGTACCCTGCGACCCCGGGGGGAGTCGCAGGGTTATGTGGGGTTCGCACCCACTAAAACCCCGCCGGTGTCCATCTCGGCTGTTGGCAAGGGGGTCACGGGTGATCTTTCGATCGTTATGTTCAACTCCGCGACCCCCTATTTCGATGATCCTGACATGTCAATATAGTAACGCAATTTTCTCAAATTTCCAAAAGTAAAACTTCGGCAATTTTTATAATAATAATAAATAATGATAACACTGACTAGATAAAGCTGGTGACACAATGAACTGATTAGTTTTGCTTGATACATTTACCTGGTAGTAAAAATTCGGTTTTAAAATAATAATTAAAAGCAATATATTCTTTAATGAAGACGGCAATATACACTCTCAAATTTTCGATTGACAATAGTTTTGACCGATAAATATAAACTTTTTACTTCATAATACAAATTTAGCTAACTATTTTAAAGAAAAATTATAAAGAATTTAAAATGTTATTTTAGTGCATTTTTACTGTTTAACTAAAATCATTGCTAAAAACGAATTAAAATGACTACTGTGATCTCAACTTTAGCATGTCAGTATTGTTACAACAATGTCAGGGTTAGTTACTGTCCCTAAAATATTTTGTAGTTTTTTTTATTTTAAAAATGTTTTAGACAGAATGTTAAATTAGTACAAAACCCATCAATTAAATCATTTAAAAATTTAAATCATTTGGAGCATCCTAATTCTTCATATAATTTTTAATTAAATAATATATTTGTAACGAGCCTGACAAGATGTGAGATGATCTAGAAAAAAAAATCTATTTAATTTATTCGAGCATTAAATACTGAGAACTTTATTATAACAACATAGTTTAATAAATATGCTAATAACTATTAAAGCTATGAAAACATTAAATTTAACACTTTTTGTTATGAAAATTTAAAACGTGTACGAATTTTGGTAGAACTCTCTCAATTTCCTTTTCTAGCTAGGTATCATCCTGCAGGTATGTACAGTGGCGGACACGATCGGCGTAACACTTCCGGTTTTTCTGTATTGCAAATTAGCTCTTGTTCTTTGGTAATACAGTCTAGGGCTGACGAAACCATAGACAAATATGTTACGGCCTCCTAGTCCGTGACTGTACTGTTAGAAGATGTGTACAGTCAAGGACTAGGAGGCCGTAACAGATTTGTCTATGGTTTCGTCAGGCCTAGACTGTATTACGAAAGAACAAGAGATATTTTGCAATACCGTAAATTGGGGTGACAAGGGATGGCGGGGTGACAAGGGACGTGAAACCAGATTTTGTCTAAACCTTTGTGGTATAAATGTATGGCTGTTGATTCGTAGTACGATTTTTTTATTTAAATTTTAGAAGTATTTCGTACTCATTCCCTGGCAAAACACAAGTATCTGAACCCCTAAAATATAAAAAAAATTAAGTCAAAATCGGAAGTAAAAACAGGTAAGTTTTGTTTGTGTTTTAACTTTGATTTTAAAACAAAATTTATTGTGTTTCCGAGCTTAAAAAGTTTGTTAAGTTGAATTTTAGTTAAAAACAAGATCCAAACATTAAACAGATAAGTAATAATTACCCAAATTCATCGAAAATTCACATTTTAAAAATATGAATCACATTTTAGATATTTTTGGGGTGAGAAGGGATGTCTAAGTGGGTGAGTCAAAGCAGAAACGGGGTGAGTTGGGATGTGAGTGGGGTAAGTTGTTACGCGAATGAGGTTACTAGGGACACTACAGGGGTGTGTTGGGAAAATTATTTTAGGGTTAGCAATTTTAAATGAACTTGTAAATATAAGGAATCAAACATATGGATAAAGGTACGTACCAATTTACGTTTTTGCTAATTATTTTTCTCTTTTTTTTCATTCGTTTAAAATGCATCTAAATATTTTTGTTTTATTAACAGGATGCCAAGGGTATATACAGCAAATCCGGGAACAAAAAACTCGAAAAAAATATGACTTAAATATTAAAAATAAACAAATTGCCTGTTTTATTATTTGTTACTTTAATTTAAAACAAAGTCGCTTTAAAACTATGCAACGGAATTTGATGCAGATTTTAATTAGATAGAGTGAATAATAAGGAAGGATCTTATTATGTATAAGAACATAGTAATAGTTAAGGTGGTACGAAGTTCGCTGGGTCGACTAGTAGGGATTAAAATCTAAAAGTGACAACCCTAACAAATTTCCCTTGTCGCCCCTTCTCACCCCGATTACGGGGTGAGAAGGGATCACACATATTTTTGAGATTATTGCTTTAAATACTATAAGAAATTTTAAAATATAAAATATTAGCTGCCGGAACTAAATCTATGCATTGTAAATGAGGTCTTTGCTTGAAAAAAAGTCAATATAATCGATTGTAAAGTCATAAATCGTCCCTTCTCACCCCAATTTACGGTACAGAAAAACCGGAAGTGTTACGCCGACCGTGTCCGCCACTGTACCTATCGGAGACTGATTCGAATTCGAACAGTCATATTAATGTCGGATACCGACGACTGGTGAATAGACAACCCAGTGGTAACAGGTTTTGGTGGTACTCTTTATGGCGAATCTCCCCTGCTGGGAAAATGCTAGCAATGCAAAATAATAAGACTGATTATTAGTTTATATGAAATTACTTTATTGAACATGTAAAATCCATATTGACATGAGGAATGCTAATTCTCATTTACAAATAACACAAATGTAAAATTTGAGAGACAAATCACATCGAAAACCTACCTAAAATTAACTAAAAATAAAACATACACATCAATTTCAAAAGTATCATGGGGATACAAAAAGCGGACAAGTCTATTCGCCTTTTGTATCATCATTACACTGGCTAACAGTGCTGCCGCCCCGTTTAATCTTTACTAGGAGTTTGGTACAAGTATCAACATAAATTCAAATTTAATCAGAAGAGGTAGGTTTACTTATAACAACAAGCGGTCACTTTAACAATGTTAGTCTCTAATTTTACAAGGTTCTTGCGGTCGCCAGACAAAACTCCCATGTCTATAGAATTCACAAAAATACTTATGGCATACTTGTTTTAAAGCACAGCTCTCAAACAAATAATGTACAATAAATTCAGGAAAGTACGCAGACATACAAGTTTTGATAGAACCACAGGAAGAACTCTAGTGAGCATCCAGCAGTCAGTGAACTTAACAAGGGAGGGCTAACTGTACAATTCCCCAGCATACATGCTAACACTTAACATTATCTTTTTTTTGTGTGGCATAGAAGTATCTCTAGCCAAGTGGTAAGACTTTCCAAACTCTGTAGACCTAATCTATTACTATAAACATTTATTAAAGTATGTACCAAGTACAATCTGTTTTAATATAAGATGTCAACTATGAATGAATTAATTAAATATCCATGCACTGAAATACAAATAATTATTAAACTAAGGTTTGAAGAAGTGTAAAAAACAGACTTTGGAAAGCCAGTCCCTTTGTAATAAATTAAGTCCAAGTAAATTATTCAATATGAACAGATATTCCTTAAGCTGAGAGATCATTCGCTTTCCTCATCCTCCTCCTCACCTTCCTCCTCGTCAGACTCTTCCTTCTTCTTCTTGGACTTCTGCAAACAAAGTTTGTGTCAGCAGTGGGAACAAAGATGATAAATATTTTAAACAGTATGTATGTGATAAGAATTACTCACAGGTGCTGCAGCCTTTTTGGGGGCCTTCTTTCCTCGCTTTGTCGCCTTCTTGCCAACAGCCTCGCCACCACCACCATTCGCGTTAAACGATTCAAGGTCCTTTGTGTATTGCTCCTTGGCCTCAGCAGCCTTCTTCTCCCATACCTGCAAAATATTATTTCAGTATTTATTACTAGGTTCATTTTCTGAATTACTTACCTAAATGAAAATAAAGTTCTAAGTTCTAGAGAAAAATGCAACTATGGTCAAGTAGGTACATACACTCTTGTCTTTCATTTCCCTCCACATTTCACCACCTTTCTTGGCGATTTCAGTCACTTTGAGTCCTGGGTGCTCAGACTTGATGGACTCCCTGGCGCTGTTCAGCCACAGCATGTATGCTGACATGGGACGTTTCGGCTTGTCCGTCATTTTTACTTTTTTCCTGGAACAAAATTTTTAAACTTACTACAAATCACTTCTAGAAACGTTCAATCCGTTCAAAGTAGGTCACTGGAGCTCAACAGTGAACAAAATAATCTGCTAGCGAAGGAATAGCTCCAATGGACGCTTTCAAGGGCCGCGTTTTGGCGGGAAAGCGATTTTTAGTACTTCTAACCAAAAAATCAATAAATTATTGAAGGCGTGCCTTTTTATTAAATTAAAAGTACAATAATTATAAGTTATAAGTACAAAATAAAGAGTAAAATAGTTATCGCCCCTTCAACGAGTTCACTGGCCTAGGCTTGGGTCGAACGAGCCATTTTGTTTTCACGATTTGCGATGAAAATGCGCATTAACACGTTTAGCCGTTTTAGCTAAAGAAATCTATAGGTATTTAGCTTAAAGTTGTGGAAGAACTGTTTCAGACCTTCAATGAAAAAGATTAGAGAAATAAATTATTGAAATATCGCGTCCTTCTCGTACCCACGCTTAGTGATTTAGTACGTAGACTATGGCCATGTTAAAAAACGTGAATTCCAACGTGGAAAGAGAACAAATTATACGAATATCGCGCACAGGTACCAAAAGAAACAATACTAAACTGTTAAAATAATTAGAAAATTGTACTGACTTACCTGATGGCAAAAATTTTGAAATATTTTTTGAATTGGTGCACAACCAAACTGCTAACAGTAGAGAGCCAGAAGAAAATGTATGGGGCTCAAGCAAAATGTTCCCGGAGCAAGCTCGCTTGGGTCGCCGCGTCGTAACCCCAGCGCCATCTACAACGATGCTGATTGGTCAATCGACCCCGTACTACCAACCGAAGTAATCAAATAGGATACCATAGTGCCTTGTACATCCGCGTAAAATCAGAAGCTAACATCTATCTTAAGCTTAAGACATAAGGTCGATTCTGCTCTAAACAATAAATCTCCATACATTTACTTTCCAATTGTTTTTCGACGATTTCATTAGGAAATACGTAAAAATTATAATGTAAATTTAGAGGATATGTAGTAAATGGTCTAAAGAAATTATTTATCTTATAACTTTTCATACAAAGTTTATAAAAGAGCCTCAAAAAAATTCATGCCTACCAAGGCACTCTTCGCCAACGTAGTACTAAAATAAACTCGCGCCGAATTTCAAAATTGCAGGCAACTTGAGGCAACGTTGACCAAAAAGCGCGGTAAAGTCCGATACCATTGTGTAAAAGAGACGCAGAATAAAACATTGCTCGAATGAATGGCAGTCTTGTTTACGATTGTGATAAGAAGAAACTGAGAAACAGGTTTTAGGCTTCAAACGCACAGGCGGATTTTTATCCGCGCGGCAACAAACCGCGCGGATAAAAATCCGCTGTTGCGGTTTTATTTCCGCGCGGTTGGAAAGGTTGTTATTTTATTTTCAACCTTATTCATAGGCCACGAAAGTACAGGCGAATTTTTAGCCGCGCGGAAATAAAACCGCGACAGCGGATTTTTAACCGCGCGGTTTTTTATCCGCTGGTGCGCACACTTCCATAGGATTCAGTATGTTACATAAAATCCGCGCGGCAAGAAACCGCCTGTGCGTTCGTAGCCTTACTTCATAAGAAATAAGGACGTATGATTTTGTATGGATGATAAGAAGTTCGAACAGAAACCTCCACTCCATGTTACAGTAGGCAGGGGCAGGCAGCGATGCCAAGAGGTTCTGGTCTGGATGGGTTCCTGTTCTATTAGAAGGCAGGTTACCTATCCATATTATATACTATACTTATTACTAGACGGCCCGGCGAACTTCGTACCGCCTTACCTATTGCCTACCATTTTGTGCATGAATTATACATGCGTATAAACCTTCCTCTTGCTTGAGTAACTCTATCCTTTGAAAAAAACAGGATATAAACATAAGTACTTACATAGGGACAGACGCGGGAAGCGACTTTGTTTTATTACTGTGTATGAATAATTATTATCCAATATTTAATGTATGATGTTTGCTATGATGGTTTGATGTTTGTTTCTGGGTCTAAGCGTTCTTGTCTTGTGCCATCATGACTTTGGGAAAATCTCTACGAAGTATGAAGAGCCTGGCTGGTATGGATGGAAAGCACAGGATGAAAGAATGAAAACGAAATAAAACTCATACACTACTCCTAACATAATAGTTCAATGCTTCTAACAACTTTCTTACATAAGTAGGTAATTACTTACCCTTATCTATACCTCTTTAACAGCAAAATAAGAAAGAGCCTCTACATTGACCAATTTGCAGAATTCAGGAGGTATATAAGTAGGTACCCTACTCGTTACAAGTATATGGTAGGTATGTATTACCAACGTAAGTAAGTATACTTAGGTACTTATCTAAAACTAAAATAAAATAAATTGACCCTATGCAAACTAGTAAGTGTACTTAGTTAAGGCACAGATTACTAAATAGTTAGTACCTACCTACTAGATAAGGTTTAATTAGTAAGCTATAGTAGGTTATACCTACATACTTACACAAAATAGCTAGGTAGGTACTTACTTACCCTACCTAATTTAGTTTTATAATGGCCAAAGTAAGTTTTCTCAGACCTATTTACGTAAGTACAAAAGAAGCGTTTTTTTATAATATGGTAAGGTAAAGGCACCAGTCTTGGACGCTATAAGGATTTTTTTTCAGTTTTTCGCAAATATTTTCTAACCTATGATCGCTACAGGTGTAAAAGTTATAACATGAAATGAAGCGAGGTTTTTTTAAAAATTGTGTATTTTTTTTATAATTTTATTAAACAAATTGTTTAAAAAAATATAAGAAAAAAGAAACGCTTTTTTTTCACCAGTCATGGACATGAAAAATCGGTTTACTGTCTTTGCGGCGCTCCGACGCTACGTCGCTCGGCACCTACGAAGCACTGTCGGCACGTCGCTCCTGCCTCCAGCGTACTGTCTCTACGTCGCTCCGAATTTTTAGTAACTTAAGGGCATGCTTAATTTAAATTAGGAAATAATAAAAAACTAAGAAAGGAAAGAAATTATATATTTATCAATAAATCAGTCTTTTTATTATCATAATTATAATCATTCTTAAATTAAATTACCTAAATGTAAAAATCAGCTAACTATCTAAATAAAATAATATTAATATAATATGTAAAAATCAAATTTTAAATCAGTAAAATAAAAAACATATTAAAAATAAACAAAAAAAATTTATACATGTAAAAAAAATGAGAAAAACAAAACAATTAAAATATGCAAAAAATAATAATATAAAAATCAGTCTTACAAAATTTCAACGCAAGTCAGTAAAAATCTGTCGCTACTGTTTTAAACTTTGATTGAATTTCACCCTAGTGAGGCGCTTAAGGCAATCCTCAATGTCAGTTTTTTCAGTTGCCAAGTCCTCGATAATCTTCTCAATCTTTTTCATCAATGCGACGACGCTTATTTGGAATGACGTCGACGTGGTTTTGGATCTTGTCTATCTGAAAATCAGCGTTGAGAGATTCAGTTTTAAGAATCTCGAGGACCAGGTTAAGCGACGGCTTTTTACTGAACTTACGGTTCAATCTGCTGTGCCAACCTTCCACGTGGTTATGTAGATAGAAAAAAGTATTACGACTTCACCGATAATTTGAAAAATAGTCTAAGTTTTTTTGTCACTTGATGATTTTGGACTGGCAAAAATTTTACAACTATAAATCATTACATATATTATAGGGATTAAACAGTGCAATATATTTCTTTTCAGTTAATAGATTTTAGAAGAGTTTCCCCTTAATTAATACATTTTACGAGCGACGTTACGACAGTACTTGAAGAATGGAGAGCGACGTAGTGACAATGGGTTTAAAGCGTGGGCCAGGAGCGCCGTAACGTCGGAGCGCCGCAAAGACAGTGAATCGAAAAATCCAGTGATGGACACCCAGTGATGGACAGTATCCAGTTATGGACATCCAATCTTGGACGGAAGTTTTAAGAGAAATTTCATTATCTAAGCGGACAGACATCCACTGCTGAACATAGGCCTCTCCTATATGGCTGTTCGGAGTTTCTTTGCGTGATCAAATAAAAGATCCGCAGAAAAACCAAACCAAAAATCCCAGAGAAGCCAAAAAAGCATGGGCAGGCAGGCCAAATATTATTATGTAGCTCGAAGAATAGATAACCGCTGGTGCCGAGAAAATATAGTGGCAACTGGCAACAGTGAACTGAAAAAAGGCAAAAGAGTACTGCCCCAAAAGGGTTGACATGACAACCTGACCCAACGGTCACCTGACTGTCAGACGAACTGTAGAATTGTAGGTTATTATGGCGAACTTAGATTATTGTAATAAAAAATGGATGGAAATGATGGAGCGACGAACTGGGAGCTCACGCCAGGCCATGGCCTGGGGGCCAAGTTTCTTAACCAAAAACGATCAACTCGCAACTATCCCGCTAGCGACTTCGTAACAATTGCTTTTTTCTTTGGGCGTGCAACAGAAATTGTCTTTGTTAAAGCGGCAATGCTTAACGAAGCCGCCAACAAGACAATTACGAGTCGATCGTTCCCAGTCAAGAAACCCGACCCCCTGATGGGAGTCCGCTCAAGTTAAAGAAGTGTAGAAAAGGGGAAAAAGACCATTGTTTAGCAGTAGGAAAGTTTAGGCTAATAATAAAAATATAAATCTAGTTATTTTAGCGAAAATTTCACTGAATTATAATGATAACGTTAGTCGAAAAGGTATAATTGAAACGTATTGGATTTGGAATAGGCTCATAAATGATTATTAAAGTCTCAGAGACATATTTTTAGTTAAGGCAAGCAGTATACGTTTGTGTACCTATAGCATTAGATGGAAGTGATTATAATGGAAGTTGAAGCTAGGAAATATTGAAAATGTGAAGGGCCAACACTTGTTTCAAAATTTGATGCTAGCGTTCAGTTGTGGAAGTATCTCAATTCTGGAAATACTATATCAGATGAACCATATAAGAAGAGTAAAGTAGATGATCGCCACGCTAGATAAAACATAAAATTTTCTAGAATATGTCTTTTCATAAAATATTTCGAATAGGCTTAGGTAGTCTCTTAGTAAATTAGAAAGGTTTTTATAAGATTGATATGAGTTTATATGCGAGCAGTGCGACCTGAACATCTCATATGCGTCATGGATGCCTTCTTTTGTAGTTCTTTAATATCTTTGATAGTTCTTTGTTTCTGTATTTCTCAAATTATTCAAAAATAAGAAAAAATCATCCGGTGATTTCTTTGTCCATTAAAACTATCTTTTGCGTTCGTAATTTTCGTATTTTTTGTTTTTGTCTTTGTTGGAAACCATTAATAAATAATAAAGTTTAGAAGAGACATTTAACGAAAAAGTCCTACTGAAAAAGTCATTAAAAAGACAAAAATATTTTATCAAACTTACTTCATAGTAGAAGAAATAAACGGGTCCATTCTAAAGGCCCAGTCATGGACACTCCAGTCATGGACCTATGTACAAGACTGGATGTAGATGTGCTAAAGCAAATCTGATTGGACTACCTAAAAGCATATAGTCTGGTGACCATAAATGTATATTGTTACTTTTTTTTTAAATAATCCAGTCATAGACAAAATGTCCATGACTGGGGAGTACTTACTAAACCGAACCAATCATGAACATTCATTTTCCAGCCATTTTCTAAAGGCAGAATGTAAATATAAGGTTTTAGAGGCACTCCTAGTCTATTAAAGAACAGATAATTGCAAAGTAATGTAAAAAAAAACTTATAAATTTTTAGTAAAATCAACATACTTCCAATCAAGTCCTTAACGCAAATCACTTAGTTTTTACCCATTCTCTGCCCAAGTCACTACTTATATTTTTCATTTCAAATCTATTATAGTTATTAACTTTTAAATGTTTGTATGTGGTAGAGGAATTGTTACCAATCATAAAAATAATTACAAACAGGAATAGGACACAGCAGATTTCTTATTTTTTTAAACTGAATTTGAAATGTCCATAATAGGAGCCATGTCCAACACCGGTGCCTTTACCTTAAGTAATTTGTTCTTAAAATCTAGAAGTTACTTTTGCAGTCGGGTACCGTGTCTAGGGTGTATAATATATAAATATAATAACAGACAAGTAGTTCCAGAGTACTGATTATCCTCTTTCGAGCTGTCTTATACTTCGTGGAGCATAATATAATATTATGTTCCACGAAGTATAAGACAGCTCCAAATCGGCATAGTCGAGCATAATAATTATGCTCGACTATGCCGATTTGGAGAGGAGAGCGATTTAAGTTAATTTTTGACACTTCGGAGTGCGAGTTCGAGCTGCAACACGACTGTGAATATCAGCCTAATATAAGTCTAGTCTCTCTCTATTATTGCTGCTGCCTCAGGCTGCTGCATACCTAACCCTTGTTTAATTATGTCTTTCTGCGAGATCCGGATAAAGAATTACTTCAGTAGGTAAGTGTTGGTAAAAATAAATTAATAATAGATTTACGTTATTAAAAAGAGTAAAGAGATTAGATAAGGTATTACTGTGACTATAGTGAGCAGCACTTTTAGTTGGATATTTCTATTCTAGGTTCGTAAACCCTACCAAGTACTTACGCACCAATTTATGAAATTTGGAACTTGGCTATATAAGGTACTTAGCAAAAAATTGTAAGACTGCTTTTGTTGATAGCAAATAGATACCTATTAGATGAAGGTACTTACTTAGGTACTAAGTACTTAATTACTTCCCCAGCGAACTAGGTCAATCCCTCCAGCATTTCGGCATCCTCAGGCACCAAACAAAGATTTAAATAATGTAAGTAGGTACGAGTTTATTTTCCTTCCACTAATAAGTCAGGTAAGTATAAATTAAAATTAAAAACTAAGTATGGAATAAAATGAATACCTATGTGAGCCTGGGTAAGCTTTCAATAGTTAGGTACCTATATATAGTTACATACTTACTATTTTTTAACGTCTCAGGCACCTAGAATAGTAGCGATCGCCCATCGACATCGGTATTAAAACTCTTTTCTAAATTTAAAATCTCTATCTCAATCGGTTTGGTTTTAGCGACATTCTTGTTTACCCGTTCTCGTGGGAATTTCTTTGTTAATATACCCATATACCCCATACACCCCCTAAGGAATATCATTTTGAAATTTAAAATCTCTATCACAATCGTTTATGGCTGTGCGTTGTTTGTCAGCCATAAGCCTAAGTTGCCATACATAGTTTAATTTGCAAAACTCGTACTTAATTCAAATAAACGACGATTATTCTTACATATCAAATAAATAAAACAACACGCTCTCTCACTAAGTAATCGATGAAGCTCCAACAAAAACTTCCCCTAGCAAAAAGTGGATCGATGCGCGTCGCTATTACCTCGAGCGAACCCTTACCTTCATAGAAAAACGCAGCCCTTGGCAAGCGCACCCTACTTAGCGCCGCGTCTCTTTGTATGGGGACGGGACGGTCTCGGTAAATGAACTCTAACGGCACAACTGCTACAAAATGTAAGGGATCGATCCGTGTTATTTTGTTCCCAGTTGAGCTTTTATAATAAATATTACAGCCTAGCCTTGTGGGAAAGATAGAGTAGATTAAAGAATACTGTTTAAATGCAAAAAAATACTTTAAATAACAGTGAAGCTTTGCTATACTTATACTAAAATGTCTTAAATTTTTTGTTAGTAAATAACCCTTAATTTGAAATAAGTAATAATAAGAATAAATGAGAAAGTTTAATGTAAACTTTACTTGATTGAAAAACTGCTATTTTCAAAATGTATGCACTAATTATTAAATTTTTAGTTTGATAGTATCAATATACTTATATAAAACTCTTCCGTTACTGACTGACATACAACGCAGAGCCGAAAGGGCGTAGAAAGCTTAAAAATTGGCACGTGGGTTCCTTGGGGAGTGTAGGTGAGATATGTATACTCTGAGAGGTGAGCACTAAGAAGGGATTTCCCGAAATTCCCATGGGAACGGGAAAAAACTGTATTTTGGTGTTTATGAGAAATCTACGCGGGAAAAACCGCGGGGCAGCCTCTAGTTTTATATATTATATATATCTGTTTATGTTCATTATTTACCCCACCAAGTCTAGATTATTTAAATAAAAATCATAAATAAAATTAATACTTATTTATATAATAGGGTACAAACTAACATGGAATTAAAATTCCTCATCTCAATAAAAATAAGAAGGAATAAAGAAAATCATATCGAACACATAGTAGATTTTTAATTTAAAATCAGGGTGCTGTGAAGCTAGACCGGTTATGGTTATACCGTATTTTTTGGTTTTAATTACCAAGTACTCCAGAAATTTATTTAGACAAGTATTGATACATAGTATAAAACAAAGTCGCTTCCCGCATCTGTCCATAAGGTCCCTATGTATGCTAATTTCGCGCCATACCGAGAGTTACCGCCTTAATTTTTAAAACTATGCAACGGATTTTGTTGCGGTTATTTTTAATAGATAAGAGTGATTCAAGAGGAAGGTTTATAAGTATAATACATGAGCAACATACTAATAGGTAAGGCGGTACGAAGTTCGCCGGGTCTACTAGTTATTGTATAAATAACAGTTTATATAACAAATCACGTTAACTAGATAGCAATAGCCATAGCACATTAATTAGGAAAACCCGCCCGTCTAGCGATAAACAGCATTAGTTTCATGATTCGTTTGACAATATCACTAAATTCGATAGAAATAGGATTCCAAGTGCATTAAAATTTTAATTACACATTATTATTATTTGGCGCCCTTTATTAACAATCAAAAAGAAACCACAACTGTATAAATCACCCTTAAAACTAAAATTATAATTTCAACATTTATAAACATTTTGCCTCAGTGTTTGAATTTTCCACGTTGAAATTCGTATACTGAAATCGGTCGACAGTTAAAACTATACATATTTATTAAAACAGTTGGTACAATGAATTCTCAAGCCACACAGCTGTGGCCCAATCCCGATACATCTATTTACAGTGCCGACATTTCCTTTACGTTTTTACAAAGAAGATTCAGAGTAAGGAAACAATTTTAACGTAATGAATGTAATACTAAATTTACGTTAACAGTAATTTTATTATGGCCTTAGAAGTTAGAAGACATTTGTTTGTGGCCTTTTGATTTTTTGTTAACGCTGCGATTTGTATGACGCCCCAAGCCAGGTACTTTGGGATAAAACAATACGGACTTCAACATTGTTACTTAAAATAATCCTGCAAAATGCTGGTAGCATGTTCTTTTATACTGACAAAAGCTAAAAACTTTACACATAACTAAAATTACTTAAATAATTTTCTATAATATTTTTTACATTTTCTCGATCAAACTATCGATTACAAAAAATCAAATTCAAATTTTAATCAACAGATGTTATCTTTCTATTGTATGTAACCGTTGCATGAGAATCGCTCCTTTTTATACAATACAACTGTTGCTCAGTCGCTCCCGCTGCCGCTGCCGCTGCCGCTGCCCGACGCATCCGTGGCCTCGGCCTCGGAGGACGAACTCTTGGCCTTCGACTTCTTAGTGTCTTTGGTCTGCGAGACAATAACCCCAACATCAGTATAGGTATGTACTAAACACTGGGGCGCCGTGTGGTGGCGGATTAGAATACCACCATTCCATCACCTCCCGTGGGTCTAGTAAAAGGAACTAAGTAGCAGCGTACTTTATTGAATAACTAGAGGCTGCCCCGCGGTATTTCCCGCGCAGATTTCTCATAAACACAAAAATCCCGTTTTTTCCCGTTCCCGTGGGAATTTCGGGAAATCCTTTCTTAGTGCTCACCTACACTCCCTAAGGAACCTACATGCCAAATTTCAGCTTTGTACGCCCAGTAGTTTCGGCTCTGCGTTGTCTGTCAGTCAGTCAGTCAGTCAGTCAGTCAGTCAGTAACGGAAGAGTTTTATATATATTGATTTTAAGTGCCATACTGCGATGGCCAAACCTCATGCCAAGCGTGGCGATTAAGTCAAACCCCTTTCATAATGTTTATCCCTGTGGCAATCTGCACTGGAGACCTATGTCCAATGGTAGGAGTATTTCTGTTGTAATGAACCAATGGCTAGCTAACATGCACTTTTTACTAAAAAAATAATAACTAAAATGTGTTCGATTAGCATTTGGATGACAAATACTTAAATTATTATTCAGAGCAAAAATAATTCTAACAGTTACAAGACTAACCTCTTTAGCATCCTTCTTCTTGCCCTTATCGTTCGCTTCCCTGTCGGAGTCGGAGGAGCTGCTGTCGTCCTCGATGTACTCCTTGCTGGTGAACTTGCCGGAGCCGGAGCCGGCGCTGGTGTTCTTGGCGGGCTTCTTGGCGGCGGCGGCCGGCGCGGGCGCCTTGCTCTTCTTGTCGGCTTGTTTTTTCTCCTTGTCCGCTTGTTTCTTCTTCTGTTTGTACTCGTCTGCTGCGCCGCTGTCCTTGTATTTCTTCATCGCTTCATTGTATTCTTCTTTCGCCTCTTGGGCCTTTTCTTCCCATTCCTTTGGATAATATAAATAGTAAATATTTTTTTTTGTAAGTTAGCATAGCATTAAATAGTTGAAGTAGTATTTTTTAAGTAATAAGATAAGTAAAAAGCATGTAGTATAGGAGTAAAAATAAAAGTGATGTGTGTATAGAATGCAAATGTATCAATATTTTTGGGGAATTGTGTCATCACAGAATAACTAATCAAGGCAGAGAGCCTCTAACAATGCAGAATCTAGGGTAATCTAGAGTGCCCGAAACACACCACGACCGACTCCCTGTGTCTTTAACGACATAAGATAGATCAGAAGTCAAGTTGATGTGACACGTAACAAGTTTGTTAGTCGAAACGTCGAAACAGTGATACTGAATAAGTATCTTTTTATTTTACCTAATCTAAATTCAGCTAAAATTCCAAAAATCACAACAGGTGGCTTCACCCAGATTTTTATCCACATAATTCTATAATTTCAGTAAACAGAAATATTTAAGCAACATCGAAAGATACTTTAAAGTATAATTATTAGAAAAAAAATATCTTCAAAGCAGTGGTGAAGTTGAAAGCCTGCCGTCTTCTAGCGTTACAAAATAAGGGGGCGGAAAATCAACATCAATATTAAATTTTAGATTTCATAACGGCCTGCAATAAGACAGCTCGTTTCCATACAGCTTCAATAGACTTTGAAAACAGTTCAAAGAAGGCTTGTGGGTGGCAGGAAACTATGCGTTCTTCATAGAGTGCTTCACGAGACAGCTAACGAGGCGCCCTAAGTTTTTTATTTATTGAAGTGTATTGTTAACATTTGTTTTCAATAAAAAATAAACTCACCGCCTTGTCCTTGAGCTCCCGCCACAGCTCGCCGGCCTTCTTGGCGACCTCGGTGACCTTGAGGCCCGGGTGCTGCTCCAGGATCTGCTTGCGGCTCTCGTTCAGCCACAGCATGAAGGCGGTGGCGGGCCGCTTGGGCGCGTTCGCGTCCTTGTCGCGCTTCTTGGATTTCTCCTTGCGCTTGCGCGGTTCCGGCTGTTACAGAAACAGTATTACTAAAAGTAAACTTTTCTGCACCTGAGCTTAGGGGAGCTTTTTCACAATATTTAAAGTGTTTTGAGTCTTTAATTAGTTACACTATTTAGTCTCTGGTGTAAACACTACGTTAAACTAGCATGTACAGATGGCGGCCTTATACAGTTTTATAAGGAGACAAAAGGTGACCTTATCGCTAACAGACCACTTTTTTTAATGAAGGAAATTGAATGGTGATAAATTGAGATACTCACGACGGTCTTGGCGGTCTTGGGCTTGTCCCTCTTCTTCTTCTTCTCCTTCTTGCTGTCGGCCGAGCCGCCCGACGCCTCCGAATCGGATGAGGAGGACGGGTTTGTGTCGTACCTGCGACAAAATTTATACGAATATTTATCTATGTTCTTATACAAGTAAAAGTACTTCATCAATACCATAGTATAAAATAAAGTCGCTTCCCGCGTATGCTTAAAACTTTAAAAATATGCAATGGATTTTTTTTAATAGATGGTGGATGGTTTTGGTGGTACAAACACTTTGGTGGTAAACATTCGTGGTTTCGAAATATAATACTACAACCCATCGCCTCTCATAGGTGTTGTAAAAGGCGACTAATGGAACACCCTTAGAATGGGCATAACTGCCAGTCCAGGGGGTCAAATCTTTTTACTAAATTAGTAATGAAATTTCTATGAACATAAAAACATTCGAAAACAATTGCTAACTTTCCAAGAGCATGTACTGTTGTGGTCCTAGACCTAGAAGAGTACTCACTCCTCGGCGACGTCGGAGTTCTGAGCGCGCTCGGGGTTGAAGTCCTCGTCGGAGCTCTCCTCGGAGCCCGAGCCGCCGCCGGAGCCCGAGTCGCGCTCCTTGGCCTCGGCCTTGACGCGCTCGAGGTACGCGTCCGGCTCCTTCTCCGTGTCCGAGTCGCCGAAGTCGTCGTCGTACAGCGCCTTGTCCTGGGCGACAACACGAGTAAACACACGGGATAGAACATCACGCGATATTCAGGGCACGGACGGGGCTTGGATTTACCACGTTACATAGACTTTTGATGAAGCAATGTTTATTACACGGTGCCCGTCCATGACCCGTCCGCTCTAATGAGAATCATTCCTCATATACAAAATGTATAATCCTAGGCCCGTCCACGGCCTGCTCTATAAGGCGCTGCATTATATAACTTAACAAAGTTTGTAGTTTATAATGTGTGTTTGTAACAATAAGCCGCGCAGATTAAGAAACGATTTGAAAATGGCGGCCGAACGCATGATATCTCGCGTATATTAGTATGAGGGAAGAGTTTTCAGATCGTTTCTTTATGTGCATCTTATGTTTTTCTTTATGCATATGTCGTAGGAAGATTTGATAATTAGATTTTTTGCAACAAAAACTAGGGATTTTGCGAAAACCCGGATAATTTGATAAAGGATTATTTTTGCCAATCATCCTGACAAGAAGCAGTTTTTTTTTTTGCAAAAAACCTTGTAAAATTGAAAAATTTAAAACCTTTCTTAACCTGATTGGCTAGATTATATTGCTTGCTGTCCAACTCTTATTCTGATGGGTTGTACACACATTATAAACTACAAACTATCAACTTAATATAATTAAATTTTAAAAGGCCTGTCTTGCTGAGGCGCGTGACAAGCACTTAAGACAGAATGTATCACACTCGCGCGTCAGAGCGGGATAGTCTTGTAGCATTGCTTCGACCGGAGCAAATCCTGTGTTAGTTAAGTACAACAAGCGTTAGGCTCACGTTCTTGCCGGTGTTCTTGACGTGCAGCTTCTTGGCGGTGATGTAGTTGAACAGCTTGTCGTACTCGCCCTTCTCGATGCTGCTGAACGTGTGCACGGAGCCTTGCTTCAGCTCGATCTCGAAGTCGAACGATCTGTGGACGACATATCAAAATATATTAAGGTGTAAGTATTCTCGATAACATATTCTATTTTGGTAGAATTCAAAATCTAAGTAGAATTTTTTAAACAGACTTAGTGAAATAGATTCTTATATTTGAAATCTAAGTAGAATTTTCTTACGAAGCATAGAACAACGAAACTAGGGCCACTCGCGAAAAAAAAAGTCTTCTAAACGAGGTAAATATCAAAAATGTGGCACAGTATGACACTAGATAATGTAGCCTAGTATTTTTAGAGCACTGTGTTGTGTATATTATAGCTTTTAGGTTAAAGAGCAAAGAGAGCTACAAAGTGTTGCTAAAAGTGTTTGTCTGTTTGTAACTAAATTATAAAGCTTAATAACCAATTAAAAGTAGAAGTCCATAAAAAGGAAACCTTATATTCTAGACTTATACTAAAAAAAATAGTCCAACAAAACATTATTTCTCCGCATTAAATTTTAACCATTGTCTCTATGAGAAAGCAAAGGTCGCTAAACCGTTCAGCCTTTTTAAATTTTTTAATAAATTTTTCTTCAACCTGTGCAAAGAAATATTTAATTTTACCATTATATCATAGTTTTAGAAAAACAAAAATGAATTGAATAATCATATAAAAGAATGTATGTGGCACTAGACTAGAGAGAGTATGTAGAGGAGTGAGGTGTAGTTACTTGGTGGAGGAGGCGCCGCCGCGCGCGAAGTTGACGGAGGCGATCTCCTCGAAGCGGATGTGCACGGGCGGCTTGTGCACGTACATGAAGCCCTTCTCCAGCGGGTACAGGTAGCCCGCCGCCGCCTTGTACGAGCACGCGATGGCCGGCGTCTTGTGGTGCCTGCCAGGACGACATAGCTGATTACACACGCGCTCCACAGAGCCACACCGAGGACACTTCATAGAAAAACGCGCGTTGCATCGCGTACGTGCACGCGTCATGCTTGTGTGAGTGAGATAAGACGTGCAAGTACTGAGCGGTAACTGAGAAGTGACCGAGAGCGATGGAGCCACACTTGCCGAGTGAGGCCCATACTGTATGCAGTACTACATATTATACTGTGACAGAGCGATTGCTGTGGATGTGCTTCGCACGATACTAGCTGAACAGTTTGAGATATTTTAGTGTGACGCCAGCTAATCACATGAATTATGTATTTTGTTCTTTGGAGTTTTTTTTATTATACAATTTCTGTTCACGTTAGTAAGCGCCATCTTGTGTGCTAGCAAAGTGACTACCCAATGGCTTGTTAATCATACTGAAGCCTAATAAATGCATGTTTGTATAGTATCGATCTTATAAATATAGTAAGAGATGTGGGCTGCATTGTAAAATAGTTAAACCACATACAATTTATTTACCACATTGCAAAAAAAAATAGTCAAATTAACTTATCAGTCCAATAAACAAGATTCTATGACATCTACAAGTTTTTCTCATTAATTCTAACAAGAATATAAATAAATCAAATTAGACTTATAAGAATTTTCCTAAATGAATTACAACTCACCCTAAGAAGTCCCCAGGGCCGGTGACGCGGCGGTTGATGATCACCTTCATGATCTTTGCGAGCACCTCGTACGTCGGCCCGGACAATTCCTTGCTTATTTTACCTTCATACTTCTCTTTCAGTTCCTCCCTGTAAAAATATATAGCTTCTATTGTAAATAACCTATTATTAATCTGAGAAAATTGGCGTTTCCTAAAGGATTGGATTGTGTTCTTTCAAGAAAAGTAAATTTAAGACTCAATTTAAAAAAAAAAAATCTAAGCTTTTCTATCCTTGACAAATTTTGTTTGTTTTTTTAAATGTTTGATTCAGTACTTTGGATTTAATAGCAAAATAAAAATGTAATTACCTGGATAACATTATAATAATATTCTGCAACAAAAAACTTACTCAGTAAACGGGAGTTCCAAACTAGTCTCCTCCTCGACACCAAACAGCAGCACGAGGTAGTGGTACCGCGTCTGCCCCTGCTTGATGGGCGGGTCCAGTGAGACCACGAAGAACATCTGCCTCGTGTCCTTGTGCGGCAGTAGGAACAATCGGAGTACAGTTGACATTGGTATTTTGTAGTCAAACGTTTTACCGTGGAGTTGGAAGAAGGTTTGAAATACTTTGATGTCGTAGCGACCACTGGAAGAGAGATGGTTCAGGGTTAATATACAATTGCTCCAAACACGTGAGCTAAGAGAGAAGGCACTCGTTCTATTTTTGTAGTTTCATTTATGACGATTTTGCAATCAAAATCATAAACTTGAAGTGCATATTTTTCTGTTTTTTTTGTTTACTTATAATGTTAAAAAAATACCGAGGAGTAAGACACTGTAGCTCCCTGAAGATGGCAATAGCATCGCCGGACACGGAGATAACGCTGGCTTTGTTCATGACTTGTTGGTGGAAGGCATCCACTGCATCCATGTCACCAGCCACCTCACTTGTTGGGATGTGGAAACGCATCTCCATCAGAGAGACTGGTGTGTCATCATTCTGCACGAGTTAAATAATTTTGTTTTATAAATTTTTTTCAATAATTTTTATCCTTAAACAGATGTTATGTTGCTGTTGCCAAATGTTTCTAATTCTTATCATCATTTCAGCCGTAGGACGTCCACTGCTGGACATAGGCCTCCCTCAAGGCTCTCCATCTGTACTGATCGCAGGTGGCCTGCATCCAGCATGGACCCGCAGCCTTGCGCAGATCATCCGTCCATCTGGTCGGTGGACGTCCTACGCTGCGCTTGCCGATCCGTGGTCTCCACTCGAGAACTTTTCGGCCCCAGCGGCCATCTGTTCTGCGGGCTATATGACCTGCCCATTGCCACTTCAACAAGCTTATCCGCTTGGCTATGTCGGTGACCCTGGTTTCTCTGCGTATGTCCTCATTTCTGATTCGATCCCGCAGAGAAATCCCGAGCATAGCCCGCTCCATGGCTTGTTGAGCTACTCGGAGCCTGTTCATAAGCCCTATAGTGAAGCACCACGTTTCAGCACCGTATGTCATCACTGGCAGCACACATTGGTTAAATACCTTCGTCTTCAGGCACTGAGGAATATTGGACAAGAAGATGTTGCAAAGTTTCCCTAACGCCGCCCATCCAAACTGGATTGACCTCCTTCTCGAAGTTGCACCTACCTAACTGGATGGTTTGTCCTAGGTATACGTTACTCGTCGACAACTTCGAGAACCAATCTAACTCGGTTTAAACCAATTCACTAGTTTAAACTGCATTTGTCACTTTCTATCTCCAATAGGCAAAGTGTCAGCTGCAGCTTAAACCAACAACTCAGTTTAAACCAAGTTGGTTGGATATTACGGGCCTTAGAGGTTAAGAAGGTAAAAAAATTCAAGAGAATATGTTAACTTTTACCTGATGAAACTCAAGTGTGACTTCATTCTTGCCTGTGTTGCACTGTGAGACATAGTGCAGCGGGATCTCAAAGGCAGTGTTTGTTCCAACATTGAAACTAAGTACAGCTCCATTGAACTTGGCCGTGCCCCAGTTCCAGCCTTTGAGTGATAGTTCCTTCTCCAGCATATCCTTTCCGTAGTTTGTTTTAAAGAATTTGGCTACTTTTTCTTGTTCCTGAAAGTCATTATCATCATCAGTTTACATGGAGAATTTTAGTAAGTCTGGCTTAAGACGGATAAAGCCTGTGTGACCCAAAATTTCAAATATTTTGCACGTGTTTTATTTATTAAGGCAAAAGTATTTGTTATTAATAAAGTTTTAACAACTTCCCACAGCTAAATAACTGTCTCTCACATTATTATACATTGTTCTTGCAAGAGAGAGAGAAGAGTTACTGATTTTGTGTTTAATCCACAATCTATAACAATGTGAGAATCAGTTATTTAGTTGTGCAAGTCATTAAAACTTTATTAAAAACTAATACATCTGCGAGAATAAAAAAAAAAAACCCCGTCACACAGGCTTGAACCGCCTTAAGTAATAATAAAACACATCATCTGAGTGTGCCAGACCAGTAGGAAACATTGATATTCATCCTAACAATGTTCACTCTTGCAAGTAACTGACTAGAATTAAGCTAAAGTGTAAACAGAAGTTGTCGTTTAAAGGGGGTGGTAGCCGACCGTCCGGGGATTCTTAGCACCCCTTGCCCCGCCGTTACCGTAACCGCTACCGTGGTCAGGAATAGCGGGGCTGCCGGGGACTAGGGGCCTGGGCACATGCTGACTATTCATGAGGGGGGGGTTGCCATACTCGCCACGCTTGGCAGGCGGGTTGGCGAGCGCAGTATGGTGTTGTATAAACCAGAAGACGCTGCTGCCCGTCTTCTGGTGCTGTCCCTCAGCCGGGTCCTACGGCTCCCACGGGAGGAGAGGGGAGGGCGACATTCTAACGCCGGCGCCCGCGGCACTGGCCCTGGCAACACACAACGTCCGCACTTTGAGGACTGACGATATGATTGTTGCGCTGGAAGAGGAAATGAGCAGGTTACGGTGGGATATTCTAGGGCTATCAGAAGTCCGTAGACAGGGACAGGACACGATAACCCTGAAATCGGGTAACCTGCTCTTCCACCGGGAGGGCGACCAACTGTCCCAAGGTGGTGTCGGGTTTCTCGTCCACAAGTCCCTCGTTAGCAACATTATTACCATCGACAGTGTGTCGAGCAGGGTCGCATACCTAACACTCAGAATATCTAAAAGATATTTGCTGAAGGTCGTTCAGGTCTATGCACCGACCTCGACACACTCAGATGACGAAGTAGAGTCTATGTACGAGGACATTAGTCGGGCCATACATACGCATAAAACTCACTTCAATGTTGTTATGGGGGACTTCAATGCGAAACTAGGCAAGAGAAGCGAGCATGAGTTGAGAGTGGGGAACTTCGGTTATGGGCAACGGAACCCTAGAGGTCAGAGGCTGGCCGATTTCATGGAGAAAGAAGGACTCTTCATGATGAATTCTTTCTTCCAGAAGCCACCTCATAGGAAATGGACCTGGATGAGCCCTGGTGGTTCTAGGAACGAGATAGACTTCATCTTGACCGACAAGAAACGGATATTCAATGATGTCTCCGTGATTCATAGGGTAAAAACCGGCAGTGATCACCGAATAGTAAGAGGCACATTGAATGTGAACGTTAAACTTGAACGGTACCGCCTGATGAAGTCTACGCTCCGTCCTACCCTCGCTCAGATCGAAAACCCCGAGAGCTTTCAACTCGAGCTCTCTAATCGCTTTGATTGTCTTGACGACGCATCAGTGGACGAGATCAATAACAGGTTCGTAAAAACTGTCCATACGGTCGGATCTAAATTCTTTAGGACTCGCCGTACCGCTAGAACTCAGAAACTCTCTGAAGACACCCTCAAACTTATGGCTGAACGACGCTTGCTTAGACTGCAGTCTCCCGATGATGCAGCGTCATATAGGCGGCTCAATAGGCAGATCTCGAAGGCCTTGCGACACGATATCCGTGTCTTTAATACTGCGCGTATTAAGGATACGATAGAGCGAAATAAAGGCTCCAAAGTGTTCGCAAGACATATGTCTGTTGGGCAAAGCCAAATGACCAAGCTGAAGAGGGATGACGGCAGTATAGCGTCGACGAAAGCGGAAATTTTGAGGGAAATCGAGAAGTTCTACGGACAGCTATACGATTCGGTCACTAAGCCTGTTACTAGTGCGGCCAACGACCCTAGAGCCAAACTAACCCGACACTATACCGAAGATATCCCGGACATCAGCCTGTACGAGATAAGGATGGCCCTGAAACTGCTTAAAAACAACAAGGCACCGGGTGAGGATGGAATCACGTCAGAGCTTCTGAAAGCGGGTGGAACACCGGTACTCAAAGTCCTTCAGAGGCTCTTTAATTCTGTCCTACTCGAAGGGACCACGCCTGAAGCATGGAACAGAAGTGAGGTGGTGCTTTTCTTTAAGAAGGGCGATAAAACCCTTTTGAAGAATTATAGGCCCATCTCGCTTTTGAGCCATGTTTATAAGCTGTTTTCCAGGATCATCGCCAATCGTCTCGAACGAAGGTTTGATGACTTCCAGCCTCCCGAACAAGCCGGCTTCCGAAAAGGCTTTAGTACCATAGACCACATACATACGCTGCGGCAAGTTATACAGAAGACCGAAGAGTATAACTTGCCGCTATGTCTAGCGTTTGTGGACTATGAGAAGGCCTTTGATTCGGTCGAAACATGGGCGGTGCTAGAGTCCCTCCAACGATGCCGGATTGACTATCGGTACATCGAAGTGCTGAAGTGTTTGTATAGCAACGCCACCATGTCTGTCCGAGTACAGGAACAGAATTCGAAGGCTATTCCCTTGAACAGAGGCGTGAGACAGGGAGATGTTATATCTCCGAAACTGTTCACCGCCACTTTAGAAGACGCCTTCAAACTTCTAGAATGGAAAGGGCAGGGCATCAATATTAACGGCGAATACATCACTCACCTTCGGTTTGCCGACGACATCGTAGTCATGGCAAGGTCGATGGAGGAACTCAGCACGATGCTCGAAGGCCTCAACCGAGTCTCCCAACAGGTGGGCCTTAAAATGAACATGGACAAGACGAAGGTCATGTCTAATGTCCATGTTCTGCCTACCCCAGTTATGGTTGGGAACTCGGTTCTCGAAGTTGTCGACGAGTACGTATACCTAGGACAAACCATCCAGTTAGGTAGGTCCAACTTCGAGAAGGAGGTCAATCGCCGAATCCAGCTCGGATGGGCGGCGTTCGGGAAACTACGCAACGTCTTCTCGTCCAATATTCCTCAGTGCCTGAAGACGAAGGTATTTAACCAATGTGTGCTGCCAGTGATGACATACGGTTCTGAAACGTGGTGCTTCACTATAGGGCTTATGAACAGGCTCCGAGTAGCTCAACGAGCCATGGAGCGGGCTATGCTCGGGATTTCTCTGCGGGATCGAATCAGAAATGAGGACATACGCAGAGAAACCAGGGTCACCGACATAGCCAAGCGGATAAGCTCGTTGAAGTGGCAATGGTCAGGTCATATAGCCCGCAGAACAGATGGCCGCTGGGGCCGAAAAGTTCTCGAGTGGAGACCACGGATCGGCAAGCGCAGCGTAGGACGTCCACCGACCAGATGGACGGATGATCTGCGCAAGGTTGCGGGTCCACGCTGGATGCAGGCCACCTGCGATCGGTACAGATGGAGAGCCTTGAGGGAGGCCTATGTCCAGCAGTGGACGTCTTACGGCTGAAATGATGATGATGATGTAAACAGAAGGATCTAGGTAATAACGTACCCCTTCTTTGAAACCGCCGTACCGGTGCAAGGTTCCGTTTTTCATGAAGATTCTTAGGCCCCAAGAACCTATGAACTTTTGAAAATTCACTAATTCAATGTCATTTGAGGATATCTGCTCTACTTTACCAGTTTTGCTGTTTTTGAATACTATATTCTGGTCTGTCATTTTGAGCCTCCCAGGCACCTGAAAGCATGTGTAACATTTGAATAGGAGTTTTGATATTTTTTGTAAAAACCGGTATGATAAAACCAACAGGTTAAAACTAACTAAATGTAACATACCATTGTGCCCTTTATTTCCGCCTGAACGTCGTTGTATTCCAAGAACTCCATTTGTGTTGCTTTCAACGATATTTTTATATATAGGTAATTAGTATTAAAAAGCTAAAAAAATAAACAAACTTGCACGGCGCGCACGCTACTATTTGGTTTCGTTCGAGTTTCTTTCTTTCACAGACCAACTAGAGATACCTACTACGTATCTTTCTTTCTTTGATTGACTTTGACAGTATTGAATGAATGAATTGTATGTAAAGAAAAGAACGAAGTAAATATTAAGAAGAGTTTATACGAGGTTTATACACATATTTGGTCATATTTAGTAGGTATACAGAAATATGATAACCCGTTTTGTTGTTAGATACCTTCTTTGTATTTAGAAATTAATTGAAAATCTGTATTTTAATGTTTGCTGAAACTCGAGAACGGGTCGATTTAGCTATTGGATTAGAAACGTTTGTCGAAAGTATAGTAGTCTACCTATTCCAATCGGAGGAAATCGTGTGCAAAGTGCTTTCTGTACCATATTGTTTAAATTGACAACACTATAACACCATTCACACATTCACCTGAAGTGAGTTGTAGAATGTACGTTATGTAAATCAAGATTGATGCAATATTTATTAACTAATTTGTTGGTTCTGTCAGTGTCAGTCAGTCTGTGGATTACAATACAATCGTCAATCGTCGAAAAGCGCAGTGCAGTGTGTTGTTGTGTTATTTTTTTTCAAAATAAAATCGCTCGCTTTAAATCAAGTCTTGAGCTTTGTTCTAAACGGGCGTTGTACTACTTCTAAATAAAAATAAAGTGCTGTGACTATATAAACAATATTATAAAACCGTCTTAAAGTCATAGTACTGACATTGGAGGCTGTCCTAGTTTCTACACACAGTTGTTGAATATTCGCTTACTTTATGGCGTCCCTCTCTCTACCCCGAGTTCTACAGCTGAAGAAGAACAGCGTCGATGCAGAGCGCGAACAGTTCGAGAAGTTTCAGGTAAGAATGTTACATATCAACATAGGTAAATACTGATAAAAATATTTGTTATGATCCTCAGAGGGCAGCCTAAATGAAATGCAATAAGTCTGGCGATTCCCAGCATTATTCATAGTTTATAAATTTACTAGTCGACCCGGCGAACTTCGTACCGCCTAACCTATTACTATTTTGCGCATGTATTATTATACTTACTTATAAACCTTCCTCTTGAATCACTCTTATCTATTAAAAAAAAACACATCAAAGTCCGTTGCATAGTTTTAAAGATATAAGCATACATAGGGACAGACGCGGAAAGCGACTTATGTACTATGTATTGATATTGATTTGAGCTAGGACCCCATACTATGACCTGGTGGGAATGTGCCCAGAATCGGTGGAAGTGGAGGAAGGAGAAAGAGGCCAGCCACAGGCTGCAAATATTATATTATATAATTATTATTATTAGTTTGATGTTAACACTATAAGAATGTGTGTTTCTTCCCAGTAATAAAATTTCCCAATTTATTATGGAATCATCACTAAAATCTCTTGCTCATAAATAGCCAAGTGTGTGTTAAGGCACCCTCAATGTTTTGTTTCTAATAGCACAATCTATTGATGACTAACAAAACTTGCAACTTGCACAACAGACATGAAAATAATGTAAACTTGCCACATGTTCCTTAAATTCTTTTTTTTTATAGACACACCAGTTTCTTCTAATTGAATAAATTGTACAAATTTTTTTTTTAAAAGCAAACAAAATGGAAATGGAACTTATTGCATTTCATTTAGGCTGCATAAATTGGGTAAGCATTTTAAGTAAACATACATAGGTAGGATAATATTTATTAAGAGGATATATGAGATAGAACAGAGATAGAGCTTCAATAATAAAAAAACTCATACTCATACTGAGGGAAAGGGTCAGTCTAAATGTCATTTGGCCGCATCAGTTATACTACATTTTATTGGAAAAAATACATAATAAATTTGAATATCTTTTTAATTAAACTTTTAAATCAAATTTAAATTCTCAGAGTTTGATTTTCTTTATTAACATTTTTCTTATGTTGTTGCAACAAAAATGATTAGGTAATTTTAAAGAACTAGGTATTCTGGAATGGGAATCTTTGACAAAATAATGTATCGAAGTGTTTTGATTCCACTAGTGTTTCTCAGTTATAAAAAACTTTGTTATATTCTCAAAAAGGTTACTTATAACAAAGTTTTGGATCCTTATCGCCTTTAGCAAAAAATCTAGTTTTGGCCACAGTTTCCCCAAGATCGAGTTTCGGTTTCTGCAAAATGTTCGGCCGTTTTTAGCCTAAACCGAAAGTCGATGTTGGGGCGTCGTCGCTCCGCTAACCTCGGAAGAATTCGGAGATACGCGCGCGATAATTTTATTGTTATTTTCTTATTTATTAATTGGTGAACTAACATTTAAATAAGGTAGCAGCTATTTGTAGGCGGGCTATACTTACGACAGTACTTCTACCTAAACATACACCAGAAGTTTAACATTAAATTAAATCATAAATATTTTACAAGGCCACGTCAATTTGGGTTTCGGCCGAAACTGATGCCAGGGCCGAAGGTTTGTTTTCAGTTTCGGCTGAAAATTATGTTTTGGTCCTTCTGTAGGTTAAAATTGTATTTTTTTCTTATTCTATAATATTATGTAGTGAATGTTAGGAAGTAAATTTGGAAGTAGATTTGGCTGTTAGGAAGTAGATTTGGAATTTCGAAATTATAGCTAGACTACCAATAGCTATGCTATGCTTCATCATAACAAGGGACGGAGCAGATTGCCGTCGCGTAATCACTGTCGGCGAAGTGTGTCGGTTGCGTCAGGATGTGACGACGCAGCGACACTTGACGCTGTTTATATAGACAAAGTTTACAGTAGTTTTATTTTAACCGCATTTGGTTCCTTCCTTCCTACTATCTACCTTATACTGGATAGGTGCGAAACCTTTACTTATCTATTTTAATAATTAAGACAACCTTTCAATTCTAGCATGGCAAAGTCATTATATCCTAAACATTTCAAAAGTGCATAGCCAAATGACAGCCATTTATTAAAAAGTAAAGAATGTCTGCTAATTTAGCTTAGTTTAATATATATAATTTTTTTTCACAAATGGCGCTAGCATCGCTGTGAACTGGCTCTTACTTAAAATACCATTCAAACTGTCTCTGTTACCATCATCACTGGTACAAAAATGGAACCCGCCTACAATAAACTGACACATACAATCCACTGAGCACTTCTTATTTTTCAAAGTCGGTAAAATAGCTACTAAAACCTTCTCCTTAATGTAACAAATTGTTTTGTAAAAAACGCATCAAAATCGGTTCAGCCAAACTCGAGATAATCGCGGGCAATCATAAGTTCATACATACAGGTCAAACTGATAACCTCATTTTTAGAAGTCGGTTTAAAATAATCGTTTCCCAGTCTCTGATGTGTCTAAGGTATGTATGCTTAGATCTTTAAAACAACGCAACGGATTTGTTTGATGCGTTTTTTTTATTAAAGGTAAGATAAAGTGAAGAGGAAGAGGAAGGATTGTTTTATGTATGATACATGCACAAAATAGTATTATGTTAGGCGGTACGAAGTTCGCCGGGTCGACTAGTCTTCCTATATACAAACCATAGTGTATTATAGTTCCCAATATTTGTAATTGAAAGTGACTCCTTCGATATCTGTTATCAGGCCAGATAAACTGATTGTTGTGAAGAGTTGACGCACACTCGATAGCGTATCTACTAAATTTACTTTGTCGAAGTCTTGTTGTTTGAAGGAGGTTGTTTTCACCAAAATAAATAGTGTTTTAACGGTATTTTACATAAATTGGAAACATACAAAGAGATCCAAAGTACAAAAACAAATTTATAAAAGGTTAGTGGACTTTTTACCAATCATATGATGTGTGTAAAGTAAACTAAGGACCTAATTTAAATCGCTTCAAGAATAATAAACGGTCTTGCTCGTGCTCGACACGAACTAAACAAAGGATGTCGTGAATTTCCAGCGTTTGTCCGAAATCGGATGACAAGACAAGCCTCGGTAATTTAGATGTGTCGTGTCGGTCGTTCGCTCTCACCCTATTATTATTTGGGTAACAATGTGTGTCCGCTATTGTCCTGAAATGTTAAAGTACTTAATAAGTCTGGTTACGTTTCTACGTAAATCGTTGTCTAGTTAATGCATGCAAGTCCTAACAAAACTTTCTCTACCACAAAATGAGTTAAACCTGGTTTTAATCACTAAACTAGGATTAAATCACGATTTTGTCATACAAATTGGCGATTTAGACCGGTCTAACTTTTTTGTGGTATGGGGGTCTAATTCTTAGTAAATAGGAACTTAAATTGTCACATCGGCTTTTTATTTCGAATACTGCATCCCACCTTCTTAAAACTGACGCAAACCTGTCTTTAATAGAGTACTATTATCCACATAGTACAGTTTATCGAACGAACACCAGAGTTCAATCGGCAGTGATTGACCACTTCCGTCCACGCACTGCATTGACGTGGGAGACTGTTGTGTCGCTAGCGTATAATAATTTATTGCACTAACTGCAACAACAGACTGCATTATATGGAGAAATACACACAAATAAAATCCTACTTTTATAAAGAAAAGTGAAAAGGCGCTTGTAAGTAATTAACCGACGAATGATTGTCACTTATTTTATTACTAGAGTGTCAACATCATTCTTTCACAGGACAGGAGGCCAGTTTTTCAAGCTAGGATAGCAAGTTAGTTTTTTTTAACAAAAGTGTCCTGGCTTGTAAACTAGCTTACTACAAGGCTTAGAAATGAAGATAGTTTGCTATCCTATTTTGAATAACAAGCCTTGTGGATCCCGGGCATTTAGTGAGTCTAAAATTCGCTTTTAAGACGTCAAAAGCCTCGCTTAGATTTTGTACAGATTTTTTCTTTTGTCTCAGATCTAAATAAATCAACTTTTCAAGTCTTGTATGCTGTCTGCTCTTGATGCAAAATCTGAATGCACTTTAATAATTTAACCCCTCGTATGCTTCTTTGTCGGATCTTCAATCGTCTGGAGTTTTATTTTTGTAACCTCTGCGTGAGGATGTGATTGTAATGGTCTAACTTGTTTTTTGTATTGCGACTTTTTTATTCACAACTCTGGGCTGCTTATGTTTATTATAACAGTATTGCTTGCCAAAGACCTCCTCTATTTCTTTCCCCTGAACTTCCTCTTAAGTGCCACTCGTGAATATTCGAATATCACAAGTGTATGTGTCGTGATCATGTCGAAATATCATTTTTAGTGAAAGTTTGTTTTACTCCTGCATTCGCCTAGATTGCACCTGGTGTTTTGTCTTGATTTCTGAAATACGCTTAAGCTACAGTCCACCACATACACGTCTACCTTTTCTCCACGTTTCCTGACCTTTAAACAAACATTCAAGCAATGCTCGCTAAGGCTTCTTGCCTCGCTCGCGTCGATGCACAGCAATCACGTAGCTATTTATAAGGTCACCTTTTAGAATAACAGAATCGATTTATTGTTCGTGCGCTTGTAAAACTTGTGTTGCCTTCTCGTTGAATGCCTTAGTTCCGTTCCATAAACCTGAATATTCCGTAAACTATTACATGGTTTTCTATGCAAATCATTAATTTAGACAGTTAAATGACGGTTTAGACACTGTATGCAGCACGGTTTTCTCGTCCTTAATTTAACTTATCACTCAAACAATTTACTTCTATGCGTAAGTTTTATGATCGTCCTTAAAGTGCATGTCCGTTCGTTTCATCGTGTGACCTAGTAATAGTAAATACATCGTTTACCTTGCCGATGTGCACGCTGATACATAATGATGACGCACTTGCACTCGAAGATTAAAACATAAGGGCAATACGGGGTATAATTATCAAATCTTTAGTGTTTTTTAGAGTTTCGGAGTTTCGCCTCGCATAGTTCTCAAAAACATGCAGTTCTATAAACATCTGTGTAACTTTAATGTTTAATGAAACATCTGCTAATAATTTTGATTATATTTTGTTTGGATAGGATAATATATGTTATCATTGTTGATTGTGACTCAGGCAGGTTTAACTTTCTCTAGTTAGCTGCAGGCATCCTTTGTTATCGGGCCGGGCACTTTGTAAATGTCACTATTTGAAGATCATTGTTAAAAGTGCATTCACTTTTACATAATTTCTGCGTTGTAGCAACCTTACCCACAGATATCTGCAAGCATTTTATCAAAAATAATATTATCTATTTCTTAAACCAGTAATAGTGCTTGCTTATGTTACGTAAAAAGATAATTTCATCCATTCTGTAGCAGTATGAGCATCTTCCTTGTTCTGTTAGTTAGATATATCGTTGTTTGTAGAGCCCTGTACTAGAACCTGGCAGCGCGGGGTGCTGGCTGCGGCTGGCTGATGTTTGTGAATGGCGTGTTTTTTACACACTGCAAAGGGACTGACGGCGGCGCAAAAACTACCAACATCCTGTTCCGCCAGCTTGTATCTCGCGTTACATCGCTAGCCGCTTCCATAGCTTTGTTTTGATTTGTATAGTCTCGCGCACTGGCTAGATGATAATGGTCTGTCTCTATGGTGTATGACTAAACGCGCCTCGATTTTAAATGTGTAATAGGGCTTGATTTCCATTAGCAGGTTCACCACTGTTGGATGTAAGTTCTATTGGCAACGAAATTCTCAAACCAACACGACACAATTTATATTGCCACTAATGAACCTCTGACTGAATGAAATCGGTATTTTCACGTTATAATATTATCTGTGACGTTACTAAGTTAAACTTGCAGTTTACTTTTTAAGTGTATATTTTTGCTTGCTTGTTGTAATCGGAATCAAAGCGAAGTAATTGTTTATTAAAGTAGGGCACTGCATAAGCAAGCACTGTTGCGGCTTCTGTGCTCTCTCTACATGCACTTGTTGCAGGCTGCAGGTCATTAACTTATGCAGATTGATTGTTTGATATTTCTATTTAAGTACTAAACGACAAAATTCAACATCATCGTCATTTTAGCCGAAAGCCGAACCTCACCCACAAAACGCCACAGCTACCGGCAAAATTAAAAATTGATAATCGATACCATAAATCAGTGCCTATCGTTTGATGGTGTAAAATGAGATAGGCAGAAAATAATATTCTAAGCAGGCTTTTGGTTTTTTCGCCTTCTGCACTTCATGATTACGCTACGCAAACGCAATCATTTAACACTTCCAGATTATCATCCTACTGTCATGCGACATGAAGATATTAACAGCTGTTTAGTTAACTCCAGCTTTTCACTGTATATTTTGTCACGTTTTGGTTTGGTATATATTTTTTAATCTTCAAATCAGAATAACAATCCAAACAACTCTTTAAAATATGATTGCATGTTCAAAAACTTTCGGCATCACTAATAAAAAACCTCAATGACTTGAGGCCCACTCGTTTGCCTCCACGATACAGCGAACCGTTGCAAATCAAAATAATACAATGCAGTGAATTTCTCAAACGTTACTATTGTTTTGTTATTGTATAACTTTGTAGTCACAGCAAGGATGTAATAAAAAAAAATGGAACCTCAGGTAAAAGAGTTCAAACTGCGATAAGTAAGTACGACGAGTAAACACCGACGCGACCGTGAAAATTAAAGCTTATTAAATAGGGTCCGACGGAGATAAGCCCTGTAGGTCCGGGCGTAAGAATAGGTCTACGGTATGCCCTGCCTGTCGTAAGAGGCGACTAAAAGGGGTCTTTGGGGTCGTGGGTGTGAAGGGCGGGGGCCCGACACACTCATCAAACGCCCCCGAGATGGGCGGCTGCACAGATTGTGGCACTGTGCCGCCGTAGCTCCAAAGGCGAGCCGGGGAGGGAACAATATGCCCTCCCCGAGCATGAAGCTGATAGTAGCTGAGCGTGGGAAGACTTCGGACGCTATAATGTGTGGTTCCCAGGGTTCTTCCCAAAAGCGCCAAGACGGCCGCGGGGGGTATTAGTGGGTGCGAGCCCCACATACCCCCGACACTCCCCCGAGCGTCGGGAAATGCGATAGGCATTTCCCCTCGTTAAAAAAAAAAAATGGTCCGACGGAGATGTGCAGTGGCACTTGCATCACAAGAAAATCTCGGTGGTGCCCTGTACAAGTTATCTTAGTGAACCCCAATTCTGTTTCTTGATTAGAGGTCTTGTTTTGATACTAAAAATATATAAAAAGATAAGATTAAAATAATTTAAGTAAAAATTTATCTAAGTACAATATTTTCTGAAACAACCCGATTCTCAAATTCAAATTCTCTTTTGCGTTTCTAAATTTTTGAATAAATGTACCTAATTATAAAAAATTTTTTTTTTTTAACTGATATAATTACAATATAAAATATAAGATAGAAAATTACTGACGAATGTTTTTTTATCTCACTATAATCTGAGGTGAATGTACGTTTCTTACACGCGACACAAAGCCTTAAAACCAACAACCGACAATACCGTACATATTCTTTTTCACTTTTTGGGTATGTGGTAATAAAAAAATATATTTGGATAAATTAGGACATGCCTTAGTTTGCTAACGCTAACGTAAAGCTTTGTTTAAGTGAAAGTCATATTAATACATAGGATAGGTAGATAGGTATACGCAACGTACAGGTATTTAAGATGTTATGGTAACAAGATAAATTATAGAGGGAGTATTTTAAAATTTATAAACGTTAATTATTTAAGTGAATTGTTATTCACTTTCTCTATGACACAAATCGATACGGAACGGAACGTGGGGACCCAGTTTGTTAACTATTCGCATCCAGTCGACCGCGACTAATACGGCGGTTAATGTAAGATGTTTCAGTTTACATTACAATATTTGATTTCATATAGCATCTTGCTGTTGCGAAATTGTTATTACTTCATTTCTCGATATTACTTCACTTACTAGTGGGTGCACGCACACAGCTTTGCTTGCCCTTTTATTTTTGCTATCAATCGCTAGGCAGCGTTATAACTTATGTTACATGCTGATATCAGCCCCCTCTATATGGGTTTATCAGCGTATCATCCATGTTTTTCGGGAATCTCTTCATTTGCGATGCGAATGATTATCGTTATATGCTTAGAACAGGATCACGCTATCTTCATTCCAAATTTTTAACATATCCGCTCAGCCGTTTGACAGTGAAAATTGTATTCCTGGCATAAGAATACGATGTGTAAAATTATTTCGACCACTCCCTAGTCAAGAAAACTTACTATTTTACTATTTCGGTCTGTTTAATTAATTTCCGTTCAGTACGACCGTATTATTTAACTTAACCAGAAAGTTCCTTGTTTACATTAGCGCTCGTTTTACAAACAAATGGGTTAACGGGAACATGCGCGTGAGCCCTACCATGATTCATTGATTATTATTGCTCTATAGATGATGTTAGCCTGAGCCCTGAGCAGCTTTTATTCAACTATATAATTTTACTATATCGATCTTTGGATCGATTGCTGATAAATCCGTTGATTCGGAACCAATATAAGAAACTAAATATCAGAATTTAGCTCAACCCAAATATACTTTCTCAAATCTACTGGGTCGAAAATACTAGGAAAATAGCTTACCCATTCATTGGTTCACTCAGCTTCCGAACTGTTTAAAAGAAGATAAAAATCATAATTAAGAGTTGGTAACAAAATAGTAGGGCCCGGGTTTCCTAATTTAGCGACTGCGGGCGTACCACACGTCCTCTTTGGGCCCGCGCGTCCGCGTGGGCATAACACTATTTATGGCTGACTGATTGACTTTGGATTATAAAATTGCATATTTTGTACATTCAGCCAGATTCCTTCTGCCTTCTGTCTCGTACTGTTTTTACGGTTTTCGTTTTGTGCTTTTCTTGTTGCATATGATCGAAAACCTGTTTCAAATAAAAAATTGTGCTTTATTTTACCAAGTGTCGAAAATATGAAATAGCCAAAAGTAATCGGTAATACTACGGCTTTTCCGTAATCCGACATAATAAGCATGAAAAACGCTTATCTGTGAAGCCTTATGAAGTTCAGCCCCAAAATTTTAGGGCACGTCTCGCACGTATTACAGTAAATATCTATGGTATACTTAACAAGTTTTGTTTTTTTGTTACAGGTAATTGTTATTAAAACTTGCTGTGCCGCTGGCTGCCACAGCCAGGCTGCTGCGGTTTAAGTATAACTCAATATCTAGACCTTAACTCTTATCTTCTCTTTATTTCAAATGTTGTCTATATCATTGCATTCAGTAAAGATATAATATCGGTACCTATATTATCAAACTACATTAACATTGTTACTTAGTCATATTTTTCATTCTGTTTACCTATACCTGTCCTAAGCATGAGACATGGGCTTGGGTTCGACTGGGAGAGGAAGATTTTTTGTTGCCGTCCAGTCTTTCTAAACCTCTCTCCGTATAACTCTAGCTAACAATAATTCATTTCCTAATCTCTAACATTACTAATCAGTTCGCACTGTCACTCACTTTCAGCGTGTGTCGGCACCTTACTAAATGCATGCCGCCTCTCACTCGGAGCTCTGTGCACTAGCCCGTCGCCATGGCGACCACCAGCAACGAGAAAAGGTTCCATCAGTTGGTGAGCACGCAGCCTTAGCTTCTTCTCCCATTACGATACACATAGGGCATGATATCAAGTCGCATATTAGCTAAATGCTTGTTGGCACATTATATACACACACTACTAATACAGCAAATTGCATCAAATTTCCTGAACAAATTTAACATGTTTTGCTCGCCTCTCCTCTCCGCTGTTTGGTCGTACAATGCGGAGGAGACTCGACTTGGATCGCCTGTCCGTATCGTAATGGGAATAGGCCCTTAAAGTAATGCTTTTTCAAAGAAATGTTTAAATAAAAAAAGTGTTTAAATTGGTTTCGACTCGAAACAAAGCTTATTTTTTTATTTGGTATAAAAAATACTTCCTACTTGCAACGTTTGTAGTGACAGAAATGGAAACACTGGAAGTAGAAATTTCTGAGTGTTATTTACCTCTTATTAAGATTAAAATGTAAACTCTACCATAAGTATTTATATTTTATATAATATAACTAGTCGACCCGGCGTACTTCGTACCGCCTAACCTTTTAGTATTTTGTGCATTTATTTTACTTATAAACCTTCCTCTTGAATCACTCTATCGTTTAAAAAAAACCGCATCAAAATCCGTTGCGTAGTTTTAAATATATAAGCATACATAGGGACAGACGCGGGAAGCGACTTTATTTTATACTATGTATTGATGAAGTTATATATGCATGCAGCTCGTCACTTTTTAGTTCTTCTTCTGATATTTTATTAGGCACTAATATTTTGCAGCAAAGTCCACTGCATGCTGGATCTGGGACTAAACGTTGCGCGGCAAATCTTGTATGTTTCTCCAACAAAGTATAGAATAGCCATTGAAGTTAGTACCATTTAGTGCTAAGTTTTCCTTATCTTATAGAGTATTTAAGTAGAATGTGTCTGCTTTAGGAATCTTAGAAAAAAACTTCCTAGTATGGAACAATAACGTGTTTCGCAATTAATTAACGTCATGAGATAGCTATGATTTAGTGCCTTAGCTTAAATGATTGGTAAAGATAATGTGATATTAGTATTTTACTGTTACATTACATATTTGGTATTCCATTAAGACTTTTTACAGTACGATATTACGGTACGCTATGGTTCTTAGCCACGAACGTAATATAAATTGCTAGATAACGAATTGGGTTTAAAACCATCGGAGCGACACGGAGATTCCTAGAGTGATGTGAAAACCCAGTGTTTACGTTACACTAATTGTCTATTCTCATAACCATTTGCTTATATTCCTTTATTTTAGTGGGTTTGTTAACGACCAAAGGTAATATTTTCTGCATTAAAGCATGAAACTTGGCACACTTGATGCTTATGTGGCCCAGACTGAGAATCGCCCGGGAGGGAGCGGGATACCCCCCTCTGGGAGGCGGGGGGAGGGGGTGAAGTTTCCTTCTACCGCGCGCACTATCGATCTCTATTGCTGCAATTTTATAGCTACTAGGGCAAGTGTGGTGTCATTTTCGGTTAATTTAAGGATGAGGAATCCATTTCTGGAACAATTTTTTTACATTTCTGTACAAAAAAATTGGAATTTACCATAAAATAGATAATTGTCGACGCAAAAAAAAATCTTCTAATGTCGATATTTTTTGAATGAGTATAGATATCAGCAAAATAAAAATATATTTGAAAAGCTGCATTCATGCAGTTTTCAAAAATATAGGGTTCGATATACTTTTTGTTTATATTTATGTGTTAAAAAAAATAGTAAACACTGCGCGGAAGAGGTTGTAAAAATATTTAATGCCTAATTTCGGTTTAAAATTACTTGGTTACTTCAAATTACTACCAAATACTGAACAGGGTCATTCAGCCTGTGATAAGTTACAACTTTCTGTATTCAAACATAGGTTGTATAGGTAAAAAAAAATACATTTCTCATACATTATCTACCCAATTAGCTCACAAGTATGTATGAAACATATGAAATTTTTGTGCTTTTGCCACTGGGAAGAGGTTGTTATTTACGATATCGCAAGACAGCTTGAGGAAGCGAGAGCATCAGAAGTGGACCTGCATAAGTCCCGACGGTGGACTTAAAAACGAGATATACTTCATCCATCATGTCGACATAAAACCGTATATTGAAAGATGTCTGTGAACAACGCGGTTAAAACCGGAAGTAATCACTGTTGGTACAGGACACATTGATATCAATGTTAAGCTCGAAAGGTCGCAACTGGTAAAGTCTACACTCAGACCGGCAAAACCGGCAAGTCAAACCCCAAACTCGGAACTCTTTTAATTAGAACTCCAAAACCGTTTCGATTGCCTAGGGCGCAGCGTGGATGATGTAAATGAAGGGTTCTTGAGAAGTTGTCAATGCGGTTGGAGGTAATTACTTACTACCAAGCACACTTCATCTGATGGAGAAGAGGTGTGAAACGTCTCAGCAGACAACGGCACCGTGGAGGCATGCGGTTGGAGGTAAGTATCATCGGCGTAGGATCTCATCATATCCGATCACGCAGGGAAACAGCTCTTTCCTTGTCCTTATCCTCCAGTGACCTTGTACTTTCTAATTAGGCCCGTTGTTTGCAGCCGTATCCCGGTTCCGTAAGTTACCATCGGTAACGCACATTGTTCAAAGACTTTTGTCTTGAGGCACCTCTTGCCTCAAGACAAAACTTGAACCTGCCACTCGGATGAGCATCGTTCAGTAAGCTTATTCAAGTTAAGCTAAGCATCGCGAACGATGCTCATCCGAGTTGAAGTCGACGGACGAACAGTTTGTCCCAGGTTATTATTTAACAACTTCGAGTGTATTTAGTGTATGGTAGTCATTATCTTTGATTTGGAGTGGATTGAATTGTTCCTACATGGGCGCTGAACATTATCTTTGTTATGTCCATGTTCATTCTAATACCAACTCGATCGGAAGCCCAACTGAGGTGAGGACATCGAGCATTGTACTAGATCCTTCGCGGTCTGGGCCATAACTAGTAACTAGTGAGTAATGTTGTCGCCGTTTATAATGATGCCTAGTTCCTTCCAGTCCAGAGTCTTGAAGACATCCTGGAATGCAGCGGTTAACAGTTTTCGGGGAATATGATTAGCGTATAATGAAATTGAAGAATTTCTGACGGGCCATAAACGCTGGTTTTACCACTTGCCTTCTGAAGTTCGGCTGTGATGAAAGAAAGAAACAAAAAAGAAGGAAATCATTTATTTAAAGCAGCCTTTGTCACGCAAACATAACATAACATAACAATTAGACATACATTCAAACATATTTGATGCGACTTTACATGCAGTCTTGTTGTTTGTAAGATGTTGACGGCCGAGATGTCCTCGGTATAGTGTCGGGTCCATGTTGCTCTCGGGACCTTATCTTGACTGTCAGTGATGGGTTGTCGTGTCGACGTGTATAATAGAAGTTCTGTCCATAGAACTTCTCGAATTCCCCCACAATCTCAGGTGTGGATATAGTACTCTACCAACCATCCTCGGTCTTCAGCCATGCCTGGCTTTGCCGAAAAATAGATCTCGAGCAAAAACTTTGGAGGCTTTGTTTCGGTCTATGGCTCTTCACCTTAATATTTTTTGTATAAAATCGCCTGATGTCTCTTGTAATTGATATAAAGATCTGTCTCTTCAGCTGCCTGCAGGCAAAGGCATCCGGTGCCATTGTCTGCTAAGACGTATCACGCCTCTTCTCTATCAGATCAAGTGTGCTTAGTATTAAGTAATTACCTCCAACCGCAGTGACACTTCTCAAGAACCCTTCATTTACATCATCCACGCTGCGCCCTAGGCAATCGAAACGGTTTTGGAGTTCTAATTAAAAGAGTTCCGAGTTTGGGGTTTGACTTGCCGGTTTTGCCGGTCTCAGTGTAGACTTTACCAGTTGCGACCTTTCGAGCTTAACATTGATATCAATGTGTCATGTACCAACAGTGATTGCTTCCGGTTCTAACCGCATTGATCACATACATCTTTCAATATACGGTTATATGTCGACATGATGGATGAAGTCTATTTTTTTTTTTGAGTGCACCGTCGAGACTTATGCAGGTCCACTTCCGATGCTCTCGCTTCCTTAAGCTGTCTTCCGATATCGTAAATAACAACTCTTTTCAGTGGCAAAAGCACAAAAAAATCCTTTGTTTCATACATACTTGTGAGCTAATTGGGTAGATAAATGTTTGAGAAATGTATTTTTTTGTACCTATACAACCTAAGTTTTAATACGGAAAGTTGTTACTTATCACAGGTTGAATGACCCTGTTCAGTATTTGGTAGTAATTTGAATTAACCAAGTAATTTTCAAACCGAAATTAGGCATTAAATATTTTTACATCCTCTTCCGCGTAGTGTTTACTATTTTTTTTAACACATAAATATAAACAAAAGTATATCGAACCCTATATTTTTGAAAACTGCATGAATGCAGATTTTCAAATATATTTTTATTTTGCTGATATCTATACTCATTCAAAAAATATCAACATTAGAAGATTTTTTTTTGCGTCGACAATTATCTATTTTATGGTAAATTCCAATTTTTTTGTATAGAAATGTAAAAAAATTGTTCCAGAAATGAATTCCTCATCCTTAAATTATCCGAAAATGACATCACACTTGCCCTAGTAGCTATTAAATAGCAGCAATGGGATCGATAGCGCGCGCGGTAGAAGAAAACTTCACCCCCTCCCCCCGCCCCCCAGAGGGGGGTCTCCCGCTCCCTCCCGGGTGATTCTCAGTCTGGGCCACCTAAGCAACAACTGTGCCAAGTTTCATGCTTTAATGCAGAAAATATTGGTTCCATACATTTATTGGACTTAACAAACCCACTATTTATCTGAGAGTGAATCTTAGTTCCACAGTAGAGATTTCAATAATTATGATATCGCTCACTTTCTAAACATTTTATTGACATTTTCCACGCAGTGTATTTCATTATTTATTAAAATGCACACTCACTTGCTATTGTTTTGAAAATAGCTTTCCAGATACAATCTTATTTTATTTATTTATTGTACATTTGGTGCTGAAATAATAACCCAGATTTTAACATTTAGCATATCCTTTTTAAAAATTGATCTCGTATAGTTTCCGTTTAAGAACAATTTACAAGGAAACCAGACAACTTGATAACCTTGAACTTGAAGATTAATACATGTGACTCATATAGTACTGTATTATCAATGACACAGTTAGTAAATACTACAGTCCAGTCCGGGGCACTAGCTAAATCATCGTCCGTTGTGAATCATTAATAAGACTACGGTACCATATCTCTAATATCTATATAGCTGTTGTTTTCTATCGTACAATCTTGTTTAAATTAAAAGTGTAAAGCAAAGTGGGAACCCTAGTTTAATTGAACACCTCATCCCAACATTTTTTACACAACATGCTTAGTTTTAGCTGGAAATTCAAAGAAAACTTCGATGACAATGCAGAGCGTGCGTCACCGCTTTGTTTGTTGGGTCAGATACTGTTTATGTCCAACATTCCACACCTTGACAAGCCCTAGAATAACTTAGTTGTTAGCAATGGTTGTTAGCTAAAAGCTATTACATTTCATAACCATAAAAACTCCTTTCCTATTTACTAGAACATGTAGGATTCAGACTATGAATCTTACTACTAAGTAAGATTTCTAAGAACAAGAAGAAAGCAACGATTGATGTGTGTGTGTGTTGGCAGACTCTCGCCATCCAGAAGGCGATCAACGCAGCGGAGACGCCGGTCAAGGAGAAACATGTCCGCAGCACCATCATCGGCACCTTTCAGGAGCAGAGCGCCATCACTTATTGGGTAAAATATAATACAAAATAAGCTTTTCCTATATTTTAAAATGGAGTTTGTAACCCCTTTCTTCTCTAAGTAATAATTTAAAATCATTAAGAATGAAAGTAGAATCATTTGACAAAGGTTAACTCGATTGGGGGCGTCTCCTGGCGACTTCATCGTTGGCTTTGCTAATGGGTTTGACCGGCGGCATGCCGCGACAGGGTACAGTCTGGGTCGCGTGGCATGACAACTGTCTGTACAGAGACGTGTTCTGCTATTCGGTCTGGTCTGTCCTTTGGAGAGTTTCACGTTCGTTTGCCAGGAGCCGCATTGTGGACGCCCCTGAACAACCCCGCCTCTTGCATAGGACAAAAGGATTTTAAGTTACTTTATTAGACGGACAATATATGAGAATGTTTTGGAATAAGAATTAGATGAAACTCCATTGTATTGTATGCCCTTTAAGACTAAATAGATTAAAGTGAATTAATATTGAAAACAATTTGATATTGAAATTCTAAACCATAATTAAGAGGGATAATAAATATTATAGGATGATCAAACGAGCTCACCTGAGTGAAGTTCGATCATTATTGTTTGTACGAAGGCTTTGTACGAAGATGTACTTATAGGTATTGTTAAACATGCAGCTTCTACGAGTTGCTTGGCACCTTACGCGCTTTAAATAATAATATATCCCCTAAAGATGGTGGCGATCCGTCTCCCGCTGCAAGACAACCGCATCGTGGCGTGGAAGTTCTGCCACGTGACGCACAAGCTGCTGCGCGAGGGCCACCCCGCCTGCCTGGACGACTCGCAGCGGCACATCACCATGATTGAGAACCTGGGGAAACTGTGGGTAAGAACTAGATTAAGATACAAAGGTTTAAAATAACTTTACTGAAAGTCTACTTCTCTGGTTACTTGTATGGTAAATACGAGACATCTAGTTTAAATTAAGATACTTGATACGTCAAATAACTAAAATCCTCTTTACCTTTTTATGAATAATAGGGACAATGTCTAGTGATTTTTAACTTGATTTTCTGGTGACCCCTGAAAGCCCTGTTCGCAACTCGATGGGGAGTTACCTGTGGATTTATAAACTTAGCGGGTATAAAAAGGTGGCTGCATGGCGGCGGCTCTTCTGTATAATCCTGGGCGAAGTGGATTTTTGACCACAATCACAACACACTTTTAACATTTTTATATTTATTTTGCCTTACAGAAAGCTAAAGCAAAGCCGCAGCACGTGTGCTTTGGTCAAAATTAAAAAAAAATATTATTTTAGTGCCAATTACACCTAGTATTGGGTCTCCCAAATCAAGTTTATTGTGAGTCCCCGCATATTTACCGCTAAAAAACTTGAAGATTTTTCTGACTAGGTCCACCTTCGGGAAGGCTACGGCAAGCTGGTGCACCTGTACTGCGCGCTGCTGGTCTGCAAGCTGAAGTTCCACGCGCGCAACCCGCGCTTCCCCGGCAACATGCATCTCACGAGCGACGAGCTCGACGCCATTGCCGAGAATGACGTCAATAATTAGTAAGTTAACTCAGTAACTTTACTAGCCATATTTCATAAGAGAAAGAAACAGCTTTACTAGAGGTCTACTTCTCTGGTCACTTGTATGATAAATACAAAATTTCCTAATAATTTTTTATGACTACTGAACCGATTTGCTGAAACTTACTGCATGTTTAAGTTCCGAATATGAACTCTCATATATCAAAGTACATTATAATCGGCGTAGCGTAATGATAGGCCGCAGGTGGTTGACACTTGAGTTCGTCTCATTTTTGATGGAGTCCATCTTTAGCTCCAAAGATCAAAGTAGTACAAGCGGATTGGTCACGCTGTTGTTGCTAGGCATTGTTGAACTAAAAATGCATTAGTGAGATTTATATGTTGATTAAATAAAAATAAAATTTACAGCTTTCAGTTATGCGTAGAGCTGTTCGACTACATGGAGGACATTCTGAACCTTCAGGCTGCAGGTGAGTTCTAATTACAATCAACTACAAACTGTGTAAACAAAAAGTAGTCATTGCTTTGTATCATATTAATGGATATAATGAAATCTTCAATATATGTAAATATTGCTAAGTATCGTGGCCTTGACACTGATTGCGATGACCCAACTTAAACTTACATTTTTGGACTCGAATTAAATTTTTATGTAAGAAAATTTAAATCTTCTCAAATAAGACCAATTTCTGGCCAGTTGGCTCTGACCATAAGCCTCGGGGGTATGTGGGGCTCGCACCCACTAAAACCCCCCGGCGGCCGTCTTGGCGCTTTTGGGAAGAACCCCGGGAACCACACATTATAGCGTCCCACGCTCAGCTACTATTAGCTTCATGCTCGGGGAGGGCATATTGTTCCCTCCCCGGCTCGCCTTTGGAGCTGCGGCGGCACAGAGCCACAAGTTGTGCCGCCGCCCATCTCAGGGCCGTTTGATGAGTGTGTCGGGCCCCTGCCCTTCAGACCCACGACCCCAAAGACCCCTTTTAGTCGCCTCTTACGACAGGCAGGGCATACCGTAGACCTATTCTTACGCCCGGACCTACAGGGCTTCGCGGCGGCACTATTGCCTGCCGCCGCGGCGACCGCGACCTCTTCTCCGGCCACGTAGGGCTGGGTCAGCCGCTTCTCTCTGTCTTTCGGCCGCCTCCTTCGCAAGCATGACAGCTTCGCAGAAGTTGGCGGCCGCACGCCAACCGTACATTAACCCTGTCACACACCTGACGACTTGACTGCTAGCCCCTAGTTATCCTTATTTTTTAAAGTATATTATTGAAGTTTTAATGTGAAAGTATTCAAAGTTTCAATCAGCTTAATGCACTTTACCTAGTCCACCCTGAATTCTCAACATCCGGCCAACACACAGTGTTCGACAGCCTCCCTCCGCTCAGGTGTGCAACGCGTGTGCCTATCAGAGCGATATTGGGAAGGAGCTCGGGAATGATTAGTGACAAAGATCCCGCGCCGGTGTTCCCGCAGTGTTCGACAGCCTGGGCAACGCGCGCGCCAACTCGATGACGGCGTCGGGGCAGTGCCGGCTGGCCGCGCTCATCCCGTGCGCGCAGGACTCGTCGCAGCTCTACGACTGCAACGTGCGCCTGCTGTTCCGCCTGCACGCCGCGCTGCCGCCCGACACGCTCGCCGGACACCGCGAGAGGTGCCACGTGACCATTCATTCCTTCATTCATTCATCATTCAAAATAATAAGAGAAGAGAAAAAAAAACTCTAGTACATATCTCATGCAAGAGACCTGTGATAAGGTATGTACTAGATGGAAGCTATTTTAGCAGAAACTGAGAACTACTACTCGTATTCCTTCAACAATAAAAAACTAATCATATGAGAGACAGAGACAAACACATAAACTCTTTATAGCCTAAAAATGCACGCGAGCAGCGTTTTAGCAATTTCTTGTCTTTGTTTTTTGCTATTTTGCCTACTATTATGAGTCCAGCTGGACTCAAAACTATACAACTTACAGCCACATACACATTTGAAAACTGCTCGCATTTAGGTTCTTCTATGCTCCGTCTATAGGAAGCGCAGCGTTTTACTTTGTCTATGCAAGAGACTATGTTGCCTGCATGTTGCCTGGTTGAAATTGTTATGAGCGATGTTCTTTTGTTAACTTGCTTGCTTATTTTGGATTTTTTTCAAAAAAGTAATGCGATAAAGAGTTCGTAAATACAGGTGCTTCTGACGAGTTGGTTTAAACCAAAGCTGATAACTGGATTTCTTTTTTAACCAATAATAGAATCACTTTTCTACTTGCTGCCAATGCTACGTAACAGACTTAAATATATCTATCAATAAATTTATTTTAGTTTTTCTTCATCCAAACAGGTTCCGGCAGCAGTTCAAGAAGCTAAGTTCCTTCTACAAGCACGCGAGCAGCTTGCAGTATTACCGAAATCTCCTCTCGCTTCCGGTTCTACCCTCGAACCCGCCCAACTTCCTTGTTCAGGTGAGATGACCTCTCTGTCTATTCTATAAATGAGTGAACGTTTTATAAGTGAATAGTTTTGTTAAAGAGCAAATTTTTCTTTTATAAATTCATATTACTTAAAACTTAAAGAAATTAATAATAATTAATTTATCCCATTAAAAATACAGAAATGAATAGAGTTTATAGTATAAGTAAAAATACAAATCTTTGAACAACTTTGATACATCTTGACTTCATCATTTAGTTTGGAAGATTGGAGGTCTGTTCACGCTAAAACTACTGAAAAAGTTTGTCTAAGTCTTCACTGCCAATGTTTGTCGTAGCTAGAAATTCAGGATCTTTTAGGTTTTACCGTCTTATTCATAAAGATACAGTAGATTTTAAGTCGCCTTACTGGAGGTCCACTTATCTGGTTGGTTGTATGGTAAATACGTGACAACCAGTCTAAATTGACATACGTCAAATAACTAAAATGCTCTTTAACTTTTTATGAATAAGAGGGTTAGTGTTTTAAATACTTCTACAATTCTTCAGAGTGATTTCGGCACGTACGTGACGCCAGTCGTGTCCATACCGGAGCAGCCGGCGGACGAGCCGGACGCCGTCGGCTCCCTCATCGACACTTCAGACACCATGAGCCAGGTATTTCATCTTTACATTTGTTGCATGTCTAATGATTGACGTTTTGTGTGCCTGTAAATAGCCTAACACGATGTACCTATTATTATTATGTGCTCCTAAAATTGCAAATCTATGACCTGTATTAACAAATAAAGTTTCTTATTCTGTAATCTTTTAAAATATGTTAAAGTTGCTAAAAGAAAACTATATTACTCACAAGTTTCATCATTTACTAAATTGTAACTTGCAACACCGCTTTCTCTATATTGTTTTTCGAGAAATTAGTTTCTGTCCGATGTTTGTTAATTCCACCCTTTGTCTTTACCATAAAATCGTACTTAGCTGTAGGTAATCAAACAAAATATTTCTTGCAAAAGGTAACGTCGCCAGACCTGGACGCTTTTGATACAAGAACTCCTTCGCCGCCGCAACCCGACCCTTTACTGGAGCGCGACCGCCTTATAGAACACTTACAAAATGAACTAAGAAGAACTAGGTATGAGAATTTATCTTTAAAAAAGGTACCTACAAGTAATAAGTTTGCATTAAGGCTTGGTGGTTCAAAAATTTGTGTTTTTGAGATTTTTTTAAACAATCTGAGACATACAAAATTGATGTCTTCATTCTGAAAAAAATATATGTGTTAGTTAAGGATCTAATCTAGTCATCATACTAAAGGGAAACAGGATCTAATTAATTTTAGTTGATAGAAAAAAATCTCAAAGTTACCCCTTTTTGTTCCGTTTTTTCCATTTTATTTTTAAACCGCTGATTGTTTTTATTTGATTTTTGGAATGAAAATTGCTGACCTTAAATTTTAGACATACTACTATAGTAAGAATTTTTAAGTTTAACGAAAAGACAAAAAACCAGCAAAAACTAAAAAAGAACATCGTTTTCGCGCGGTCCGATGCCATGCCGCGCCGCTCCCTACCCCGTCAGTACCCTTGTGGCCACGGCCGAGGCCGGTTCTGTGTCAAATTTTTGTTTTCGCGCTCTCGTATTTCGTTTTATTTTTATTCAAATGTAAACAAGTTTTGACAACAGATGTCAAAACAATGAACCATAACATCTGATTAGGATCTATATGAAGCTGAAAAAAAACAATTTTGATACCGATATTACATTTAAAAAACCGTCGCATTACAAACTTACCTTTTTTTATTTTCACAGACAAAACTTAAATCGTAGGGATGATAGAACAATAGCTGCTGACGAAAACTTGGTTGTTTAACTGTAGCAGCGAGCGGTCTCAGATCAGACAGTGATATTATAATATTATATAAACATACATAGACCTAAATATTTTACACAAGTTATTTTGCGTATAGTGCTTGATAGCTCAGACTTGCCTTTGGAAAGTTTAATAGCTCGAATTTCTGCCATCTTGGTTTCAAAATGTTGGTAGGTATGTCATTTTCGTTATCAGCGAACCCGGAAATCTACTTATTAAATAATTTTTCTCGTAAAAAACCTATATACTAACAATGCAATATACGGGCTACCGCATCCAGTGTGCCCGCCAGTTTGAGAATTAAACAATAGATAATAGAGGTACACAACAATTTTATTTAATCCAACAGTACACGCAAAATCATACCTACAATATAATTAAAAACAAAAAACATACTTTACCTTCAGTTTACATATTTAACTAAAATAAAATAACATGTATGTAATGTAAATGTGCATGGCGTGCCAGAGAAGAGGCCTATGTCCAGCAGTGGGCTCTTACAAGCTGATGATGATGATGATGAATGTATTGTCAAGCCTTTTTTTCTGGCTTACTCCGCACTTTAGGTATAAACCTGCAAGTACGTGCGGCGGCAATACGGAAGCGCAGCGTTCTACTTTGTCTATGCCTAAATACAGAATGTCAAATCAGAAGAAACCCAAGTTTCTTAAAATTAAAAAAATATTTAAAAAAATATATTAAGTACATTTTTAGAAATAATTAAATTGTGTACTTCTTACAATATTAATTTATTTTTTGAAAATAACACCATTTTAATGTGATCCGTTACAATAATTGTAATTATTAGAGGTACAATTGCGGCACTCATGCAAACGAACGTCTAAAAACTTTTTTATCAAAAAATTAAACCGCCGAAAAAAAAACCGAAATGCATAAAATAATAATATAATAACTAAGTTCTTAAAGTTATGTAGGGTATACCAAGTAATTTTAAGTCGGATATCCGATTCGGATATTTTCTTTTTGATCAATAATTGTCTTCGGATTAGTTTTTATTTTATTAGACTTTAGTCTAAAGACCCTCTAAGAAAACCCTTTAAGAAAAAGTCCTTTGAAGTCAGATCTGGTGGTGGCCAGGGAATGACGACTACTCTTAGAGAAATAAATTACGGACGATAGGGAAAGTGGTTTAAGAGATGTATCTATTTCCCGCATTTATAGGTATGTAAACATAGTAAATTGAGCAAAAAGTTATCAACTCAAACTATATAGTAATTTGTATGTAATGTTTTTTGAGTCACAAAATCAAATTAAAACAATCAGTAGTGTATTTCTAATGGAAAAAAACACTACAAAAAGGGTTTACTTTGTTTTATTTCTACAGAGTGAAATTCATTAGATCTTGTTACTTTTTAATAACTTGTCTAAACTAAATCCTACATCTATATTTTTCAGAATTAAGAAATCTGTTTTATATTTCTCAGATGGTTTAAAAAAAAACTCGTTATTACAAATACCTTACCTAAACGCAAATTCTTGTTAGCTGAAACGAAAATCGGAAAGAAAAATTGTGCGGTAGGTATAAACATCTCGATTTAACTTCGGCTTGTATGAAAAGTAATAAAATTTAAAACTGCCGCGACATTTCGCATTTCGACGCGCGCATGTCACAGCTGCGAGGGTGGGGGACCCTCATACCTAATTAGGTAAGAAGCTTCAAACTACAGGGCCTTAACCGATTTATTCAAAGTTATAAAAGTGATAATTGTTTTAAGCGTTTAGTTACCGCGCTGTGTCCACAAGTTTGCTGTAAAAGTTTTTTTGTTTTCAGACAAGAAATTTCACACATGGTCCAAGAAAGGAATACTATGCTCAATTCAATGAGGGAACACTGCACGCGATTAGAGACCCAATTGCAAACTACTAAGGTATACAATACTTTGTTTTCGAACAGTTCAGCATAGTCACTTTCGGGTTGAGCCTACAATAAAAATTGTCGCAAATAGGAAGCTGAATCGTATAATAGTTTTGTGACAATAGAAATGAATTTCTTACAGACTGAACTAGAAAAAGAGAAGGAAAAGGCTGAAGTCATCTCCGCTGAAACTCCTGAAATTAAACGTACGTTCACAATGTGAAATAGCTTTCCATTCTTTTTTTATAAAAAGATTTTTAAAACATTTAATGAATTTGGAATCTCTTTTTCAGAGAAACTAGCAGAAGTTGAAGAAAAGGCCAAAGTGACAGACGAAAAATTCCAAAAACTTAAAGGGGCCTACACGCAGCTTAGAGAAGAACATATCAATTTAATAAGACAGGTAAAACAAAACCTCCGATTAAGTACCTTTCATATGACTGCTCCGTAGCTCAGTTGGCAGTGATGTGAACTGAGTAAGCGTGAGCAGCCGGGTTCGATTCCTGGGCAGGGCGAATATTGATATGATGAATATCGATGTTTGTTTCCGGTCTGGGTGTGATGTTCGTCTCTGTGTGTGTTTCGGGCGCCCTAGATACAGGTTCTTCCTTGTTAGGGGCTCTGAGTGTGATGTGTTATTATTATATTAATAAATTTATAAAAAAAAAAAAATATGAGCTGCATTTTTGAATTCCATGTGATATTTATTATAAAAAAAATATCTACATTTTGTTTCTAGAAAGCAGAAGTGGATAAACTTTCAGCAAATCTACGGGCAGCCGCAGCTCAGCACGAGAGTGCCAAAGTGTCACTGCAGCAACAACTAAACGATAAAATCAAGTGAGTAACCTTTGTTATTACACGATAAATAATTATTGTAATTTATTTGAGGGTAGTATTAAAATGTAAATTCTATCGCCTCCAGGGATGTAGAACTTTTGCAGCAAAGCGCATCATCGACAGAAGAGGTCGACGCTTATAAGAGTGAGCTATCCAACCTCCGATCCGAACTAGAACTAAGTAGACAAAAGGAGCTCCAACTAGAAACCCTGAAAGCTTCTATGGAGGCTCTTGAGATTGAGCACAAAACTGCAAACACAATATCAGAAGAAAAAATAAATATTCTTAATAACGAACTAGTAGAGGTAAGGACAAACTTAGATTCAGTAAGTAAAGAAAAAGAGGCTAAAGAAAGTGAGTTGGCAAAAGTAAAAGAAGAATTGATTGGACTCAGAGAAAAGAGTGGAGAAGAATACAAGAAGGCTGTAAAGGATAAAGAAGAGGCTGAGAAGAGAGTCGCAGAGTTGACTAGGCAGTTTGAACAGGAGAAACAGGTTAGTTGCGTTACTTTAATACAAATAAGACTAAGATTGTAGTTGGTGTTTGTAAAATCTTTGGTATAGTCTAGACGTGCTTGCTTATAATATGCAATTTATTAATGGCAAGCTCAATTAATTATTTTGCATGAATGTTTGAAAGCTTAATACTGCACTTAGCACATAATAGACAATTTATTTTATGTATTAATATCCCTAACATTTTAATAGGAACTACTCAATCGTACTTATAATTTGCAAGATGAACTTGATAAAATTAACCTAAAACTAACTGACGTAAAAATTAACACTGCAAAAGAATACGAAAAACTGCTAACAGACACCAGTAAACAAAAAGATCAGTATGAATCTGTTCTCGTGGAGAAAGATAAAAAAATAATGGAAGCTTTAAATAAGTTAGAAGTTTTGCAAGAAACTCATGAACAAATGAAACTAGAATACGAACAAAATTTACTATCGAAACAAGACGAAATTATTTTGTTGCAAGAAAAAACTCGTTCGCTAATCGAACAACAAGACAAAGATGTCAAGCAGTGTGAATTAGAAAAGAATGAATTGTTATGTAAACTTGATTTAGAAAATAAAAAATATTATAATTTAGAAAAAGATTTGTTTGACAAAGGAAAAAGTATTGCAATGCTTGAAGAAAAAATTAAAGATTTCACAGTTAAAGAAGCAGAAAATAGCGCAGCTTTATCTGAGTTACAGACAGAAACAAATATTAAAATTAAAAAGTTGAAGGATATTATTGCTAATAATGAACTAAACATTGCTGATCTAGAAAAAAACATTTTAAATGAGAAAGAAATTGAAAGTAACTTGCAGGTTGAATTAAAAACCACCCAAGATACTGTATCTAAGCTTGAAATAACTATCAATAGGAAACAAACTGAAATTGAAGCTATAAACGATAAAGTAAGAGAAGCAAATATGAGCGAAGAACATAAAAAAATAGAATTCAGGTCACAAATAGCAGACTACGAAAAACAGATATCGGATTTAAAAGACAAATTTGAAGATGCTTTATTAAACTTGTCAAACAAAGAAGACACTATTAATAAAATAGAAACATTACTAGCTGCCCGAAATAACGAAATATTATGCAGTAGTACTGAAATAAAATCGCTTAGAAGCGAGATTTCTAAACTAGAAGACGAATTGAATGAAAGAGAAGCAGAATTAGAAATAGGCAAAAATGAACTCATGCACTTGAAAGAACTATACGAAGAAGTTATTACGAGCACCGATGAAAACTTGGCGATCAAAAATCAAGAACTTCGAAACCTTAGCGAAGAAATTAATAAACTAAAACAAGAAAAAAATGCAATCATATTGGAAATGGAGAGAAAAGATGCTGAGTTTGCTGTTGAAAAGCAGGTTAGTTCATGTGTCCAGTCCTGTGCCGTCCTTAGTAACAATATAAAATTAACCAACATTTTAATAAAACAATTTAGGTGTTGGAAACCAAGATTTCAACTCTAGAAACACAATGCAATAGTTTAAAGAACGAATTTAAAAACACTCAAATAAGAAAAGAAGTGATGGTCAACAAGTTGAACGAAGAAGTCAGGAAGCTTGGCTCGTTTTACGACGAACTGAAGGAAGCCAAAGATAAAGAGATTCAGATACTTAACGCGACGCTGGAAGAGCAAACTGTCTCGTTCAGTAAGCAGGCATACGAAAGAGACAACCTTATAAGACAAGCGTCCACTAGTGTTGAAGAGTTGAAAACTCAGCTGAACGATTTGAAGCAAGTCAAAGAGAATAAAATACGTGAACTGGAAAGATTGGTGTCTGATAGAGATAGCGAGAAACAGGTTCGAGTTGTACACAAATCTGTGTCTGTGAGCGTTTGTAACGTGATTCTGGTCTTGTAGCTGTTGTGTTGTTTTACTAAACTACTACCAACTTTCTAATAAAAATAGGTGACGGACTACTAAAGTGAATTAAATATTTATTTTAAAAAAATTAAATATTTCTCCAGTTGTCAGTATAATCTTTTGTTTTTCGAATTCTAGTTACTATTTTGTTTTTTTTCTTCATTGTATTTTATTGATGCTATACTGTACTGTACATGTTTTTATGTTAGAGAGTGTCTTCCTAAAGTCAATATAAAACAAACCCTCAAATTTAATAAAACAATATATGTTATTCTTTGTACTTATTCAATAAATCAAATTTTGATTTCTAGCTTGCACTTTCTAATTGCATGTGTTTCTTTTTTTCCACCTTCTGGCTTCGCTCCTGGCTGTACTGCTTCGACCTTCGACCGCATGTTGGCGCAATTTTGCCACACATTTGGATCAACGTTGGTAAATGTTAGATATTGGAAGGTAGACTGGTTCACGTAGAGAAGGAGAAACTGACAGCCGAGTGTGAATTGCAGGATTTGCTTCAACAAAATCATAGTTTGGAGGATAATATAGGAGCTTTGAAGAGGCAGCTCGAAGACGCGCAACGGGAGCTTGAGAAGAGTAAGTTTGTTTTCATAATTCTATAAAATAAACTTTAATTTGCAGTTTTAAGACAGTGCAATGCCACCATGGGTGTCATATAAGGTCTTGCACATTACACCAACTCAACACCGACTCCACTCCAACTCAACTCAAAGTACGGCATAGAAATGTAAGCTTTACGTCGTGTTATTTAAGAGTAAATTTTACAACGTGTCAGAAGACGAGTAGACGACGCGTGGTTCACGCGTTGTTCACCTATTGACTGTCGCCGACATCGAGAGTGTGAGTAGAGTTGCTGCCGCGTTGGCGTGGAGTTGTTATAATGTGCGAAGACCTTAAGGCGACTAAAGAAACAGCCAAAGAGAGAGCAGCAGCGTCCAAAACTCCCTGCGCAATGTTTGTCTTTGTTGCAATTAGGGGGGAGACCTATCTTTGTTCTGAAGTGGTTGTCTATAGGTTGTCATAATGATGAAAAATTTAACACACAAAATAAGTTCTTTGTATAGTAAGGACCAGTTTCCATAGACCAACAAACTTAGCGCAAACAATTGATAAAGAACCGTAGAGTTCGCGCCAGATTAGTCTGCGCGCGGCTGGTACCGCTGGATACGAACTTGATGTACTGCACCCGCCATTTAAAACTAATTGTTATTTCACTGGATGGTTGCTAATTAAGGTGGTCCCTCTCGGTATGGCGCGAAATTCAAAATTTTTGGCGTTTTTTATTTATTCTGGCGAAAGTATTCATTTTTAATAAAGTTATAATGAATTCGCGTATGTAAAAAACCTCCTTCCATATTGTAATACAACGTTTTTGGAAGACAGACCTACAGAGTTTGTCTCTAAGGGGTAAAAGGCCAAAAATCAAGTTCCTTGAATATACACAAAATCGGTAATTCTGTCTTTCAAAAACGATATATCACAATGTGGGAGATTGGTTTTTACGTACGCGAATTTATTTAAACTTTATTAGAGATGAATACTTTCGCCAAAATAATTAAAAAACGTGAAAAAATTTGAATTTCGCGCCATACCGTGAGTTACCACCTTAAGTCATATTTGACCGCACGCACTCTAGTTACCGTGGTAACCAAGATGATGCTTAGGCGGTTATCACACTGCCACGCACCACGCTGCATGTTGCGTTTCGACGCTACTACGCGCACGCACGTGGATGCATTTTCTGTGTGTTGGACTGCGCGTGTTTCTATACAAATGGAGGTACTTACAAATACGCATTCACGCGCCACGCTGCGTGTTGCGTGGCAGTGTGAAGATCGCCTTATACATTGGTTTCGAACTCTTTTGCAGATCGTCAAGCCATAGTGACGTGCGCGGGCGCGGCGGCGCTAGAAGTTACGGAAAACGCTATAGCTTCGTTAGAGCGAGCGAGCACGCTGGACAGCAGCAAGGCGGCCGCGCAAAAAGCTGCCTCCGTCTTCGGAGATCTAGCTGGCAAAGATGTTAGTAACAAACATTAGCCACATACTATAGGGCGCGGCCACCAGCTCCGATTAGTTTGATTTTAAGGCAACTAATGCTACAGAATTACTACTATTTAGTACTTAAAGGAAAAAATAAGTACTAGAGTACTTTTCGAGTTATTAGAGGTTTTTGGTGGCCGCGTTGGGAAGGATGCTTTGCAACGCGGCCACCTTTAGATTGAGCCAAAATAGCAGCAAATATAAAATTTATGAATTAGAAATAAATCTACCTAAAAACTACTTCACAATAAACAAACTTTTGTTTCCCTGAATCTAGGAGAAACTAAAAATTAAGTAAATCCAAGTTTTACCGCGCGCGGCTTTGAGGTTATTTCCAGGAATCTCGTAAATACGCGTCATATGAAGATGAGAATTCTAACGAGTATACAACAGTATGTCTACTATTTAGTACTTAATGGAAAAAAATACTACTAGAGTACTTTTCGAGTTATAAGAGGTTTTTGGTGGCCGCGTTGCAAAGCATCCTTCCCAACGTGGCCACCTTCAGATTGAGCGAAAATAGCAGCAAATATTAAATGTATGAATTAGAAATAAATCTACGAAAATAGTACTTCGCAATATATAAACTTTTTTTTCCCTGAATCTCGAAGAAACGGAAAATTAAGTAAATCCAAGTTTTTACTAAGTTAAGGGTTACTCGGCTGTGCATCGTTACCTCCCATCCAAGTTTTGTACGACAGGGTTTTTCGTGTCAGTCACTAAAAACTTGGCTGGTAAAAACCATGTCGTGCAAAATCTGTACTGCAAAAACTTCTACGTATGAGAATATGTTCACGACACAGTCTTTCGTATTACCTACCACTAAAAACTTGGACAGTAAAAACTATGTCCTGCAAAACCTTCTGGAAATAATATAGACAATAGTCCATACAGAACTAGCAAAATAATTGCATCCAATGATCACATTCACAAGCATATTTGCTATACTTACTGAATTTTCTCCATGCTCATTGTCCACCCACATCACAACCACTTGAGCTTCAGCAGCACGAGTGCGTGGTTACGTGACTATAGGGAACTATAGTGGTATTTGTGCACTTTGTCTCGCTGGTTGTTAAAGGTTTAATAAACCCGCCTATTTGAAGGGAGTAGTCTATACCAATATTATAAATAGGAAAGATTTGTTTGTTTGTTTGTAACGAATAGGCTCAGGAAATACTGAAACGATTTGAAAAATTCTTTCACTGGTAGGAAGCTACATTAACCCCGGGTGTCATAGGCTTTATTACATTTTCAAAAAAATTAGGGATCCTTACCTACACTCAAATAATGTACCCCAAGGTGCAATATTTTTTCTGTTGTTTACATATTTTGACAGGTGGTTTGTTGTTGTTGTTTGTTTTTTATTCGGCCATTCTGGGCAATCAAAAAACATAGTCTATAGAGCCAAGTCTTTTGTATTACTTATATTCTATGGCGTAACGAAGTAAGCCGGGAAAGCTTTTGTTTTCCTGAATCTCGAAGAAACTGAAAATTAAGTTAATCCAAAAGTTTTTACTAAATTATGGGTTACTTTACTCGGGTGTGCATCGTTACCTACCATTCAAGTTTTGTACGACAGGGTTTTTCGTGTCAGTCACTAAAAACTTGGCTGGTAAAAACCATGTCGTGCAAAATCTGTACGGCAAAAACTAAACACCGACACACGACATAAATTAAGCACCGACCAACCAGAACGATGTATTTTAAATTGAGTCTATACGCATAAAAATTGCCTATGTTGAGTCCGGAAGGTTTTGCACGACATGGTTTTTACTGTCCAAGTTTTTAGTTATAACACAAAAAACCATGTTGTACAAAAATTTGGCTGTGAAAACTTGGATGGTAATGATGCACATCCGAGTAACCAAAACCTCTTATAACTCGAAAAGTACTCTAGTAGTATTTTTTTCCATTAAGTACTAAATAGTAGACATACTGTAGTATACTCCATAGAATTCTCATCTTCATATGACGCGTATTTACGAGATTCCTGGAAATAACCTCAAAGCCGCGCGGTAAAACTTGGGTTTACTTAATTTTTAGTTTCTCCTAGATTCAGGGAAACAAAAGTTTGTTTATTGTGAAGTAGTTTTTAGGTAGATTTATTTCTAATTCATAAATTTTATATTTGCTGCTATTTTGGCTCAATCTAAAGGTGGCCGCGTTGCAAAGCATCCTTCCCAACGCGGCCACCAAAAACCTCTAATAACTCGAAAAGTACTCTAGTACTTATTTTTTCCTTTAAGTACTAAATAGTAGTAATTCTGTAGCATTAGTTGCCTTAAAATCAAACTAATCGGAGCTGGTGGCCGCGCCCTATAGTATGTGGCCAAACATTATACTATATCAATTAAAACTTATTCTAGTCTTATAGTTTTGCTATAAACTTTCAATACCTAAAAATAGCTAAGTGTTTTTTTTTGACAGATAAATACAAACTATTCTCTTAGGCCTGTTTCACAATTTATTTTCTGAAATTAAGTTCTAAATCTACCGCGTCCGAAACACTGAGCTGCGCTCCAAGACTAAAATATTAGATGTCGCTCAGAAAGCTGCCCAGTTAAAATGGAATTGGGCCGGTCACGTCGCACGGATGCAGCCGAACAGATGGTCCAAAATAGCCACAGAATGGGTACCAAGAGACGCGGAGAGACGCCGTGGTTGCCCGAAAAAGAGGTGGAGCGACGAGCTGGGTGGAATGGAAGAGGGGGAGGGAGACCTTTGCCTAACAGTGGCACCATATAGGCTAATAATAATAAGTTCTAAATAGTAAATTTTCTCGTCGGATAAGTTTTGAAATTCGCACTCTTACACATCACTTTAAACCCACATTATTTAAGCTACTTAATAAATTCACTTATAAATGGTTGTTTAAAATGCAGATAAAAGGCAAAGAGGAGAGTGTGGCGGGCGCGGCGGTGGCGGCGGCGCACGGCGCGGCGCAGCTGGCCGCCTACGCCGCCGACGTCGCCCACGGCTCCCCCGAACCCGGACTCGCTGACAGTAAGAGACCGTTCACACTTGCCGTCTGACGGATCCGGATTGTATGTAATCTGATGTTTAAGTGGCAGAACATTTTTAACCGACTTCAAAAAAGGAGGTTATCAGTTTGACCTGTATGCATGTTTTTATGTATGTATGTATGTATGCATGTATGTTTGTCCGCGATTATCTCGCGTTTGATGCAGTTTTCAGATAAGTATTTGTTACATTCAGGAGAAGGTTTTAGTACCTATTTTAACCGACTTCGAAAAGAAACTTCAAAAGAGGAAGTGCTCAGTTGATTTATATGTGTCAGTTTATTCAAGGCGGGTCCTTTTTTGAAAAAAAAAAGTATATTATTTATGCAGCAATTCACACTTGTAACCACGGCGACAAACTGGTCCCTTTTCGCGATGGTATAAACATAAACTCGGCAACAAACGTGGGTCCAGCTCAATGCTTTTCGTGGGCTCAGTCACTTCCGGTTTTTCTGTATTGCAAAATAGCTCTGGTTTTTTGGTAATAGAGTCTAGGCCGCACGAAAACATAGACAAATTTGTTACACTCGCCACTCGCCTGTACGTTACATGATAACTGCGTATGAATTTTACAAGGTACTCAACATTAGGTACTTTCATTCCACAGAATTAACAAGCGAATGTCGCTCCATGTTACAAACAACGAAACAGTGCATGGAGTCGATCAGCCTTGGCGCGGTACCGGCAAGCGAGACCGTGCTAGAGCTGTCTCGCTCTGTCAATATGGTGCTAGAGCGAGCGAGCTGCGCGGACCGGACACTCGGCGCCGCTCGGACAGTCGACGACGAGCTCGCGGACATGGACTCTGCTATTGAACAGGCGGCTGGACAGATTGAGGTAACATATACTATGTGACAAGAGCTGTCTCGCTCACTCGGTATGGTGTTAGAGCGAGCGAGCTGCTCGGACGACGCCCCCACACCTACCTCTCATGTACCACACCATATACCGTCGTATGAATGAGGGTTTTTCAAGTGCTTCGAGGATAAAACGCGAGTGCATGAAGGTAGCTCGAGTGACGTTGTCTTAACGAGTTCATGATACATGCGAATTGTGTAGTCTATACCAATATTATTAAGAGGAAAGATTTGTTTGTTTGTTTGTAACGAATAGGTTCCGGAAATACTGAACCGATTTGAAAAATTCTTTCACTGGTAGGAAGCTACACTATACCTGAGTGACATAAGCTATATTACATTTTCAAAATAATTAGGGATCCTTACTTAAACTTGAATAATGTAGCCCAAGGTGCTGGTTTTACCCGTTGTTTACATATTTTGACAGTTGGGTGTTGTTGTTGTTGTTTTTAAATTCGCCCATTCTGGGCAGGCAAAGGAACATAGTCCATACAGCCAAGACAGTTGGTTGGTTGTTGTTGTTATTTGTTAGTTTTATTAAGCCCATTCTGGACAGACAAAAGAACATAGTCTATAGAGCCAAGTGTTATGTAGTATCTTAAATTCTGTGGCGTAACGAAGTTCGCCGTGTCAGCTAGTTAATTTATAACTAGAGTTGTCTTGCTTAGTTAGCAGGGTGCTAGAGCGAGGGAGCTGCAAGGATTTCAGTTTTAGAAATTTAAGTAGGTACTTATAAAAGTTTATATATATCTTATTTGTAAAATGTTGTGTTCATTTCAGAATTGTTATTAAAATTACAGAATATTTATATTCACAAAAAAAATTATACAATGTAATCTTAAACAAGTTCAGTGAATTAACAATGCGTGTAAATATAAATTTATACTTACCTATAGAAGCAACAAAGTATTCTGTACTAAAACATCCATTTCCCAACTATGCAGGAAATGCTCAGAGCAAGCCGAGCGGCCGACTCCGGGGTTAAACTGGAAGTAAACGAGAAGATCTTAGACGCCTGCACAACACTGATGGGCGCAGTCAAGATATTAGTCCAGGACGCTCGCAAGTTGCAGAACGAGCTCGGAGACCCCACCAGTCGCATGAAGATGTACAGGAGGAACCCGCAGTGGTCTGAGGGACTTATATCTGCTGCTAAAGCTGTCGTATTCGCTGCTAAGTTGCTTGTGTGAGTTTTGGATTGTTTTTGTGTTTTGAATATAAGTAACCTTATAAATAACTTAAAAATCCTATGTTAAATAAAAGTATTAGGATTGGTCGACATAATGACGATAAAGAACGCAGACATTGTGATTTTCACCACAGACACAGACGAGTAACTCTTCAAATGTAACTCCTACTCTATAGAGCTGGGTGTAATATTCGATATTTTTAGTTACTGTATTAAAAAACTTGCTGCTTTTTTTTGGCCATTTACTGCGGTGGTAGCATGACGGACATTTTGTCGTATCTATCTGTCACTTTGTCGATCATCTCCATACATTTTCCCGCATTGAAATGTCTAAACCGATCGAAAGTGACAGAAAGATTCGACAAATGGGCCGTCATGCTACGTAGGCTGGTCTTGAATCCTTAAAAAGCAGCAACCCTTTTAGAAAGTTGTCATAATAGTTATTGAATTTTCTATGTTTTTTTGACTGGTTTCGCTGCCGTTGTCCCGGCGAAATATATCTCTAATGTAATAAAATGTCACGTCACTCAGCACGTCAGCAGACGAAGCAGTGGGCTCCTCGGGCCGGCTGGAGGGCGTGTCGGCGGCGGCGCACGAGGTGGCGGGCAGCACGGCGCAGCTCGTCGCCGCCTCCCGCGCCCGCGCGCCGCCCGCCTCCCCCTCCCTCGCGAGACTTACTGGAGCCTCGCGCACTGTGGCCGCGGCCACTGGGGCCGTGGTCGCCGCCGTGCGAGCTGCGGCCGCTAGAGTCAACGATCAGGGTCTGTACCTTACTGACTAGTGGTCGCTCGAGGGCGTGTCTTACTGGAGCCTCGCGCACTGTGGCCGCGGCCACTGGGGCCGTGGTCGCCGCCGTGCGAGCTGCGGCCGCTAGAGTCAACGATCAGGGTCTGTACCTTACTGACTAGTGGTCGCTCGAGGGCGTGTCTTACTGGAGCCTCGCGCACTGTGGCCGCGGCCACTGGGGCCGTGGTCGCCGCCGTGCGAGCTGCGGCCGCTAGAGTCAACGATCAGGGTCTGTAGCTTACTGACTAGTTGTCGCTCGAGGGCGTGTCTTACTGGAGCCTCGCGCACTGTGGCTGCGGCCACTGGGGCCGTGGTCGCCGCCGTGCGAGCTGCGGCCGCTAGAGTCAACGATCAGGGTCTGTAGCTTACTGACTAGTGGTCGCTCGAGGGCGTGTCTTACTGGAGCCTCGCGCACTGTGGCCGCGGCCACTGGGGCCGTGGTCGCCGCCGTGCGAGCTGCGGCCGCTAGAGTCAACGATCAGGGTCTGTAGCTTACTGACTAGTTGTCGCTCGAGGGCGTGTCTTACTGGAGCCTCGCGCACTGTGGCTGCGGCCACTGGGGCCGTGGTCGCCGCCGTGCGAGCTGCGGCCGCTAGAGTCAACGATCAGGGTCTGTAGCTTACTGACTAGTTGTCGCTCGAGGGCGTGTCTTACTGGAGCCTCGCGCACTGTGGCCGCGGCCACTGGGGCCGTGGTCGCCGCCGTGCGAGCTGCGGCCGCTAGAGTCAACGATCAGGGTCTGTAGCTTACTGACTAGTTGTCGCTCGAGGGCGTGTCTTACTGGAGCCTCGCGCACTGTGGCTGCGGCCACTGGGGCCGTGGTCGCCGCCGTGCGAGCTGCGGCCGCTAGAGTCAACGATCAGGGTCTGTAGCTTACTGACTAGTTGTCGCTCGAGGGCGTGTCTTACTGGAGCCTCGCGCACTGTGGCCGCGGCCACTGGGGCCGTGGTCGCCGCCGTGCGAGCTGCGGCCGCTAGAGTCAACGATCAGGGTCTGTACCTTACTGACTAGTGGTCGCTCGAGGGCGTGTCTTACTGGAGCCTCGCGCACTGTGGCCGCGGCCACTGGGGCCGTGGTCGCCGCCGTGCGAGCTGCGGCCGCTAGAGTCAACGATCAGGGTCTGTACCTTACTGACTAGTGGTCGCTCGAGGGCGTGTCTTACTGGAGCCTCGCGCACTGTGGCCGCGGCCACTGGGGCCGTGGTCGCCGCCGTGCGAGCTGCGGCCGCTAGAGTCAACGATCAGGGTCTGTAGCTTACTGACTAGTTGTCGCTCGAGGGCGTGTCTTACTGGAGCCTCGCGCACTGTGGCCGCGGCCACTGGGGCCGTGGTCGCCGCCGTGCGAGCTGCGGCCGCTAGAGTCAACGATCAGGGTCTGTACCTTACTGACTAGTGGTCGCTCGAGGGCGTGTCTTACTGGAGCCTCGCGCACTGTGGCCGCGGCCACTGGGGCCGTGGTCGCCGCCGTGCGAGCTGCGGCCGCTAGAGTCAACGATCAGGGTCTGTACCTTACTGACTAGTGGTCGCTCGAGGGCGTGTCTTACTGGAGCCTCGCGCACTGTGGCCGCGGCCACTGGGGCCGTGGTCGCCGCCGTGCGAGCTGCGGCCGCTAGAGTCAACGATCAGGGTCTGTAGCTTACTGACTAGTGGTCGCTCGAGGGCGTGTCTTACTGGAGCCTCGCGCACTGTGGCCGCGGCCACTGGGGCCGTGGTCGCCGCCGTGCGAGCTGCGGCCGCTAGAGTCAACGATCAGGGTCTGTAGCTTACTGACTAGTGGTCGCTCGAGGGCGTGTCTTACTGGAGCCTCGCGCACTGTGGCCGCGGCCACTGGGGCCGTGGTCGCCGCCGTGCGAGCTGCGGCCGCTAGAGTCAACGATCAGGGTATGCATGTACTTAGCTTACTGAGTAGTGATCGCTTTGAGTGCGTGTCGCCCGCCGGCGCCGCCGCTACTGGCGACGTCGTTTCTGCTGTGCCCGCTGCTGCTGCGCTTGTTAATGATCAAGGTCTAAATTATACAATTAGTTATTACTTTTTACTATTATTTTAAATCTGTCCTATTGTAAGGACTATAAGAACGGCGTCAAAGTACGGTACAGCTGATTTTTGTATAGAGATATCGACTTATGTTGTTTTTGAAAAGTTGTATGCTGTGCCGAATCCCCTCTTTGATTTATTACCGCCTTTTCAGAAACACCCTGTAAGTATTTGTATTTTGTACCTTTTTTATTTTGATTTTAGCGATAAAATAACTTTTTGTCACCTTACTGTTATAAATTATAACTTGGTCCACTACAGAGATAAAACTTTCAACTTGCTTCATTACAGAGGTGCTGGACACGTCATCGCTATCTCTAACGGCGACGCGGCGACTGGAAATGGAGAGCAAAGTCCGCGCTTTAGAACTAGAAAGTTCTCTGGACGCCGAGCGCGCGCGCCTGGCCGCGCTGCGACGACGACACTACCAGCTCGCGCAGAACGAGGAGGTACACTAGAATAGACCTTATTACTCACTAGTAAGATACAAAGTCCGCGCTCTAGAGCTGCAGAGCTCGCTGGCCGCGCTGCAGCGTCGGCACTAACAGCTGGCGCACCTAGAGGAGGTAGAATGGACTCTATTGCTACACCAGTAAGATGCAAAGTTCGCGCTCTGGAACTGGAGAGCTCGCTGGACGTCGATTGAATTAAGTGTTTGATTTTGTTTCAGAACAATGGAATTACCAATGGAAAGTAATAACCATGCACGATGGCCGGGCATTGGCGAACGTGTTGTAAGCGTTTACAGTTGACGGTCAAAGTTATATCCGTGTTAATAGTTTCAAACACTGTGTAGGTTAAAAATGTAGATATATTAAAGAAAACTATATTTTCAGCTTTAACCAAATAACACTGAATATAATGTATGTGTCACCGGAAAATAACAAGAACCGTAAATTTATAAATTTACTAGGAAATTTATAAACTTTCGTAGGATTCTAAACGAGTGATAAATTGTATAATTTTACGCCTACATTTTCGTAAATTGATAAACTTACTAAACTCACTCGTAAAATAATAAGTAACCAATAACCAAACGCCATGTATAATGAATTGAAATTTAACACAGAGCTACGAAAGTTTTAGCCATGACCAAAATTGTGTTATTTTTGTAGAGTGAAATAGGGAATTTTAACCCCCTACTAGGTAGGTAGGTAGGTAGGTACCTAAAATACTACTTTTTGATAAAATATGCTATTATCCCATAATAGCATATTATATCTGTCACCGTTATAGTGCGAAATACGTTAATGTGCTCTTTACCGGGCAATGTGCACATTAACTGTTTAGGTCAGTGCGCGAAATTTTATGTGAAATATGGGGTATCCGCACTTTACCAAGTTAATGTGCGTATTACCGGATGTCTCGCCGTTAAATTGCGGAAAACAGAAAGCTCCGACCGATAATTCAAATCTAGGGCTAAATTGTAGGTTAGGTTAGGTTTGGCTTGTGATCTTTAACCAGCGTAGCGAGCGAAGCGAGCGGAGCTTGGGTTACCTGTGTTAAACTGAAATCTAAGGCAACAATTTTTCGAACTTAACTTAGTCGTTAACTCTTTAGATTACCTAGAGATTTTGCAGATTACTTAGTTAATGTTGAGAACAACATTTTATTTCGAACTCTAACGGATTCAGCCAGTTAGTGCACTTTTACTGAATTTCGCACATTAGCGGTCACATATCACTACATAGTATAAAACAAAGTCGCTTCCCGCGTCTGTCCCTATGTATGCTTAAATGTTTAAAACAATGCAAAGGATTTTGATGCGGTTTTTTTAAATAGATAGATTTATTCAAGAGGAAGGTTTATAAATATAATACATGCGCAATATAGTAATAAATTAGGCGGTACGAAGTTCGCCGGGTCGACTAGTTAACCTATAAACCTACTTAGTTTTTAGTACAGTCACGGACTAGGAGGCCTCCTAGTCCGCCACTGTACCTAAGTCTATGGACGCAAGCATTTTCACTGTCAACATCGACCAATCAGAGAGTAGTGTGTTATTTTCCGTATTTCAAAAAGCGTAAAATTAAAAGCTCTTCTGTGATTGGTCGATCCGTTTAGAATCTTACGGATTGATATCCGTTAGTTTATAAATTTACTACGACCCGTCGAAAATTTATAAATTTGCGAAAAAGTGGGCGTAAAATAATTCAATTTATCTCTCGCTTAGAATCCTACGAAAGTTTATAAATTTCCTAGGAAATTTATAAACTTGCGAATCTTATTATTTTCCGGTGACATATGCATTACATACCACGGAAACATTCTTGATACCGCATTTAACTTTTTTCTATACTTTTTTTTATCTGTATATATTTAACATATTAATAATTCTTGCTAAAGGATAAATAGTATAAGAAATACTATAGGTATTGTACAAGAGAATTGTCGTCTTCCCGAATTGGAAATCACTATATAGGATTTGAAAACAATAATTTCAATGCTGAGATGCTGAGATTCATAAAGCCGATGGTTTGATAATCTTTTGTTTAGCTTTAGCTAAATGACAAACCTTGTTTTTTAACACACACGGTGGCCAAAAAGTCGTGGATCAAACGAAACAGGGAAATAAATAGAAAAAATCTTTTTACAGCGTAGTTATAACTTAATTGCATGAAAACGTAAGTAATGAATATTTTTTTGATATGACCATTAAAACAAAACTGCAATGAGTAGAGAGCATGGAAGCAAGAGCCAAGCTTTTGCCCAGCAGTGACCAGAGGCTACCTATATTAAAAAAAAGAAACCATTAAACCACGAAACAAGGTCAAACACAAACAGACAAACAAACACTTTGAACGTCATTGAATAAGCAAGTTTTTTAATACTGGATTGCTTTTCCGAAACATAAAAACTTTTCGTGCAATGTATTTACGTAGAAGATTTTTGTTTAAAATTAGGTACCTCTTTTGTTTTATCTAATACTTTTTGACCACCTGTATATTAATAGCCTGTTCATTTCATATCTTTAAATAAATAAATATGTAAATTTAGACCTCAATTATTTATGAGGTTGAAATTAAACAAAACACCTAGTAAGTACATTATAAAAAGTCGCCTGCAATGAAATAAATGTTACATTAAATTATTTTTTACTCTGCCTTATTTTCATATGATAAGGATAATGTTTACATTTCGCTTCGGCCGTTTAGGAAAACCACGAACATTTTTGGTAAATAAGGTAGCTGAAAGTATAAACCCTGATTTTTCATGAAAATCAAAGTTACGCAACTATACATTTACCTACAAAAATTTGAGAAACAATGGCAGCAATAATTCACGATTATAATAATAATGTATAACAATATTAAGTAATTTTATTAGCATTGTAGTTGTATAGATTGATTTTAATCATAATATTGTTATTAAATTTAAGAGATTATGCTAGTAATATGAGAATCATCTAGGGAGTTCAAATAGATCGATCATTGTCATCTTGTTCTACTTTGTATTATTATTTTTACAAGCTAATTTTAAATAATAAAATCAAATTATTATGAGTTTATTTTTTTATTTATTCTTAAAAATAAAACCAATAACAATTCTTACACATAAACTATATTCGCTGTTTCTTCAATACTGTTAAATTATTGTTAGTATTATCATTACAAAAAAACATGGCAACATCCTAATTAAACATAAAAAGTGGCACAAACCAGCTTTAAACAACACAAAATAGTTGTCTACTACTCTACCTTTAATTAAAATTTATGTAAGAATATGTTATTCAGTGGCAATCTATACAAAAAAAAGATAGGAAATAGTAAAATGCTAAGTGGAATGTGTGACGTTAGTACCTATCCAAAATAGCAAAGGTGTGACCACCTAACTTAATGAAAAAGTGGTTATAAACAATCTCATAAAATATTTTGTGCAAAAATTTGACAAGCTAAATTATAGATAAGACACTTTCATTAAAAAAACTTAAAATAGGTATACTTAGTAAATTAAACTTGATAGCATGAGATAATATTTTTGTAAAATGTATATTAGGCCATATCATTTAATATTGAATACCTTTGCTCAACTAAACACAGATCTGTGCCGCAATCGCATACATTTATCTAAAAGCCTGAGACAGCCTTTTAATAAACTTTATAATGAAGGTAAGAAGCCATTACCAATATTTTGTACCAACTACATTAATTGTTATCAAAAAACCTACAGAGAGGATGGAAAAACCTTCAAAAATTTAGCACCACTTGTTGGCTTCTCACTTCTCTTGTAATACTGGTTTATATTTTTAGCATTTTAAAATTCAAAACCATTTGCAGAATATATTATATTAAATGTGTCTTGCATGAGAGAGAAAAATCTAGAAAATCTTAAACCATGTAAGATAGGGTTTTCACAAAATGAAACGAAAACAATTAAAAACAAAGAAGAATTAATCAAGTATATACATACAGTTCACACAAAAAAATCTAGTTACACTTGTAAAAAAAAATCCCGCATTTAAGTTGCATTTTTACTAGATTATGATAATTGGGCAGTTAGCAGCAATTCTTTATTGTATTCTTTGATTCATGTTATAACACCTTGCTATCAAAAGACAAGGTGCCAAAACTGTTAAAACAATTAGGGATAAGGTAAAATGTAGTCAGTTAGAGAATGTTACTGAGCAATTTTCAAATGAGAATACCCAATAAATATTAAAAGTTCAATTAGAAACCAATATTACATGACATAATATAATATACATATAAAGTTATGGTAGGTAGGTATGTACTAGATAGGTACAAGGGACTTTTAAGATTGGGTATAGTAGTTACATACTGAACTTTGGAGACTTGGGCATAGCATAGGTACATACAAATGGATGGTTAGTCTTTTTCTGACTTGTATATCTTTGTTATAAATTGTTACAGTGGTGGCTCATCCCACTTGTGGTGTTTCTCAGGAGTTAGATGGATGATGTGGACATGCACAGCCTGGTTCTTTTCAAACTTGGGTGGTATGGGGCACAGTCTGTAAGATACTTCATCTCCTGGCAATGGGATGTATTCACCTTCAACGCTAAAAAAGAAAAGTTAAAATTTTTGTGGCGAAATTATCACTACATTGTTAAAACTATGTTGCTTCTTGTTGTTGTCTAGTGGTCTTATGTCATATGCTTAGATCTCTAAAACTATGTAATGGATTTTGATGTGGGTTTTTTATTAGATAGTGATTCAAGGTCTATATGTAGGTAGGCCTGGCTCGATCCCCCTTTATGTATAGAACTGCAAGTATGTGCGGCGGCCCCTAGCTAGAGACCTTTCAGCAGCGGGTTGGGGCCACTTGTGCACTTTGCTCTTTGCGTCACTTGATACTAAAACACACTCTCGCGAAGTATCATGGGTCACAGGCTTTGGAGATAAAGAGTGAGAGAGAGATATTAACTCATGTTTCTAATAAACAGGAGCAAGCTAGATTGTGCTTTATGTGTACACAGTTTTATTTTTTATTTAAATAAAACAATTCCGTTGAGTGAGCCTTCTGTACCTAGTACTATTAGGTATTCTGTGATGTAGAGGTAGGTATAGGTATTTATTATGTGCACAACATAGTATGATGTTAGACGGTACGAAGATATAAGCAAAGCATTAGATCCTTACTAATATTTATACATCTACTTACTCTGAGATATGGACAAAAAGGTCAGGTCCACCTCTGTCTGGCGTCACAAAGCCGTGGCCGCGCTCCCGACAAAACGACTTGATCTTGCCGATCTCTTGAGGGTTTCCCAGTGCGCGCTCCGACCTACAAATAAACATACGCAAGAATTTAATAATGCCCTAATAGTAGCATGGCTTTTGAAAGCAATTTGACCCGAAAACTTACGTAGAGGCCGTCCGGTTGCGCCGTGTGATTATGGGGCTAGGGAGCTGAAGATGTGAGTTTGTTTTGTTAGGCGAGTCGTCACTGTTAAACCCATAGTCGTTAGACATCTTATCAATAGAATAAATGGAAATTAACAAAGATATTAAGATAAAATACGAAAATAAAACAAAATGACACCCATTCAATTGAGGCCAAGAATTGGAAATTCGAAATAAATTTAATCTGTGAATGAATTAGAAATGTCAAAATTTTAGGTTATATTCATTCTATTCACAGACATAATAATACCTAGAAATAGATTATGTGCTTAGTCTAGTCTGTGAAACAGATCGTTCTCAGAGAGATGGGAAACACTGTTCGTTCTTTCAAAATAGGGATGAGAATTTTTTTAAATGGTACACTGTGTCGATACTGATCGATACACGTAGGTAATGTATGTATATGTTACGGTAAATGTGAATAATGCGCTAATTATGCATAATAACCGGTTATTATTAATAATTCCCGGCACTTTCGGTAAATGTAATAAAATACGTTTATAGTTATCAGTTTTGAGTGTTTATTTTAAGCTAAGAAAAGAAAATTGTTTAGAAATTTTTTGTAAAAATGTTAATGAACAAAATTTTTAGACAACAAAATGAAATAAAAAAACGCTGCAACTCGTCGTATTTCACTCTTCTCAACTCTATTGTGTTTATTGAATAAAAATAAAATCATTTTTAAACTCTTATTATTATAATAATAACTCTTAAGAATAGAATTAACGAATAATCAGTCAAAAATTGGTAGAACTAAAATAATGAAAATCAGTAAAACAATAATATAAGCGCTCAAACAGACGACGCCGCCGCACCGCCGCCGCCGCGCATTTAATGCAAATTTTATCGTTCCACTGTACTCTTGTTAGTAACACCATGGACCTAATTATCACGAGAGGACTGTGTTCATTGCCAAAAAAATCGGGTAATTCTCAAGAAAAACGAATGCGCAAAAAGAGCGAAAACATTTAGCAAAATTGTTTCCCACCTCCACAACCTGCGGCGCCACTTTCTATGCGACAAAAAACAAATGCTCCATCTAGTCGATTGTCTATTTGCAAAATGTTTTTCCTGTTGGCGACTGGATGGCGCATTTGTTTTTTTTTCGCATATAAAGTGGCGCCGCAGGTTGTGGAGGTGGGAAATAGAGCTTTCTTGCGAATAACGCGATTTTGTTTAGCCATGAACAGTTCTGAACATCGCACATGACGTCGTCGCGGCGGTGCGGCGGCGGCGCGGTGGCAGCGCAGGTGTCGGCGTCGTTTGTTTGAGCGCTTTCGTAGAGCGAATAAAAAAAAAGAAATTAAACACTTCAGAAAAGAATTAACGAATAATCAGCCAAAAATTTGTAAAACTTAAACAATGAGAGGTTTTCAATTTGACAGCTCAGAAGAAAAAAACAAGTTTTATTAAGCTTCTACCAGATGGCGCTCTGCCAGGAGCAATAGGTCAAGCTGAAATGAATGATTCAATAGCTCAAAATGAAACATAAAAATTAAAATTTAACTGAGGCAGTTACGGAGTAGGTGAAATTAAGATTTATACTTAGCAGAAAATGATCCAATCCAAAGATTCAGTCAATATTCGATCTCCCATTTCACTTATATTGCTTAAGACACCGCCATCTACCGGCGTATTATGAAACTTTTTTTTTCTTTTCTGTCACTTTGAAAACCCCTCATTAAAATAAGTAAATTAATTATCTAAGGATTCGGTGCGCGAATATAATAAAAAAAAGAGAATTTAAACTCTTATGATTAGAATTAACGCATTCAGTCAAAAATTAGTAAAACCGTAAAACTAAAACAATGAAAATCAGAATAACAATAATTTTGGGGATTTGGTGAGCAAATGAAATAAAAATAATAATTTAAACTCTTATTAATAGAATTAACGAGTAATCAGTCAAAAATTTTTAAAAATAAAACAATGAAAAACAATAATGTACGATATTCTGTGGGCGAATATAATAAAAAAAAAAATTATCAACTATTTTAGAGCTGATCATCTTCAAACGGCAGATCAGGTCATGGTCACCTTACCATATACTTTCAAAATCATTGAAGTAACACTGTACCAAATTTAAAATCGATAGGACAAATGGAAGGTAGTTAGATCCTCTCACCCATTATACAAGAGCTGATCATATTCAAACGGCCGATCAGGTCATGGTTACCTTACCATTTATTTATTTATTCGTATGGCTGCACTGAATACGCTAGTACTATGCTAGTACTAGCATGTCAAAGGCAAATGTCCAGGTTTCTTAGCCAGTTGGCTGCGTCGGCCGTAAGAGTGACGAAGTCATCAGCGTCGCCGGGGTAAGCTTGCCGGGGGCAGTCGCGCGCGATGTGCTCCGCGGTCTGGAACTCCGCGCCACAGTCGCAGCGGGGGGACTCGGTCCAGCCGCACATGTGCTTGTACTGCGCGCTTCGCCCATGGCCCGTACGGATCCTGTTTAGGGTGCACCACTGGCGGCGAGGTAGCTCAGCGCCCGGGAGCGATTTGCCAGACCTTACCATATACTTTCAATATCATTGAAGTAACACTGTACCAAATTTTAAATCGGTAGGACAAATGGAAGGTAGTTATATCCTCTCATCCATTATTCAAGAGCTGATCATCTTCAAACGGCCGATCAGGTCATGGTTACCTTACCATATACTTTCAATCATGAGATCAGATCAGATCTTCAAGAGACATGGCTAAGAACACTCGGGCTGAAATTATCTATGATACAAAAAAACTAAACGAAAATCGATTCAGCCGTTTGAACTCTACGATGCCACTGATAGTTACACAGACAGACAGATACACACGTTAAAATTATAACATCCCTCTGATGTTTTCGTCCGGGGCTAAAAATAAAGTAGCATCGAATTATCGGAAAACTGATATTGTAGATAATATCGCAGCTAATATATTAAATCGATATCAAACACACAGATATTATAGAATACTTATCAAATATTTACCTCCTAAAAATAACTCGTTAAAAATATCGATATTGGAACCACCTTGCATCTCTATGTAGGTGCCTAGCTAGGGAGCTAGGGCCCTACGTAGGGAGCTAGGGCGGTCGGGACCGCCTAGCCGCCTGGCGGTGTACTTCAAGCTGTAATCCTCATGTTTTAAATCTTCGCTAAAACAAATTTTGAAAATGCAAAAAATTAGTCATGAATTGATCCAAATTGGTCCACAAAGTAAAATAATTAGTCCACTTATACTTTAGAAGTTATAGCCAAATGTTTGTGAGGATTATGGCTTGACGTTCAAGCTGTAATCCTCATCTCTCGTCCAAGAAAACGGTTGGGCCTATCGACTTGGTTCAGGTCTAAATAATTAGTCCTCAATTGATCCACACGACATGCCAAATCCCAGAATTGGTCCTCAAGAGGTTCCGGAGTTATAAGGGCATCTTAGTGAGGATTATGGCTTGAACATTTGGCACCTTCAATTATCTCCGATACGCCTATAGCTATTGGTTTGAAATTTTGCCAAAAATTAATCCTCAATTGGTCCACCAGAATTATAATCACTTCGAACTAGGTTTTCTTTGAAGAAGTACGTTAAAATCATCAGTTTTACTTTTCCATACATTGCGATCCGTGTACAGTTGTGCACAGAATAATTGATAAACATTGGTACTAACCGGTTACCTAATAGATATTTTAGATGATGAGGTTTTTCTTATGTATGTACAGAGTAGTGGTCTAAGACGGCGTAAAAGATTTGTCTATGTAATGGTCTCGTGTACCCTAGACTGTATTACCAAAGAACATGAGCTATTTTACAATTCAGAAAAAAGTAAGTGTTCACACATACAGTATAGTGGAAAGGACACCGAAAGCTGTTCATCAATAGTTCCCGGGGTTCTTCACAAAACACCGAGACGGTCACCGGGGGGTTTTAGAGGATGTAAGCCCCACATACCCTCGTCGCACCTCCGAGCGAAGGGAAATGCGACACTGAATCATTATCTAATCCGACTGAATCATTCAGATTTTATGTAATATTAAATATTCCATCTTTTATTTAAAAAGGGATGTCATTTTCGATCAGCGCAACTGTGAAACTAGAAAATGCCACCCATATATCGAATACCTAAAAATTGTGTCCCCTTTCGCCATCTTAAATATAAAAAAAAAACTTTAAAAACAAGTTTATTTTTAATACTTTAATTAAAAAAAAAAAAACATATTAAATTTTTTACTTTTGGAAATTGCCTTAATTGACTTTTACGACACCCACAGGAAGAAATAGTGTGTTGGTGGTGGTATTCAGAGCCACCAACACACGGCATGCGACGTTCACTCACTTGTTACCCGCTGTAAGTAATAAGATTGTTAAGTAATGAAACTTTTGCAAACTTTTAATTGGTACAGTAACGGAACACGGACGGCGTGACACTTCCGGTTTTTATTCTGTATTGCAATAGAAATATATTACAGCCTAGGGTTCACGGAAACGTTAGACAAGAGTGTTATGCCCACCGTTTCCGCAGATATTATTTATTTATACCTTCAATGCAAAAAGGGATCACAAACCCGTTTAAAATACAATCGGTGCTGTCTTAAAAATAATTACATAACAAAAACCTCTTTCACTCTTCGAAGGTATTAACCGGTTACCTAATCAAATAATTGATTAGGTAACCGGTTAATACCAATGTTTATTAATTATTCTGTGCACAACTGTACACGGATTGCAATGTATGGAAAAGTAAAACTGATGATTTTAACGTACTTCTTCAAAGAAAACCTAGTTCGAAGTGATTATAATTCTGGTGGACCAATTGAGGATTAATTTTTGGCAAAATTTCAAACCAATAGCTATAGGCGTTCCGGAGATAATTGAAGGTGCCAAATGTTCAAGCCATAATCCTCACTAAGATGCCCTTATAACTCCGGAACCTCTTGAGGACCAATTCTGGGATTTGGCATGTCGTGTGGATTAATTGAGGACTAATTATTTAGACCTGAACCAAGTCGATAGGCCCAACCGTTTTCTTGGACGAGAGATGAGGATTACAGCTTGAACGTCAAGCCATAATCCTCACAAACATTTGGCTATAACTTCTAAAGTATAAGTGGACTAATTATTTTACTTTGTGGACCAATTTGGATCAATTCATGACTAATTACTTGCATTCTCAAAATTTGTTTTAGCGAAGATTTAAAACATGAGAATTACAGCTTGAAGCACACGCCTGGCGGTGGGGTCCTTACTCCAAATATGTTATTACACTACCTCGCCACTACCAGTCGGGAGCTAGGCGTCAGCCAATATAATAGGGGCTTTAAGCTTGTGTCAACATTTACCTCGGTTGCATGGAAATTATGCATAATTACCGGTCAATGTGAATAATTTATCACATTGACCGCGTGCGTTGGTAATTATTAATAATAACCGGTAATTATGCATAATTCCCGATTATTCACATTTACCTTAACATATACATACATACGATAGGGCGCGAACCTGGAACTTCCTTTTCTTTTTCTTACGCCACGCCGCCTGCCTGATAACGTGAATTTAATATCCCGGGGCCGGGAATACGTCACGGACTAGGAGGCCGTAACAGATTTGTCTATGGTTTCGTCAGCGCTATACTGTATTACCAAAGAACAAGAGCTATTTTGCAATACAGAAAAACCGGAAGTGTTACGCCGAAAGTGTCCGCCACTGTACATACCTACCAAGAGGAAAAAAACTACTACCTATATTCTATTCTATTGCTGTATTGCTGAGGCGGTTAACTGATTGATCTCGAGCGTCACGATTCACGGTAAAAGTATTTCAGCATAAAGCACACTCCATTCTTCTTTGCTGGGTGGGTTCAGACTAGGAGAACCCGAGAACGCTAGGTTCAGAGGTCAACAAATATAGCTTTACATAACGAAAATTCTCATATATTTTAATAACAGCTTTATTGGACTAGGTTTCATTTTACTTTAGTTGTATTGCTTTAACATACAGCTTGATTAGATATAAATTACATATAACATTGACATTAAATTTTAATATTTACAAAATAATTAACACATAGTAACTTATATTTACTTAATTAAAATAATATTGAATAATAATGCAATGTGGGTACATGAAGTTTCAGGAATGTAACATTAAACATTATTCTAGCATTAAACTACTCAATCTAACTAGATGCCATGGTTTTTCTTAGGACAGCTTCTAGGCTCGAACTGCAGCGGCACGGTTATCCTGGGTATCGCTATGCCCTCCCAATCACCCTAAATGATAAAAAAAACTCGTTTTATTAAACATCTAAGAATTGATATGATACATTGCACCAATCGCAAGCGCAACATTAATAAACAATCTGTGTTTTTTGAAAATGGGACTTATTTTAAGATCTGGCAAAGCTAAGGTGCATTTTCTTCAATCTACATTCGACAATCAAAAATCTTGTAAGTATCCTGTATTGAATAAAGAATTTATTATTTTTTTGATACAAAATGCATCCTAGCCTCCCTGGATTTACTTAGGTGTGTGGTAACATTAACCTGGAACCTCGTTCCGTCAGCCTTGTGCACAGCACGAAAGAGCGGCGCGGCGTCATACAAAGTTGCAGCCTGGCCGCTCGTAGTCGCGACCACTGCCGCACTAACTGGGTCCTACAGTGTCGGTTTAATTCAGCTTAACTGCCGGTATACCAAGACTAAACCTACCTGGAACCTAGTCCCGTCAGACTTGTTGCACTGCGCGGAGAGCGGCGCGGCGTCATACAGCGCGCGCAGCCCGGCCGCGCGCAGGCGCGACCACGGCCGCACTGACTGGTACTGGTGGCGGGGCGACGCTGTCTCTAGCGGCATGCCGTCCCAGCTGCGGGTACATTCATACATACACAGGCTGCATATACATACATGCAGCAGGTATTCATAAATAACGATGAGCTGATGGGGTCAATGTACCAAACAGATGATTATTGTCTAAATATTTCGTTTGAGCTAATTTCCTTATGGAAAGTTTTAAGGTATGATGAGCTGAATCCCTCCTGAAACATTATGTATAAATAAATTGAGAAGAATCGCTATAAATAAATGTTTTCCTATAAAGACGGTGATGGTGGATCAGTTTTCAGTGATGGCGACTGCGATGAGGGAGCACCGGGTTCGATTTCCGGCGGGGGCGAACAATATTATGATGAATATCGATGTTTGTTTCCAGTCTGGGTGTATTTGTTCGTCTTTTTATGTGTTTCATCAGACATCCTAGATACAGGTTCTACCTAGTTAGTTAGGGGCATTAAGTGTGATATCTTATTTATTGAAACCTTACTTCTTCTCAAAGTTGAAATAGTTCTCCAAAGCGGCATTCGAGACGGCGCTCTTGCAGACCTCGAGCTCGGTGGCAGGGTAGTAGTGCAGGTAGTTGACACACATCTCGTCCGTGATGGCGTGGCCGCCCACTGTGGCGGCTACCTTGTCCAGCGTGCGGTACAGGCAAGTCGTTGCGAGGTAGTCGCCCTGAAAGTTATTTAAACTTAAACAAATTACTTTCAACTTGCTTTTCAGTATTTGCTTAATTTTATGAAAGGAGATGGTTGTAGGTTTGGGCATAATTATCTGAAACAAGCGGGGCAATAATACCAAACAAACAAAGCTTTCAACAAGTGAGTCGATACCGAGGAGACTAACAAAGCCGTCAAATATTTGAGTTTGAAGACTTACAGGCAAAACCCTAACAGGTCGACGTAAGATCCTGATCTCCTGGAAGTGGGTAGAATAGTGCATGTCCTTGTTAAGTAAAGGGAGCTCGACGCCGCGGCGCGCGTGCCGCGTCAGCGCCGCCACGCCCGCCAGGTGCGTGTGCAGCTGGCTGCCGAACACCACGATGCCTTCTGACGGCAAGCCCTGCAATGATTATATTTACGCTCAAACACACAACGCCGCCGCGCCGCAATACTGTTCACACACACCGCCACCGCCGCGCAATCAATGCAAATTTTATCTTTCCTTAATACTATTGATTGATTGTTAGTGTTAAATTGCTAGTTCTGAACATTACACGTGACGGCAGCGCGGCGGCGGCGGCGCGGTGGCGGCGTCGTCTGTGTGTCTGGGAAAATCTTTCGAGATTCGCGGACCACGCGACTGACACTAGACTACGTCATCATCATGCTGCGTGTGACAAGGAGGCGACCAGTTATGTTTGATATGTGGCTTGTGTCACTCTGGGAAGAGAACACCTGTTTTTTTAGAGTAACAAAAAGTCAACAAAAAGTTCTATTCAAGTTATTCTGTTTTTTTTTTCTTTCATAAAAATGACACACGTCGATGCCACGCATCAGAGGTGTGTGTGTTACAAGTGTGGATCCCGCTTAAAAAGTTTATAGACAAAACTTTGTTCAAAATAAATTGATAGTGGTATAAAAATTACCAAGAATATTATGATTTCTTTAAAATAATAACTTTCAAATATCGCTGTCAAAATTAACCATATTCTAATCATAAAATTATAACACACTTACGACTCCAGTACATTCCGGGACGCAGTGTCCAGTGAGCGGGAAAGCATACTGTCCTCCAGGGATGGCCATCTTGTCGGTGTACTCGAGCCCTAACTCCATTATGGCCGCGTCGTATTGCCGCAGCGATGACGTCACATGCAGACTTATACCGGAACTGTCCACCCAGTCTGGTGATTCAAATAAAGTTTTAAAGGTGTGAGTGTCTGCCGTCGCCGTCTTAAGCAATCGTTACTTAATCATTTTTTTTTTTTAAACGTATCTACTAATTGTTAAATTCTATGTCTTACTGCTGGGCATACATCCCCTCTGTATTTCGCTGTGCCACCTGCGTCCAGTTGAAAAAAAAGAATCGCAGTCATCCCGCCATCTCTGTCTCGTCCGGCCACGTTTTCGTCTTACACGATCCGACAAAGAGCCCCTAGCTGGGAAGAACCGTATCTAGGGTGCCCGAAACACATCATACGAACAATACACCCAGACCGGTCAAAAAATCCGACAAATGTCCATACAGTGTTGCCACTTTTTAATTTCTAGATTTTTGTGCCAAGATATACAACATCAAAACATAGTATAAAACAAAGTCGCTTTCCGCCTGTCCCTATGTATGCTTAAATCTTTAAAACTATGCAACGGATTTTGATGAGGCCTTTTTAATAGATAGAGTGATTCAAGAGGAAGGTTTATAAGTATAAATACATGCACAATATAGTACTAGGTCAGGCGGTACGAAGTTCGCCGGGACGACTAGTTTCGTAATAAGCCAGTGAATACTTCCCCACCTGTCCTCCGGGCAGGGTTGTTGTAGTGCACCTCCAGCATGACGTAGTGCCCGCGCGCGCGCCCGCCCAGCGGCAGGCCCGCCGCGGGAGGGTACACGAACGCCGGCGCGCCCATCGCCCACGCCGCTTTCACCTGAACCATAATGTTGTATGGTCAGGTCACTAGTGGTTCATCATCATCATTCTGTTAGAGCCCACTGCTGGTCATAGGCCACTTCTCTCGCACGCCATGCACCACGGTCCTGCGCCAGTCTGATCCACTGTCTACCGGCGACCTTTACTATATCGTCAGACCATCGGGCTGGTGGTCTGACGACTAATGGTTATTTGTACTTAATTTAAGACCTGTGCTGTGCACACTTAGCTTGCAATAAATATCTTATTTCATGTTTTGTGTGATAATTTTTGGTTGTTATACGGTATGTAAAGTAAAGATTGGATTTATGTCGCGTTCGTGCTCGAACTACAATAATAAAAGGGGGTGAATAGTTGGGAATATATCCCGTGTGGTTAAGGTATAAAATACCACTACCCCATCCCATCTCCCTTTTACGACAAGGCTACTATGGAAATGTCCGCAGGATGGCCAGCAGCGTCCTTCGCAAAAAAAAAACAAACAGCCATACTATTCGCCAACCGACCTGCCAAGTTTGGTGATTATGGCTAAACCTCCTAAAAAGTGTTGCCTGTAGTGGTGATTTGCGGGCCATGTTAAGCAGTGGAAGTATTTCAGCTGAGAAAAAAAAACTAGCCAGCTAATTTCAGCAGGAAGAAGTAGAATAAAAAAATATTTAGTTTTGGACTTAAAGTCTGAGCATTAAAGTTTAGAATACGATATCCAAGAGGAAGGACCCTATAAAGACAATACCCACCTTGGAGCATGTCCTAGTAATGTTAGGTCGGCTAGAGGAGAAGCAGTCGCCCTCGTACAGCGGCACGCGGCTCCGCGGCGGCGCGTCGCAGTAGAACAGCTCCATGTGGTGCACCAGGCCCTCGTTGCCCGCTGTTATTGACGACTCGAACTTGGAAAGAACGTGTTAGATAAAAAGCTGCTTACTTAAATATTTTTGTATTTGAATACCAATAAAGTGTCTCTCTTATTATTTGTATAATGGTAACTACACACTATGCCGGTGGCATATACTTATGTACTTTATTACAGTATAGGATAACAGCTGCAGTTTATACATTTTATTCTAAAACTATGAAATAACCTTACAGCTATCTGTTAGGTCGCATTTAGGGACACGCGGTGCGTGTTGCGATTAAATCAAACGTATAGCAATGTATGAGACCGATTACGGAGACGCGTTGGCAGGCGCCGACACGTGCACTGCCGCGGGCACCGAAGTAAAAAAATAATAAAGTAAAATCTCACCTGCGCAATATGATGCATTTTCCTCACAACAAACTCTGGCATCCTGAATACCTTGCACCAGTACGTCGTGTCTCCACCAGGCACCTTCAAGTTTTTGTTAGTGAATCTGATTTCCCTGGCCTTCGCGGGTGGTTGAGTCGGCGGAGTGAGTAGACGGACCCTTATGAAGCCGTGGTCATTGTCCGAGGTGCAGGGTAGGCAGAGACCAGAGGATGAGAATAGCTTGTCGGTGCCACGTGCCCATATTATGTGGGTTGTGCCGTCCTGTAATATTTCACTGGTGAGACTTGTATTTTGCTAGGTAGCAAGGAATAGTAGGTCGGTGCATATTTTTTTATATAAATCGATTCCCTAACTCGGTTTTTACTTTACTTATATTTTAGAGCGAAGATTGGTTTTAATATGACTCTACAGATAAGGGCTGGGGAAAACTCATTACGTTTTGTGTAGTAGGTATTGCAAATGTTAGACACTTGTAATGACCACAGACTGAACATAAAAATTAACAACAAATAAACTTGCTATATTTCTAAATTACCTCAATAATATAATCATCATCATCGCAAGTATCAAAGTATCGTTCAAAGGCGATACTGCGGCTGTTCACGACGGCGAAGTTCTCACAGTCCTGGTGCGCGTCGCGGCGCAGCCTTCCCTTTTCATCGCCGTGCATATCCTGCCATAATGGAACCGAAAGGTTACTTTATAGTCGAAACTTTAGATTTGGCACTTTATCTACATATTTCATTTCCTATTTCGTCATTATTATACGAGCCATTAACTATCAAATAAGGGCAAAGGTATCTTTCAACTATTCTAGTTGGGTTGCCTGGCAGAATTCGCTCTTAGTCATACGGCAGCCCATCAGTGGTCCTACCAACAACGAGAAACGACTGGAACTATTATTACATACTGAATGTGTATTAATTGTGCGTTTCTTTACGAACTGCCAAATGAGGTAAAAAACTACACAAAGTTCACCTCAAAATGCTTATGCCCCATATAGTCAGTCCAAAGCAGGCAGACATCCGAATTGTCCAGGTCCCCCCTGTCGGAGAAGCCCAGAGCAATCCAGGTGAACGGAGCAGCATCCTCGGCCACTAGCAACTGGAAAGCTATGCGACGAGTCGTGTAGTCCACCTTCCATTTTAGAAGCAGGTCACCCTTTGGATCCAGGACCGCCTGGCTTCCGGCTACATTTTGGTCTGGAACTCATAAGTTACGGAAATAATAAAGAATTAACTCATTATACTATGTTGATAAGTAAGTACTTACTGTAATTTATATGCATTGCATCCTGATTTAATAAATGTTATAGAAATACGTTTGGTAGTTTTTTCTAACTGTAATAATTGTATTTAGATAAAATTCGTTATTTTGGAGTTCTTGCGTGGAATCAAGCTATCCTAACAAAAGAATGGACGCTTGTATTTCTTTTGCCAGTGCTTGTAAAAAAGTTTTTTTAAACTTTTTTTTTTTTTTTACAAGAATAAATCTATAAATACTCACCGTTAAATTGAGGAACAGTCAGCGAATAATGTGAACAAACTAATGAAACCAAAACTATGATCGCACACTCGACACGCATTTTAACGGTTTACTTTACCACCATTTTGGAAAAGCACTTTTTACATGGGATAGTTCACGCGCTCCCGTCTTTAGCCTCTGAAGGCAAAAGCAGAAATGAGAGCCTTTGCTATATTGCGTTGTTAGAAATGAAAGTGGCATGCCACCCCAAGATGGGAGGAATGGTAATGGTATTCAGGAATGGCGAGACTTCTAGGAGTAAGTCATTAAATTATGGAAGAGGTGAAAATAAAATATAATAATAAACTTCTTTATTAATTTTCAATCTATTTTTTTTAAAATAAGTATTTAGGAAAGTTCAGGAACAAGATTTTAGTAAGTTAGGTACTTACTAAAATCTTGTTCCTGAACTTTCCTAAATACTTATTTTATATATACAATAAAGTTTTCGTGTATTTTAAAATATAACGCTTTTCATATTAGAGTTAATTTCTAATGAAATTTAACGTTGAAATACCTAAATGTGTTTCCAAAATAAGTAGTAAAGTAAGTATCATAACAAGAAAAAATAGGTTAACAAAAGTAACATCAACAAAAAAAAAACCGTAGTGTAGTAAGTAAATAACTTAAGTATTAAAATTTAATTAATTATAATAATTTATTCTTAAAGTGATATTAAAATAAAGTCTTCACGATCGTTAAGTATAATATACTCGTAATCCAGTTCACAAGAGATCACGTATCCTGCCTCCTACACCACGGGCCGAGCGTGTCTGCGGGTGCGATATTAAATTCCTATGAAATTCCATTCCGTCTCGCCCCAGCTGCGGGTCGCGCGGGAGGATTCAATTAACCTCAAATTAATGCCCGCTAGGCGTTTTGCAGGATTTAGATGAAAGCCTAACGAGGAGTAAAGTTGATTTTCGTATAACAAGATTTCCTGGATTTATTAGTGTATGCTTTGTATGTTTCGGGCACCCTAGATACAGGTTCTAGTAATTGTTAAGGGATCTGAGTGTGATGGGTCGAATTCTTTTATAAAAAAAAAACAGATGGTAAAAGATTTTTGATATGCATTAAACTTAGGTATATTTAATTATTATAATTCTCATATAAAATTGAGATTTTTTATTTATTTTATTACTTATCCTCGTTATTTTTTTTATTTTCGTTTACATTTTCAGTTTCTGATGGAATCTTTTCATTTTCCTTTGAAATTTCTGCTTCAGGAGCTTTTTCTTCAGTTTTCTGTTCCTAGAAAACACGATTGCAATTTAACAGACATAATTCTTATGAAAGAGACAGCGTGGACGACCAAGGGGAAGCTACTTCGACCAAATAAAGGAGCGAGTCAGTGCAGAGTCGTATCAGATGGTCAAGAAGCTGGCGGGGAACAGGGGTGAATGGAGGAGGCTCCACCGACAAGAGCACAGCTCTTAAGAGAGAAGAAGAAGAAGAATTCTTATGCCTTATATGTAGTTATAAAATATCTGTAGCCTTTTTTAGTCTTACGTTGGGATTCGTCAATTTAACAAATTAATTATCGTTAAAAGGAGTAGTCGTTCTTGAGTTATAAGTGGTGTATGTAACGAACATGAATTTATACTTATACTGGGGGTTTCTTACAAGGCGGTAGTAAATCAAAGGAGGGATTTAGTTCACCGTAACTAAAATCTTTATAGTCGAAGTCTCAAAACAAAAATCAGCTGACCTGTTCATTGACTTCAACACCTAATCGAAAAAATTAATGGGACTGCTGTTTTTTTCGAGATTCGACTCATATTACGGTTTATAAGCATTTTAAATTTCAGAAACACCGAGTAACACAAAAACTAAAGATAAAAAAAAATATAAATGTGTAATTAAATACCTATTTCATTTTCCATCATCAAAAAAAAAAAAAGATAAAATAAAACACAGACCTCCTCCCTCTCAAACAGTACAGCTAGCTCGACATGCCTAGTATTAGGGAACATGTCGACGGGCGCCGCGCGGACCGGCGCGAAGGGGGCTCCGCGCAGAGTCTTCGAGGACGGCCGCGCCAGGTCCACGAAGTTCTTCAGAGCCGAGGCGGGGCTGCACGAGATGTAGACCAGCCTGGTCACTTTGCTCGTGTTCCGCAGCTGGGTCACTGCTCGCATGTCTGTTGTTTTGGAAGAGTTTGCTGAATTGGTACCATCACCATCTCAGTTGAAAGAAGATACTGCTCCACATATCGCCACAATGGCCGTTGGTGTTCGTGCGATCTTCACTCCCTCACCAGGTCGTCTGACCAACTTTTGAACACTCTGCGTCTTCCGGAGTGCGGACGACACAAGACAACATTTCGGCCCCAGACCATCTACTTCTTCGTGCAATGTGCCCTGCCTATGGCCACTTAACACATCTTTTACTTAAAGCACATTTTAAACACCTGAGAAAGTGCGTAAAAACTGCGTGATTTCAAACTAATTATCTATTCAGTGACCCAAAAATAGAAAGCATCGTGTAATCAAATTTGTCAGTCTATACTTTTCTTAACAAGCTTCGTAAAATAGAAAAAAAAACATGAGATAACATACGTAACCCGGCCCGAGGAGGGTCCACAATTGCCAAGATATCCCCACTCCCCGCCCTCGCCAGCACAGATGGTAAAATATCTTCAGCTTTCCCGGTAAAGAACTCGCAGTTTTCTATTTTGTTCAGCTCTGCGTTTTTCTTTGCATCCTGTACCGCTTCTGGTATCAACTCCAGGCCGAGGACTTTGCCACAGTGCTGTAGAAATTTTAAGGATGAATAATATGAATATATCGGTGGCCTATATTTTTTGTCAGTTTTGCCACGTAAATGTGGTTGTAATTCAACAGTTCAATATTCAGTAGTTTTTTATTTTGGACTTCACAAAAAACAAAAAGAAAATTCTAAACAAGATTACCTATTGCATCATAGGCCCCTTTTTTATTTCGGCCATGATTTAGAATCTTTTTTTTGTAATTGGCACTAGCCGTCGTATCACTCTTAATTCAATATAACTATAGTTTACTTTAATTATATAAAACAACAATACAAACTTTAGCAAAGCATAGTCCAATAGTGCCAGTTCCGCAGCAGATGTCGACGACGGTGGAGTCCTCCCGCGGCCTGCCGAGCTCTACCGCTGCGCGGTACAGCAGCTCGGCGCCGGCCGTGTTCACCTGATGTACGCTCTTAATGTATACTACTCTTTAATGCACAATGGGGTTTAAATTCAACTTTAATTATAGCCCACTACGTAAGTTAAGCTATTTTTTTTTCTTTTTGAATATTACATTACTTTAACACCTTGTACACTAAAGAGTTTACAAGGTGTTAAATGCACGCAATTAGTATCTGAATCCTTGATGTCAAAATAAAATCACAGTTGAAGGGGTTCATTCTAAACAAATTGTCTTTATCTCGATTTAAAGACTTTCATACAAAAATTAATTATATAGACCAGATATGTAAGTTCATAATAGCACCAATTTATTGGAATTAAAAGTTAAACTCTTAAAGTAATGAGTACAAACGAACATCAGCACATTTCGCAAACAGTGAATCAATTATTGGTTGCGAAATCTCATATACCAATAATCATAAACTTAGAAAGCACTAAGCAGCAGTTACCTGGAAGAATGCCTCGGGCGATATCCTAAAGCTGAGCCCCAATATCGTGTCTATGATGTGGGTACTTCCCATCACGTGCTCCGGCTTTGACTGTTCCTCGCCTGCTTTTCTGAGAATTATACACTTTTGCAAACTTGTCGTTACATAAATTGCACAATTTAAAAAAGTATATCAACCAATAGCGTATGTTATGCAAACATTATGATGAAATCGATATATATAAAACTCCTTCGTTACTGACTGACTGACAGACAACGCAGAGCCGAAACTACTGGGCGTAGAATACTGAAAGTTGGCACGTGGGTTCCATGGGGAGTGTAGGTGAGCAGTAAGAAGGGATTTCCCGAAATTCCCACAGGAACGGGAAAAAACGGGATTTTTGTGTTTATGAAAAATCTGCGCGGGAAAAACCGCGGGGCAGCCTCTAGTCTATAATATAAAAATGAATCGCAAAATGTGTTGGTAAGCGCATAAATTGACAACGCCTGGACCAATATTCGTTGAAGTCCAAGGATGGGTTTTTACGGCGAGAAAAATTGGAATAATTACCGGGCAAACTACATAGTAATAGTTAGTTCGCCGGGCCGACTAGTAAAAAAATATTTTTTAAGTTTCGCGTTGCAGCAATAAGAGGTCTGCACAAAATAGTTTAAGTATAGCATTTTAAAAGCATTTAGAAAATAATGTATTGCCTCAAATTACCTTTTCGTTACAATATGAAAATATAGCGACTTAATGCCGACACTCACAGCTTCCTCTGAAGAGAAATGCTCAGACAAATCCTTCTTCACTTTATCAAGCTCTTCTTTCGATAATAACTGAAACAAAATTACAACTTTAAATAATGAAAATGGAAAATCTATTGAAATAGTTACACTAATATCAAATTGTTAAATAAATAAATAAATAAAAGGATGTCTCGTTATCGATAATCATTGCCTTTAAGTAACATAAAAAATCAGCAAAGGTTTCCTAAAATGCAACTAATGCGATTGCAACAACGCGAGCACATAATCGCTAACGAGAATCAGCCTCTTCTTTTATTTTTATAGATATAAAACTCTTCCGTTACTGACTGACTGACTGACTGACTGACTGACAGACAACGCAGAGCCGAAACTACTGGGCGTAGCGGGCTGAAATTTTGCATGTAGGTTCCTTAGGGAGTGTAGGTGAGCACTAAGAAGGGATTTCCCGAAATTCCCACGGGAACGGGTAAAAACGGGAATTTTGTGTTTATCAGAAATCTGCGCGGGAAAAACCGCGGGGCAGCCTCTAGTTTTTATAGATAAACAACAAAAAAGAAATAAGAAAGCATCTTTTGAGGTGTCGTGTCTGTAGAGATCAAAAGTTAAAACATAAAATAAAAAAACATTTACCTGCGGATTAAAAGCAACAATGAGCATAATTTCGCCCGTAGCCTGCGAGTGCCGCACGGTGAGGTACCGCCAGTGGCCCGAGTAGTCCGCCGGGGAGAACGGCGCCATCCCGGACGACTGCACGAACTCTTCAAACAGCTACAATGTTAAAACACACATCTATGAAAATTTCACTGGATTTTTTCTTACATTAAAAGATTGAGTCATTTCGCCAAACATAACCTAACCATAACCACTTTCCCAATGCAACGTCACATAGATTCGTAAAATAGTAAAACTCCCAGTTAATAAACTAAGCACCATATTACTTCCATGCGTACACAAGGCGAATCAACAATAAAGATTGCTACCCTAAATTACTGGATAGCGTGTACCTCAGATTATATGATGTAAGTGGGGTTGATTGGTTAAGAAATCAATACATAGTATAAAAAACAAAGTCGCTTCCCGCAATTGTTTGCAGCATATAATATGCTTAAATCTTTAAAACTATGCATCAGATTTTGATGCAGTTTTTTTAATAGATAGAGTATTTCAAGGGGAAGGTTTTTAAGTATATAACATGCACAAGATAATATGAGATTAGGCGGTTCGCCAGGTCAACTAGTTTAATTATTGAGAATACCTTAACCTGTCTACTCACCAGTAGACACTACCTAGCCACTGCCAGCCTGGTACAGAGCCAACAGGAACCATTGCACTTAAATTAACATCTATACTGGCAATATACTTGTACTATGTATACCTTAACAGCTTTCTTAGTTGGTTCAGAGATGTGATCCAGCTTAGATACGGGAGCCACGGCGACAGTTCCCGTGGCGTAGCTGCCGAGGCGGAACCCGACTGTGGGCTTCTTCGTCTCCTCGTCTATGCCAACTGTAAACTCGCATTTATTTCTGTATCCTGGAATAAATAATTTGTTCGTCATGTAGGGGGGGATGTTAAATCCTAGCTTTATTGTCCACATCCCACTATGCACTGTGTAAAAGTTGTGTTTAGCAGAAACAACATAAAATAACTCATTAATCATTCATTAATTCTATCTAATACAAACTACATGAATAAAACTATGTAGTTTTGTAGGTTTCGGCATCATCATAGCTACAAAGGAGTTATTACCAGAATTTATTTAACATTCATAAAATGCTAAAGTCCTCATTGAAGTATGTTCATTAATAAGTCTTTTCATAAAATGCATGCCATAAGGTTCCTGCTTTCAAATAAAACTGGGAAGATGATTACTTACCTGTTTGAACAGGTGATTTCTGAATAGGAAGTAGCTCTAAACTCAGTCCATTATGCAGTTTGCGCCTTGCTTCTATAGCAGCTCTCGCTGGTTGCCTGTGTCCACATATCTTCCACAACTCATTATCCATTTTTAACAAAAGGTCCCTTATTTCTTTTTCTTTCAGTTTTAACTGTAAGAAAATAAGGATATTATTGTCTTTTCTATTTATCAATATTATTGCATATTCTTCCTGTCTAATTCAGGCAACCAAATTTAAAACAACAGTATGATGAGCATCAAAAGCTTTAGTTAAGCAAGGTGATCAGATGCGCCAAATTAAATAATATTATAAAAAACAAGATGAACAATACCTGATCTTCATAAGGCATGTTCCAGTAGGGTGTAGTAGCATCCTTCAGTCTTTCATCCTGGCTTTTTCCATCATCAGGTTTGCTTTTCTTCTCCGCAGCACCTTCTTCCACCTGTTTTCTCTTTCTTACTAAGGGATCTGGAGCTGGCTTTGCTTCCTCGGCTGAAAGAGTCTTCCCCTTCCATGAGTATCCGTTGAGCGCTGAAATAGCCTTTGAACGCTCCTCCTCATTTTGGAAGCAAGCATATGCCCAGTGACTTCCATTCCTGGGTCGTTTTATCTTACTAGTCTGAAGACTAAGTTTCTCATTTATCAGCTTTTTAAGCTCCTACATATTAAAGTAACTTAGATTATGTTATATTAGAAAACATGGTATGTTATGGAAATTTTAGGTTATTTCACTAATAAAAATTACCAGTGTAAGTTCGCATTTGAAGGGCAGAAACGGAACAGAAATGGGTTTATTTATTAACTTACAACTATTCCATAAAATTTCGGCAGGCCACGGATCTCGATTTTAAACTTTTCAGACGAAAACCCGCCTCTGTCCAAGTAAGCATATTCTTCGCCACGCTCTTCTTTAATAGCTTCAGGTACAACTTCTGACATGGTATGGTGAGAGTACTCGAAAGTAATACGCTGTTTTAATGATATAATCAGAAATATCTGCTGTTTCTTTACGATTAAATTAATTAGTAAAATTACAACAAATACAAATAGGTTATGTTGTTGTTGCAAAACAAACGCACACACACACACAACTCAACACAGACAGCAACATATTTTTATTTTATGGCAAAGGAACTTAGTCCATGCAACCAAAATAGCAACAAAAACAAGTCTAAGCATAGACAATATATACCAAACCTCAAACTTGAAGAAAAGTTAACCATCCGGATGGGTAACGTAGTACATAGGTATGTTCCTTGACGTAGTATGTGCGATAGGCTGGATTCGTATGTATTGTGCCTTTTCATGAAACAGGGCTTTAATGAGGAATGAAGGGCTGCATGTTAGGTATCCTAATGTTATCAGCATAGACAGCACGATATCAGAAAAAATAATACCTAATACGTTTTCGTTCTGATATCTTATCTCTATCAATAGTATCGATCGATCGACAGGTTAAGGCACCAGTTTTTTTTTTATAAAAAACATTTCGTAATAATGTTTGTATTTCTTATTTAATAGTGGCTAGTTAATTTAATAAACCGATATAGAGCATAAAACTTAAACAGCACACAGTATACACACAAGACAACCAACTTTTAGTTAACATTTATTAAAACAAAAGAAACAAGTGTTTTATAAACAATAATATTTTATTATTTTAGAGCTAAAATATATTTACAGACGATAAAATGCAACATTAACATAATATAAATGAAACAAAAGACATAATCCAATATAAGTACTTTAAATATTAATAGGTAGGTATAGGGCGTAGGTTGAACACAATATTTTATTGATACTAACACAGAAGGCATACAGTTTGTACATTTAGACGTTTGTTTTTGTACTAGGCAGTTATTGATGTTTTTTCAAACATTTTCTTCAGAGCACCTTTGTCTTGTTCCTCTTTATCTTTGCGTAACTTTTTTATTAGAGCCAATTCTTTATCAACAGCGGCTGCCATGGCTGGGTTTATTGACTTTAATCTCTTGAAGTCATCCTCTGCTTTGTCAGGATTCCATGCGCCTATGTGTGCTTTGGCACGTCTAAAAAGAGCTTTTTCATTATCTGTAATAGTTTTAAATTAAAAAAAATAACAATTCGGAAATAAGGGATACAAAATGGCCTAGTTTTTTGACACAGAAGTAGCAAAAAGGGAAATAGTAGGTACCTGTATCAAATTCCAGTACTGTTGAGCAGTGTTCAATAACCGAATAGTAATCTTCTTTCATCAACTTGCACTGAGCGTAGTTTAGCAATATAGGAATTTTAATTTTATTTAATCTTATCCATTCTTCATCTTTTTTCCTTTCTCTGCAAAAAAAATTATATTTGTAAGATCATAATAATATAACTTTATATAAAATAAAATATCTAGCTGAAGCTATTCCTTAAATTTTTAATTATGTTTTTTCGGGATTGTTTAAAATGTGTTAAGAATTTAAGTAATAATTAAGTACCTTAGCATAAGCTGTTCACAGATACCAATAGCTTTGCAGTAAGCTTCTTCTGCTTCCTCAAACTGCTTCAGTCCATACATTTTGTTTCCTTTTTCCCTGAGAGCTGGTATCAAATCTAACTTCTCTTTTTCATTCAGTTGCCAGACATCTTTCTCATACTCATCTACTGTTTCGACATTAAGTAGCTCTATAAAAAAAAAGTAAGAATAGGTTTTAGTTATTACAAAACTAACCACGAATTTCATAAATCTATAATGTAGCTATCAGACTGTGTGTGTCTATTTAGAACAGAATGTAATGAAATAATTACCAATGATAAACTCTAAATCACAAGGTTCTTTCATCAGTTCATCCAGGTCAGCATATCCAATACCTTCAGTCTGTAGAGTCATTGTGCATGAATGCTTCACCTTATTAGGGGCTTTGTCTAAGTCCCTCAGTGTTTTTGATACAAATGGATAACTCAAAACAAGCTAGAACAAATAATAAGGATAAGTTTCTCATAATTTTCAACTGAAAATATTTGGTAACAATGAAGACTGTAAAGGAAACAATCAAGAGCATATCAAGCTATATATTTGATATGATCCTGAAGTTGTATTGCTGAAATAATTTGTAGTTTGTGATAATTTTTTTTTGTTCTGAAACAAGTACTGTTACTAGATGAGCGACAACTCTGTTACTGTAAGTTGTAGTTACTGAAAAAAAAAAAAAAACACAGAACGACAGATTTAGCAAAAAATTTAGGGTTGCTTATAAAACTACTGAGCTACAAACATACCTCTTTCTTGACATGGAAGCTGGCAACCTCTCCTACTGCCATCATCTTGACCACCATCTCCCAAACTTCTAGTTTGAATTTGTGACCAATTACAAGTACCATCGGTTCTTTTTTGCCAATCTTTTTACTGTCATCTAGGAGGACCCTTTCTTTTCCAAGTTTCCATGTTTGGAAATGAAAGTGAACCTGTAAGTTATGGGAAAAGTTAAAAAATATTTATAGTCAGGGAAGAGTCAGAAGCAAATCAAAATCACGATCAATATGTACGTAAAGATGTATTTCTAACCTTGGTACCGTCAGCTATTGGTATGAACTTTTTCCCTGCATGAAGGATATTTTTAACAACTGGAGCATCGGGATTCATCTCGTTTAAGATCAAGAATTATTTTATATTTTGGACTACAACTCAATCTAGGTAGTAGGTACTTCAAAAATCCACAGTCAACAAAACCAACCAAACAAAACAAAAGGAAAGGGATTACCTCAGAATAAAGACAAGCATAGAAGGAGTCCTAAAATAAAAAGTCACATCATTGTGTTACGCTACTTACTCAAGTGCAACCATTGAATATGTTAAAAAGAGACCAATATACTTTCTCCACTGGGTCGTATGACTCTTCCGCACCTTGCCCGTACCTGGGTTCGACTTTTTATTTTTAATTTTCTAAAAAGCTAGTGATGGCAAAAATAACTTGTCCTAAATCAAGTTGTCTATACTTTTATACAAGACATGGTTCTTTATTATGGAACTTATCATAACTAATTCAGGAGTATGGTATGGTATTATAATAACAAGAAAACAAAGACAAAGATAAAAACGCTTTATTGCTATAAAAATGCAAATAAAAATACAAAATGTAACAAACCGAATAACATTTTTAACAGAAAAAGAATAAGGGCAATTGTGCCTTATCGATTAAAGCGATTTCTTCCAGGAAACCGACTGCACACAATAAGTTATTTTAATGAATAAAACGGGTGTCTTGATAAAAATAATAATACTTACCTATTTCTAAAGATTTTCCGTTCATAAAAAACTCTGTCACATCAGATATTATTAGCACAGCTCTAAAATAATTAAAACTAAAAGATGTGTGCCTATAATAATATGTATATATAATACAAGTAAAACAAATCTATTTTTGGAAATTTCATAATGTATGAATTATGCGCTTCTTTCTTTACACACTCATTTTCAATAATCTTGCTCTGCACTCTGCACCTCAAATGTTTGTTTTTGCCTGGAGATCGTGTACTTCAAGCTGTAATCCTCATGTTTTAAATCTTCGCTAAAACAAATTTTGAAAATGCAAAAAATTAGTCATGAATTGATCCAAATTGGTCCACAAAGTAAAATAATTAGTCCACTTATACTTTAGAAGTTATAGCCAAATGTTTGTGAGGATTATGGCTTGACGTTCAAGCTGTAATCCTCATCTCTCGTCCAAGAAAACGGTTGGGCCTATCGACTTGGTTCAGGTCTAAATAATTAGTCCTCAATTGATCCACACGACATTCCAAATCCCAGAATTGGTCCTCAAGAGGTTCCGGAGTTATAAGGGCATCTTAGTGAGGATTATGGCTTGAACATTTGGCACCTTCAATTATCTCCGATACGCCTATAGCTATTGGTTTGAAATTTTGCCAAAAATTAATCCTCAATTGGTCCACCAGAATTATAATCACTTCGAACTAGGTTTTCTTTGAAGAAGTACGTTAAAATCATCAGTTTAACTTTTCCATACATTGCGATCCGTGTACAGTTGTGCACAGAATAATTGATAAACATTGGTACTAACCGGTTACCTAATAGATATTTTAGATGATGAGGTTTTTCTTATGTATGTACAGAGTAGTGGTCTAAGACGGCGTAAAAGATTTGTCTATGGTCTCGTGTACCCTAGACTGTATTACCAAAGAACATGAGCTATTTTACAATTCAGAAAAAAGTAAGTGTTAACACATACAGTATAGTGGAAAGGACACCGAAAGCTGTTCATCAATAGTTCCCGGGGTTCTTCACAAAACACCGAGACGGTCACCGGGGGGTTTTAGAGGATGTAAGCCCCACATACCCTCGTCGCACCTCCGAGCGAAGGGAAATGCGACACTGAATCATTATCTAATCCGACTGAATCATTCAGATTTTATGTAATATTAAATATTCCATCTTTTATTTAAAAAGGGATGTCATTTTCGATCAGCGCAACTGTGAAACTAGAAAATGCCACCCATATATCGAATACCTAAAAATTGTGTCCCCTTTCGCCATCTTAAATATAAAAAAAAAACTTTAAAAACAAGTTTATTTTTAATACTTTAATAAAAAAAAAAACATATTAAATTTTTTACTTTTGGAAATTGCCTTAATTGACTTTTACGACACCCACAGGAAGAAATAGTGTGTTGGTGGTGGTATTCAGAGCCACCAACACACGGCATGCGGCGTTCACTCACTTGTTACCCGCTGTAAGTAATAAGATTGTTAAGTAATGAAACTTTTGCAAACTTTTAATTGGTACAGTAACGGAACACGGACGGCGTAACACTTCCGGTTTTTATTCTGTATTGCAATAGAAATATATTACAGCCTAGGGTTCACGGAAACGTTAGACAAAAGTGTTATGCCCACCGTTTCCGCAGATATTATTTATTTATACCTTCAATGCAAAAAGGGATCACAAACCCGTTTAAAATACAATCGGTGCTGTCTTAAAAATAATTACATAACAAAAACCTCTTTCACTCTTCGAAGGTATTAACCGGTTACCTAATCAAATAATTGATTAGGTAACCGGTTAATACCAATGTTTATTAATTATTCTGTGCACAACTGTACACGGATTGCAATGTATGGAAAAGTAAAACTGATTATTTTAACGTACTTCTTCAAAGAAAACCTAGTTCGAAGTGATTATAATTCTGGTGGACCAATTGAGGATTAATTTTTGGCAAAATTTCAAACCAATAGCTATAGGCGTTCCGGAGATAATTGAAGGTGCCAAATGTTCAAGCCATAATCCTCACTAAGATGCCCTTATAACTCCGGAACCTCTTGAGGACCAATTCTGGGATTTGGCATGTCGTGTGGATCAATTGAGGACTAATTATTTAGACCTGAACCAAGTCGATAGGCCCAACCGTTTTCTTGGACGAGAGATGAGGATTACAGCTTGAACGTCAAGCCATAATCCTCACAAACATTTGGCTATAACTTCTAAAGTATAAGTGGACTAATTATTTTACTTTGTGGACCAATTTGGATCAATTCATGACTAATTACTTGCATTCTCAAAATTTGTTTTAGCGAAGATTTAAAACATGAGAATTACAGCTTGAAGCACACGTTGATCTTGATCATCACTTTGTTTGTATGTGAAAAAACCCTGCTTGTGGTTTTTTTTTGAGACCTAAAAATATAATATGTTTTAATTAAAACTTATAAAAGAGAGTAAGTATTATAAAACCTGGGTGTAAACAATTTATACATACGTAAGTGATATCCTGCAGCAACAATGGCGCTTTTGTTTTTTAGCACAAAGTAAAATTTTCATGGAATTTTATTTGTTTACAGTTTACAGCATTGGTTTACCCAAATTTACGGTTCATATATTCTGTAGCTTTTTTTTATCAAAGTATTTTGTGAGGCCTGTAAGAAAGCAAGAAAAATGTTCTTAAATATTATATTCAAGACAATAATAATAATAATTTATTCAAATATATATTAATTAAAGCCTTCGTATTTTATTTTAGAAAACAGGTATCTTAGAGAATATTAACTTAAACGATGACATCCCGCAACTTAAACTTGAAATTTTCATATACAATTATGAGGATCTGCAGAAAAAAAACATAGATAAACTTAAACCTGTTTTATCCAGAATGGGCAAATTGTATGTCACGATATTTTCTTTAAGGCCTATATCCAGCAGTAGACGTTTTTAGCTGAGGTGATGGTATTTTCTGGTTGCATTTCTTTCTTAGATATGAAATATGAATTGTCCACTGAATGTCGCTGTCCTATTTCCTTTAACATTAAGTTGATAACGAATAATATTTAATTAATTTGATATAAAATAAGCAATTGAAAGGGCAATATTTTATGATTACCATCAACCAACTTATTCAAATTGCAGCAGCAAAACTGTTGTTACAGTTTCAGGTTATAATCTTCACCATCTTAAATCTTCTTTGTTGATAAAACAGTATGTTGTGAATGTTTAAAATCTTGTCTCTTTATAGCATCCAGTCATTTTGTTTTTATTATATAATTTACTTGAAAACTGAAAAAAATACAACAATTAGCATATTATTATGTCTGATTTTTATTTGTCCTTAAGTTAGAACGGATGATTTAGGTTCGATAACTTTTGTCTAAACATATTTTGGCACAACACTATCATAACCTTTACAGAAGGTGTTTTACCGTAATAATTAAATAAATTTAGGTACGAGTTCGACAAACAGCGTGTAAAATAGATGTTCTTGATAATTTATTAGTCATAATAGTGCCCAGAAGTCTACAATGAAACAAAATGATTTACCGAATGGTAGGTGACCCAAACATCAAGATTTTGATTCCTTGACGCATTTGATTCACATCCCGTCACTACACAAGAGATTGTTATACATTAAGTTAAACATTCACAATCACAAAACCATTTTATCACACCTTTTTCATAAAAAATAATCATAAAACTTTTGGAGCTGCTACCGATGTTTACAATGTCATATTATACGTCAAAATAAAACAAACCATAAACAAACCACCAAATATGTACCAAATTATTGGTTTTTAATTTTGTACGGTACTAATAAACCAGTGTCATCAATAAACCACTTTGATACCACAAGAAGAAAACTTGCAAAGAATTCTTATATTTTATCTCTCTCTAACTAATAGTCTTTTTGCCGTTTAGTAAGGAGCGTAACAATATGAAAATAACTTTTTATTTTAGCCCGGTTTCTATGCTTGTCTTTATTCTGAGGGGATTACAAAATTTGATTTGACTGACTGAGTGATTGATCGTATATCATATTGTATTGACTGCCATGAAATTATCATAGGATCCGCCGACTGCCAGCGGTTTCATGGCGGATCCTTTCTGTTTTTTTTTATTCTGGCAATATTTTTCGAAAAAAATTGAATGATGGTGATTGATAATGATATTTTATTTTATATAATCTGTAGGGTGGTGATGATTGATTGTTAAAAGAAAGATGAAAACGATGCGCTCATGAATTTATTTTAACATAAATTCATGTTGATCATTACATTTAGGTAACTGTTTGTAATTGCTTTAGAGTATCAGCATTAAAATGTCTGATTTTTTGGATTCCGAGGCTGACGAGAGCGGGGTAAGTTGTCTCAGTTCAAGTCCGCTACGCAAACCTACTTTTACTTCGAGAATGTCCCAAACATGTCTCAAACGAGGGCGATATTCTCTAACAACGATTAATTATTGTTCAGATGGAATCAGAAGATGAGCAGCCAAAGGAGCGCAAGAAACCCAAACGCAAGGCTGCCGTCCAAAGTGATGACGAAGACGAGGATGACGAGGGTCAGTTTTTTGTTGTTATTGTCCTATATTTTAACACTTTCCCGAACAATTGGGTTGGAGTGTAGCCTTAGGGGCGCTATGGAGGCGAGACTTAGAAAAATTTGTATGAAAAAATTTTATCCCCCTTAAGGGTACTTTTTTATGATAGGGGCGTGTAGAGGGACACAATACAAGCACTTTTTGCCTCTATCGTGTTTTCCCTAAAAAGCCCCGTTTACGGAAAAAATTACCGGAAATATTTTCCCGACCTCTAACTCCGAAAGGGGGCCTCGGAGCGGCAGGGTTCTTTGGGCGCTATTGATAATCATCAGACACACTATCAAACCCCATTTAAGGATTTTCAACTTTTTTTTTTTCGGACTTAGAATTTTCGTCAGCTTGCGTAGCGTTAGGGGCTGTATGGAAAAAAGACTTAGAAAAATCGATCGATATGAAAAAAAAAATATCCTCGATGAGGGTACTTTTTTATAATGGGGGCGTGTAGAGGGACACAATACAAGCACTTTTTGCCGCTATGACATTTTCCCCCGTGTCCCGTTTCCGGAAAAATCATCCGGAAATCCGAAAGAAGGCCTCGGAGAGGCAGGGTTTCTTGGGCGTTATTGATGAGTATCAAACACACTATCGAACCCCATTAATGATTTTCAACTTTTTTTTTTCGGACTTAGAATTTTCGTCAGCTTGGGTAGCCTTGGGGGCTCTATGGGACATTAAAAAATCGATCGATATGAAAAAAAAAAATCCTCGATGAGGGTACTTTTTTATAATGGGGGCGTGTAGAGGGACACAATACAAGCACTTTTTGCCGGTATGACATTTTCCCCCGTGTCCCGTTTCCGGAAAAATCGTCCGGAAATCCGAAAGGAGGCCTGGGATCGGGAAGGTTTTGGGAGGGGGGAGAAAAATGCAAGCATTTTTGCCTGTATGACGTCTTCCTGAAAATGCTTCGTTTCCGGACAAACGACCGGATTTTTTTTTGGCTGACCTCTAACTCCGAAAAGGTTTATTGTAGTGGCATGCTTTCCTGCGCGTTATTGATCAATGTCAAACGCACTATGGAACGCTTTATGACCCTATGACGCTTTTCACAAAATGTTCAAATCGGGATAAGTAAAGTTTTTGGGCGAGAATCGTATGAGACGAGATTATCATAGGCGAGAGTTTCCATTCAAAATATCGCAATAAGGTGTGTGTAAAATTATGCCACTCACTGGTGCTATGCTATCCAAACCAAACCGCGATTTAGCTTCCGGATTTTACCAAATCAAGGTCACATCGGAAATAACTTTACCGAAATTCTCGCTACCTTTTAATCGACAAAGGCAAATCCGATTTTACAGCATGCTGGACTTAAAAATGCGCTTGCCTGTTCTCAAAACCTTGTGAATCCTGAGATGCCTTCCGAGGTAACAGGCTTCTTGCGGCTTCGTGTACCTTGACGATATATTTATTTATTTCGGTACTTCCAACCGGTAAAATATTTGAAAACCTTATTCTTGCACAATTAGTGTAATTTAGGGGAAGTGGAATTTAGGAATTTAGTTTTATGGTGTTAGCATAAAAACAGGGTTGTGGGTCACACGAGTTTCGGTACTCGTAATGATCACAACACAGTTACCGGGGTTCGATAGTGTTTGATGCTCATAAATAACGCCCAAGAAACCCTGCCTCTCCGAGGCCTCCTTTCGGATTTCCGGATGAATTTTCCGGAAACGGGACACTTTGGGGAAAATTTCATAGGGGCAAAAAGTGCTTGTATTGTGTCCCTCTACACGCCCCCATTATAAAAAAGTACCCTCATGGAGGATAATTTTTTTTTTCATGTCGATCGATTTTTCTAAGTCTTTTTCCCATAGAGCCCCTAACGCTACGCAAGCTGACGAAAATTCTAAGTCCGAAAAAAAAAATTGAAAATCCTTAAATGGGGTTCGATAGTGTGTCTGATGTTCATCAATAACGCCCAAGAAACCCTGCCGCTCCGAGGCCCCCTTTCAGAGTTAGAGGTCAGGAAAATATTTCCGGAGTATTTTTCCGGAAACGGTGCACCTTGGCGAAAAAGTCATAGGGGCAAAAAGTGCTTGTATTAAACCCCTCTACACGACCCCGTCATAAAAAAGTACCCTTATGGGGGACACGTTTTTTCGATCGAAATTTTTCTAAGTTCTGACAAAAAGTTTTTTAAAGGGAAAATAATTTTTTAATTTTTTTTTATATTTTTTTTATGCGTTTTGAAGCCTCCTGAAGCGCCCCTAAGAGTATACCCCAACTACGACTCCCGCCCCTAAAACGACCCACCGACCAACAATTGTTTTATTTGAAACGCTAAGAGTCATCTTATAGATTCTCAAAACAATGTCAATCCCAATCCATAGAAACTTGTTTATAATAAGTGGCATAGGAACAACCAAATGAAAAGCTCTTGATTTCTATTAGGCAATCCATTTTATTCTTATTCTTTTCATTTTAGATGATGAGGATAGACTTCGCGAAGAACTCAAGGACTTAATCGACGACGCACCAATTGAAGATGATTCGGGCAGTGACGGTGAAGACTCTGATGCTAGTGGCGCTCCAAAGAAACGGAAGAAAAGTGACGATGAGTTAGATGACCGGTTGGAGGATGAGGATTATGATCTAATTGAGGAGAATTTGGGTGTCAAAGTAGCTAGGGTATGTAAAAGTAATATAATAATAATAACAAAGCATCACACTCTTGAGCCACTAATTAGGCAGAATCTGTATCTAGGGTGCCCAAAACATTTTCAGAGACAAACAATACATACAGACTGGAGACAATACACCCAAAAAACTAAAATCAATCTTTATCATCAATGTTTGCACTAAACAAATGCTAATCACAAAGAAATTGCAATAAAAAAAGGTCCTTTAGGCTAGGTTCACACCTGAGGCCTTACTATTACGTTTGAACCATATTGTGTGGTCGCTTCTGGGTCTTGTGCTTGTGTCTGTAATGTTCACATCTATAAAATAAAAATTTGTTTTTATTTTCAGAACAAATTCAAACGTCTGCGTCGCCTTGAAGATGATGATAGTGATAATGAAGGCGCTGATGATCCTGACCTAGAGAGAGAGGTCATTGCAGAGAAATTGTTTGTTGGCGGGTCAGATGAGGTATTCATAGTGCATAAAGCTTTGTACTTTTTTTATGCAAACTGCACACCAACTCCTGTGCAAAATATGTGTTATGTAAAAGTTGCCCAAAGCCCTTCTAGGTTTAACTTTCAGTATGTAGCTCTGATCACTGAAGCATAAAGACTTACCCAGGTTGGGTAAATATTCTATAATCCTAGTGTACTTTGTTTTTTTTACCACCATGTGTGATGATGGGTAGCGTAGGGTAGCATTTTTTGTTGAAAAAGTTAAAGAGCTATTGCCTACCAAGTGTGACCAATTATTTCAGCTCACCTTCCTCAAAAGTGGTTTTGATTTATCTAAAATTAATGTGTTCCAGGAAGAAGAAAATCGCTCAGAAGCAGCCCCAGCCCGAGAGGTGGACTTTGATGATGAAAATGAGGAACTGGAGTCAGATGCTGATGACTTCATTGTGGACGACGAAGGTCGCCCCATTGCTGAGAGGAAGAAAAAGAGGAAACCTATATTTACTGATGCGTAAGTTCTTAGAGATAGAGAGCAATCATTAATCACAGCTTGTAAAATCTGAAAGTTATCAAAAAAACCTTTGTAACATGTAGTTCTTTTCACTAATGCCATTAGCCAGTCTTAATGTATGTGTCGTATCAAATTGTATTCTTGACTGCCTTTCCCAATTATATTAAGTTGCAGATCTTTTTTTTTTTTTAATTTTTCTACTTATTGTCTGTTGTTAAGTGTACTTACAACACTCTATTTAATCAAACCACTTGAAATTACAACAGAAGTGAACCTTGAACTATACAAATTTTTCAAAACTCTTTATAAAATAGCTTTCTGACTTTAACCTAACCAACAGGTCACTTCAAGAAGGTCAAGACATCTTCGGGGTGGACTTTGATTATGAAGACTTTGAGAAGTATGGCGAGGAAGATTACGAAGACGAAGAAGACCTGGATGAGTACATCAGTGACGAGGAGGAGGGTGAACCCCGTAAGACGAAGAAGGGCAAACCTAAACGGCCTAGCAAGAAATCCATCTTTGAAATATATGAGCCGAGCGAACTCAAAAGGAGCCATTTTACTGACTTGGATAATGAGGTAAGTGCCAATCTTTTATTATTATAATGTTTAAACAAGCAGCCATAAGGGTTTATTGCTAAAGTGCGCGCCATAAAAGCCTGCGCTTGACTGAGCGCTACTGTATACTTACTTCATCCGACCCCTGATTAGTAATTTGTACTTATTTTGACAGTGTGCACGCAGATCTATCAAAAATGCACACTACTAACTCGAAAAAGCAGCAGACCATTTCTTATAATCAGACTGAATTATAAAACACTTCTTTAGCTATACTCTGCATAATTTTTTAATAGAAATGTAATTTAAATTAAATTAAAAGTATTATTCTTATTATTCCATAGATCCGTCGCACGGACGTGCCCGAGCGCATGCAGCTCCGCGAAGTTCCGATAACTCCGGTCCCTGAAGGCAGCAACGAACTGAGCCAAGAGGCTGAGTGGATATACAAGCAGGCCTTCGTCAAGCCACCTGTTTCAAAGCCTGATCAGCAGGAAGCGAGGGAGCGGTCTAGAAGGTAGGTTTAAGATAGATTACATTATTATGATTTCGTCGGTGGTGGCGGCATATAATACCAATACACCATCTCCTGCCTTGGGTGTCGTGATCGGATGTCCTTGAACTTTAACAGCATTAAAATTTGAACAGCCATATTGCGATCGCCAACCCGCCTGCCAAGCGTGGCGATTGTGGCGAAACTCCCTCACGATGTTTGCCTTTGTGGCATTCTGTCAGGAAGCTCTATGTCCAACCGTATATGTCTTTGGGTTGTGAAGATGATCATGACATAAGTTGGATTGATTCTGTTCAGTTTTTTTTTTTTTATTTATAATGAAATCTTTCATTCAGGAACTAGGTGTTTTGCTTGCTTCATATTATGAATTCAATAAATGTCTTCTTCTCAGGGGTACGTCAACTGTTACGAAGATAAGACAAGCTCTAGACTTCATGAGGAACCAAACGCTGGAGGTTCCTTTCATAGCGTTCTACAGGAAGGAGTACGTCCAGCCCGAGCTCAGCATCAATGATCTCTGGAAGGTCTACAAATATGATGCTAAGGTTAGTACTCTTTATTGCTGATAAATATTGACATCTTACATTCGGTTCTTTTTTAAAATGTTGGTTATGTTATGACAGCAAAAATTAAAATAATAAATTTATCTTGGTTATGAAATTCTAATGCTGGTGATGACATATTTGTGCTGGTAACCTGTTACTGCTGGATATTTCGATGTTTTGAACGAAAGGTATCTTTGCAATTAAATGTATAAAATTTCAGTACTAATAATGTATTCGAAAAGGTTTTATTCATGTAAAAATGCGTGTTCCAGTAATATAAGTCTACAGTTGTGGACAAGGACGCAAAAACTCTTTTGTCTATTGTTCCGTTTTCATTAGACTGTAATGGCGAAGAGAAAAAGTTAATTTTCAATACAGAATGTTACGCCGTATGTGTCCATAAGGTCTCACCCCAAAAAAAAAAGATTAAAAAAACCATGGCAAACAGTCTCACTCGGATAAATGCATTTTTAGCGAGGATGCATGAGGATGTCTTTCAATAATTTCTTTTACAAAAAAGGAACCCGCCTTCAATAAACTGACACATAAATCAACTGAGCACTTGCTCTTTTTTCAAGTCGGTTAAATGAGGTACTAAAACCTTCTCCTGAATGTAGCAAATACTTATCTGAATACCGCATCAAAATCGGTTCAGCCAAACGTGAGATAATCGCGGACAAACAAACAGACTTACAGGTCAGACTGATAAACCTCCTTTTTTGAAGTCGGTTAATCTATATATATAAAACTGTTCCGTTACTGACTGACTGACTGACTGACTGACAGACAACGCAGAGCCGAAACTACTGGGCGTAGCGGGCTGAAATTTTGCATGTAGGTTCCTTAGGGAGTGCAGGTGAGCACTAAGAAGGGATTTCCCGAAATTCCCACGGGAACGGGAATAATCTGGAATTTTGTGTTTATGAGAAATCTGCGCGGGAAAAACCGCGGGGCAGCCTCTAGTTTTTTTTATATATTGGCAAGAGTCACACACGAGTTACTTTCTATGTAAAACAGTGGTGCCAACTGAAGCAGCGCAAAGAGAACCTGCTGAAGCTGTTTGAGAGCATGCGCGAGTACCAGCTGGACGAGATCATGCAGAAGCCGGACGAGCCGCTGCCCGAGGGCGTGCGGCTCTTGAAGGACGAGGACCTTGCTAGGTATTCGTTTATTACATTTTTATGCACAAAAAATATTTTGTATTGCTCTTTTAGGCTTTGTCAAACGTGATGGCGTGACAGCGCTAGCCTGACGCCGTCTGTTTGACAAAGTACCTAATTTAGTTAATCCAGTCGATTTGAGGGCCAGGCCTTCTTTGTCCAGCAGGGGACGGGTTTAGATAGGCTGAGATTATGATGATGATCAAAGTCCGGATTCGTTTCCCGGCGGAGGCGAACCTAGTTTTTATGTATATCAATGTCGGTTTCCTGAGTGAGGTGTGTTTGTATGTGTATCAAGATTATTTGAGACCCTAGGTAAAGGTTCCATATTGGAGGACCCCAGAAAGCGAAGCGTTACTAATCCACGCTCTTTTCAGACTGCGCAACGTGCAAACAAGCGAAGAACTCCGCGATGTTCACACGCACTTCCTGCTACACTACTCGCACGAGCTGCCGCACGCGCAGCGCCGCCTGCGCGCCCGCGAGCGCCGCAAGGACCTCGAGGAGAGGAAGTGAGTAGTACACTAGTACACACGCACTTCCTACTACACTACTCGCACGAGCTGCCGCACGCGCAGCGCCGCCTGCGCGCCCGCGAGCGCCGCAAGGACCTCGAGGAGAGGAAGTGAGTAGTACACTAGTACACACGCACTTCCTGCTACACTACTCGCACGAGCTGCCGCACGCGCAGCGCCGCCTGCGCGCCCGCGAGCGCCGCAAGGACCTCGAGGAGAGGAAGTGAGTAGTACACTAGTACACACGCACTTCCTACTACACTACTCGCACGAGCTGCCGCACGCGCAGCGCCGCCTGCGCGCCCGCGAGCGCCGCAAGGACCTCGAGGAGAGGAAGTGAGTAGTACACTAGTACACACGCACTTCCTACTACACTACTCGCACGAGCTGCCGCACGCGCAGCGCCGCCTGCGCGCCCGCGAGCGCCGCAAGGACCTCGAGGAGAGGAAGTGAGTAGTACACTAGTACACACGCACTTCCTACTACACTACTCGCACGAGCTGCCGCACGCGCAGCGCCGCCTGCGCGCCCGCGAGCGCCGCAAGGACCTCGAGGAGAGGAAGTGAGTAGTACACTAGTACACACGCACTTCCTACTACACTACTCGCACGAGCTGCCGCACGCGCAGCGCCGCCTGCGCGCCCGCGAGCGCCGCAAGGACCTCGAGGAGAGGAAGTGAGTAGTACACTAGTACACACGCACTTCCTGCTACACTACTCGCACGAGCTGCCGCACGCGCAGCGCCGCCTGCGCGCCCGCGAGCGCCGCAAGGACCTCGAGGAGAGGAAGTGAGTAGTACACTAGTACACACGCACTTCCTGCTACACTACTCGCACGAGCTGCCGCACGCGCAGCGCCGCCTGCGCGCCCGCGAGCGCCGCAAGGACCTCGAGGAGAGGAAGTGAGTAGTACACTAGTACACACGCACTTCCTACTACACTACTCGCACGAGCTGCCGCACGCGCAGCGCCGCCTGCGCGCCCGCGAGCGCCGCAAGGACCTCGAGGAGAGGAAGTGAGTAGTACACTAGTACACACGCACTTCCTACTACACTACTCGCACGAGCTGCCGCACGCGCAGCGCCGCCTGCGCGCCCGCGAGCGCCGCAAGGACCTCGAGGAGAGGAAGTGAGTAGTACACTAGTACACACGCACTTCCTGCTACACTACTCGCACGAGCTGCCGCACGCGCAGCGCCGCCTGCGCGCCCGCGAGCGCCGCAAGGACCTCGAGGAGAGGAAGTGAGTAGTACACTAGTACACACGCACTTCCTGCTACACTACTCGCACGAGCTGCCGCACGCGCAGCGCCGCCTGCGCGCCCGCGAGCGCCGCAAGGACCTCGAGGAGAGGAAGTGAGTAGTACACTAGTACACACGCACTTCCTACTACACTACTCGCACGAGCTGCCGCACGCGCAGCGCCGCCTGCGCGCCCGCGAGCGCCGCAAGGACCTCGAGGAGAGGAAGTGAGTAGTACACTAGTACACACGCACTTCCTACTACACTACTCGCACGAGCTGCCGCACGCGCAGCGCCGCCTGCGCGCCCGCGAGCGCCGCAAGGACCTCGAGGAGAGGAAGTGAGTAGTACACTAGTACACACGCACTTCCTACTACACTACTCGCACGAGCTGCCGCACGCGCAGCGCCGCCTGCGCGCCCGCGAGCGCCGCAAGGACCTCGAGGAGAGGAAGTGAGTAGTACACTAGTACACACGCACTTCCTACTACACTACTCGCACGAGCTGCCGCACGCGCAGCGCCGCCTGCGCGCCCGCGAGCGCCGCAAGGACCTCGAGGAGAGGAAGTGAGTAGTACACTAGTACACACGCACTTCCTACTACACTACTCGCACAAGCTGCCGCACGCGCAGCGCCGCCTGCGCGCCCGCGAGCGCCGCAAGGACCTCGAGGAGAGGAAGTGAGTAGTACACTAGTACACACGCACTTCCTACTACACTACTCGCACGAGCTGCCGCACGCGCAGCGCCGCCTGCGCGCCCGCGAGCGCCGCAAGGACCTCGAGGAGAGGAAGTGAGTAGTACACTAGTACACACGCACTTCCTACTACACTACTCGCACGAGCTGCCGCACGCGCAGCGCCGCCTGCGCGCCCGCGAGCGCCGCAAGGACCTCGAGGAGAGGAAGTGAGTAGTACACTAGTACACACGCACTTCCTACTACACTACTCGCACGAGCTGCCGCACGCGCAGCGCCGCCTGCGCGCCCGCGAGCGCCGCAAGGACCTCGAGGAGAGGAAGTGAGTAGTACACTAGTACACACGCACTTCCTACTACACTACTCGCACGAGCTGCCGCACGCGCAGCGCCGCCTGCGCGCCCGCGAGCGCCGCAAGGACCTCGAGGAGAGGAAGTGAGTAGTACACTAGTACACACGCACTTCCTACTACACTACTCGCACGAGCTGCCGCACGCGCAGCGCCGCCTGCGCGCCCGCGAGCGCCGCAAGGACCTCGAGGAGAGGAAGTGAGTAGTACACTAGTACACACGCACTTCCTACTACACTACTCGCACGAGCTGCCGCACGCGCAGCGCCGCCTGCGCGCCCGCGAGCGCCGCAAGGACCTCGAGGAGAGGAAGTGAGTAGTACACTAGTACACACGCACTTCCTACTACACTACTCGCACGAGCTGCCGCACGCGCAGCGCCGCCTGCGCGCCCGCGAGCGCCGCAAGGACCTCGAGGAGAGGAAGTGAGTACACCACTCAAGGAATAAAGAAATCTGATCGGTTATTCAAGATACATCTCTCTCGCTCCTCTTTGCTTTAGTGGAAATTGGAGCGGGCTTTACCGAGTGTTTTAGGTCTTATAAAGCATTATAAACTTGTGAAGTGAACGCGGACTATGCTTGTGTGAGTGAGATGAGACGTGCTATTTAAAGAGCGGTAACTGAGAGGTGACCGAGCCCGGGAGGAGGGCGCTCTTGCTGCGTGAAGCAGGGAGTGTCCTTACTGTACGTGTACGTAGTTCTCTTTATTATACTGTTCAAGTACAGTAGTTCAGACGAGCGAGGTGCTCCGCGACGTTCACACGCACTTCCTGCTGACTACGCACGAGACGTCATAGAAAATTTCTCACGGTATTGTATGTAAAGTGCTGTATAGATGTAAAGCTATTCTGCTTCGGGTTCTGTATCGTTCGCTTTTTCACATTTCAAGCCATTAATATTATTTTCAATAGTACCTAAATTTTAATTGTTTGGATTCTTAAATGTATGGTACCTACAGTCACGGACTCGTTCAGTTTTTAATATAATAAACTTCCGGTTTTTCTGTATTGCTAAATATGTCTTGTTAATTTTAAAAAGTTAATGTTTTTCCTCATCTAAATTACAATACATTTAACAGGAAAGTTGCCCGAGAAGAGGCCGAGAAGAATGGCGAAGATATGGAAGAAGCAGCCATGGCGGTGGAGGCGGCCGAGCCTGAGGAAGAACCGCCCACCGACGTGAAGTACGCCGTGCGCTCCGGGCCCTACGAGCTGTGCCGGAAGACTGGCATTGGTAACGTCCTACACTAACCGTCTTATTCATAAAAAGTTAAAGAACATTTTAGTTATTTGACGTATGTCAATTTAGACTGGATGTCACGTATTTACCATACAACAAACCAGAGAAGTAGACCTCCAGTAACGCTACTTAAAATCTACTATATATTTATGAATAAGACGGTTACTATATTAATACTTTATCTTTTCAGCCAAAATACGTCCAATACTGGTCATAAGCTCAGTATAATAAATAATACTACATACAGCATGGGCACTCCCTCCCTCCCTCAGCAAGTGCGGCCCCCACGATCTCGGTGACCTCTCAGTTACCGCTCAGTACTCGCACGTCTCATCTCACTCACACAAGCATGGCACGCGTGCACGTACACGAGTTTCGGCTGTGTGTGAAGCAACGCGATTTTTTCTTTGAAGTGTCAGAGGTGATAAATCACTTCTACAGATTCCCATAAGAACAAACACTTTAAATGTGGAGGGAGTTTGTTGTACGTCACGCATGGCAGTCGCTGCTGCTCGTTCTTCGGCCGGTTTCTTAGTATAGTGCTACCCGGACAAATAGAACCGGGTCAATGTACGTATTTCTTCCTGCATTGTGGCCGCACTATATAGCCTTTTACCGTGGGATGGGGTTATGTTATGTATGAATGAATGAATGATATCTTTATTGCACAAAAAACATAAAAACAAGAACATTAATAGTACAGTAAGTTGACAAAAGGCGACCTTATGTATGGTATTTTATACCGTCTTCTATGTGCCGGGCGGACGATTTCAAAAATGCGTATCGGCACAAACCGATGCACACTTTTGAAAAGTTTTCAAGGTAGTAAGGACCTGTCTGTTTGTGGTTGGTCACTTTTGTTGTGGCTTGTAATTAGTTGTGATTCACAAGGCCCTTTGAATGATCAGCGATGGAAGCATGACGGATAATTTTTCGAATTTGTCGGTACTATCTGTCACTTTGTCGATCATCTCCATACATTTTCCCACATTGAAATGTCAAAAGCGATTAAAAGATTCGACAAATGGTCCGCCATGCTGCGGGGGATGGTATATAGTATGTTAACGTTAAATTAAAGTTAAGGGCTGACTCGAAGATAATAACAATAACACATCACACTCAGAGCCCATAACTATGTAGAATCTGTATCTAGGGTGCCCGAAACATTTACAGAGACGAACATTACACCCAGACCAGGGAACAAACATCGATATTCATCATAATGTTCGACCGGTCGGGTATCGAACCCAGATGCGCCCGCTTCTCAGTCCACATCACTGCCAACTGAGCTACGGAGCAGTCAGATGACTGGTCTATCTGTGCCGGGTCACGTTTCTTGTTCAGACTGCCAGTATGTGTTGGTTTCCCCGACAGAGCCGCTAGTAAGGAAGTTCGGGCTGAGCCCGGAGCAGTTCGCGGAGAACGTGCGCGACAACTACCAGCGGCACGAGGTGGAGCAGGAGCCCGAGCCGCCGCTCGAGGCCGCCGCGCCGCTCGTGAGTTATAAATACCATTATATCAACTCAAATACACACATACACACACACACACACACACACACACACAGATGTTTCTTTGTGTTTATATAATTACTAGTCGACCCGGCGAACTTCGTACCGTCTAATGTTTTAGTAATTTGTGCATAATATATTATACTTATAAACCTTCCTCTTGAATTAATCTATCTATTAAAAAAAATCGCAACAAAATCCGTTGCGTAGTTTTAAAGATTTAAGCATACTGTATATAGGGACAGACGCGGGAAGCGACTTAATTTTATACTATGTATTGATATTGAAAATAAATGAGTTATGAGGTATGGGGTCGAAAAGAATGCACGTCGGTGTTTGACGAACCCACTGGCGACATTGGTCGCCATCCATCAAGAATCGTTTTTTAACTAGATAAAAACCTTGCTATCGACTTTATTAGTAACCATGTAACAATGACATTGGTTTTGTACGACATTGGTTTTGTACGACATGGCTCTACGAAATCGAAAATAGCCATGTCTCCTTCCAAAGGCTGCATGTGCGTGCATACTGTGCATTCTTTTTGGCCCCGCACTGTATCTAACTGTCGAATAAACGCACCATATTTTTTTTTACGAAACGAAATGTTGTGATGTCCAGATTGATTGATGAATTGATTTTATTAGGGAAGCAATCGGAGAATTGTTAGATAAATGTAAAATGTGCTCATATAATTCTCTATTTTATTTACTAAGTTTCCAAAATCTTGTGGTAGCTCACCGATGCGAAATCCAAAGGGCGAAACCGCTGCGTGAGAAATAGTCAGCATAGAATTTCGCTTCCGTAACGGTTAGGTAACTCACTAAGTTACACTTACGACCATCCCCATAACCCATCAGAGGCAAATCTGTGTAAATGTTTGGTCGCAGATCCCCGCAGGCTCGAGTCTAACAGCGGGCGAGATGGTGCGTCGCGCAGTGTACATGTGCGGCGTGCAGCTGGCGCGCGAGCCGCAGCTGCGAGCCTCTCTGAGAGACGCGCTGAGGGACCGCGCCACGCTCAGTGTGAAGCCCACGCCGCGCGGCGCCAAGGAGATCGACGAGAACCATCCTTGCTACAGGTACCTTACAAACCACTTTTGCCCAATCTCTGCTAGAAAGCAAAGAGCCCGAACAAATCACCGACACACACGACGGTCTTGAGCAATGTCGCAGACCCTGTTTCTGTGTGTGCTTCAGATCCTCCTTTATAGCTCGCTGCCACGTGCTCTTCTTAGGGGTGCCGATTCGCCGCTTCTCGCATTTAGGCTTCCACTTATGGGTTTTCTTAGGTAAATTGTCTGCCGGTCGGCGAACGACATGGCCCAACCACTTGCACTTGCGCTACCAGATGGTGTCAGCTACGGGTTTTTGCATGTGCTACATGTTATCTTCATATAACTAAGCTCAACTTCAATAAGCTCGGCTTCTTATCTTTTACCTTAAGACTCCGTACTTTGAAGCTTCTTACCTAATTAGGTATGAGGGTCCCCCACCCTCGCAGCTGTGACATGCGCGCGTCGAAATGCGAAATGTCGCGGCAGTTTTAAATTTTATTACTTTTCATACAAGCCGAAGTTAAATCGAGATGTTTATACCTACCGCACAATTTTTCTTTCCGATTTTCGTTTCAGCTAACAAGAATTTGCGTTTAGGTAAGGTATTTGTAATAACGAGTTTTTTTTTAAACCATCTGAGAAATATAAAACAGATTTCTTAATTCTGAAAAATATAGATGTAGGATTTAGTTTAGACAAGTTATTAAAAAGTAACAAGATGTAATGAATTTCACTCTGTAGAAATAAATATCAAAGTAAACCCTTTTTGTAGTGTTTTCTCAATATAAATAAAACACCACTGGTTGTTTTAATTTTAAACAAATAACGATATAGTTTGAGTTGATAACTTTTTTTATTTGGAACTAAAATCACACCCTAAGGCCTCCTTTACGAAGACGCGGCGTGTTGTGCGGGATGTCGTGTGGGCTCCGACGCGGGCGCCCCACCACGGGCGCCGCCGCTGCGGGCGCCGCCGCGGGAGCCGACGCGTTTCCTTATACGATATCGAACATAGGCCTATGCGCGTCTCTTTAAACGGTCTCATACTATTGCTATACATTTGATTTGGGCGCAGCACGCCCCGCACGACGCCTCGCGCAACGCCCTGCGTGCGGCCTGCAAATGCGGCCTAAGGGTGGATAAAATATGGATGCCTTTTTTATTCACTCACAGATTGTATTGCCATATTGTAATTTACATGAGAACTGCTCGCATAAGTATATATATTTTTTATATAAAAGTAAATTGTGCCTTTCCTCCAACCTTTTTGTAACCAAACTAATTTTTGATACTGTTACTTTTTAATTTATAGAAGAAGATTTTAAAATTGACATTGTTACCTTTCAAAAAGACTTTTGTTAACTAGGCAGTACATCTCAGCCGCTGTACACATTAACATGCATTCATTTTCTTGTAAATAGTGTACCTAACCATGTGTAAATATATCATCCCTTCTTCAACCTCTGGAGTTATTTCTACTGCAGGCGGGCGGACATAGGAGTTCTCTAAATTGGCGACCTACGACGATTGGATTACAAAAACCGCAAAATTTTCAACACTCGCCCCACCAGTTCCATTGTAAGTGGCGACTACCTGCCTTCTTCTGGAGGACTCTGGGGGACTTCTGGAGAAGCGCCTCGCCGACTAATATAATAATAATCATCATCATCATCTCGGCTGCCCAAATTCAAAACCTAGTAACGGTGTTTTTGCAAAAAAACCGTTTTTGTCATTTTTCGACTTACTAGGCGGTATAGATTTGATATGAACCTTAAAACACCCAGTTTCTTACGTAATTTTAAAAATAAAATTTAGCAAGTCTACCCAATTTGGAAAAGTTATTGAAATTTCCATGAAGTACATATTCTTAACATAGCGCATGTCGGATTACAAATAAAAAAACCTAGCAACTCAACCGACTTACTAGGTTATGAATTTGAAAGCTGACTTACTATGTTTTGAATTTGGCGCCGATTATAAAATCAATCAAATTTTGATGGAATTTAGTAAGTTACAAAAACAGTATACAAATTTGGCTGAATTAACCACGAGTCGTAACCAAATCGTAAACAAAACTTAATTCTGCCACAAATAAATCATTTGTATAACTTTTAAATGAATGCACTTCAAAAAATAACATTTTTCATTCGAAACGTACAACTAAAAATATAAAATGCTTTAAAAAGTAGAGAATTAACTCAGAGATTGTATTTCAAAATTTTTTTCATTGTCATATTTGGGTAAATTAAAAAAAAAAATAGTGGGATCGACTTAAGTGTGACTATAGTCAACAATATAGTCAAACTTTTGGTCAAACACCGAAATCGCTATTGCGTCTGGTTTCTTCGGGGCAACGAATTAAAGTGGTCGACCCGTTTTTTGGCTCTCCTGAACATTTTTGTTAAAACGAGTTACTAGGTTTTGATTTTAAGCAGCCGATCTCACACGATAGCGTCCACTGCTGGACATAGGCCGCAACCTTTACCAGGTCGTCTGACCACCTTCAGGGGTGTGAGACCAGCGTTTGGAGGGTGATTTGAGGTGAAGGTGAACCTTGAAGTGAGGGGGGGGGGGATTCCATAAAAATTAAACTGAAAAGCAAAAAATAAAATCTTTTCATCAAAAAATTAAACAGCCGAAAAAACCGAAAAGCGTTAAATAAAAAGGAAACATTTTCTATTAAGACATAAATTACTGCCTTCTTAAAGTAATTTGAGTAAGTATACCACGTAATATTGTGCTAATGTAATATTAATATTGTGTTATCGGCGCCACAGAACTAACAAAGATATGATATAACTATATAAGTACCCTATGATTTAAGTTTTATTTGTGGGAATAAAAAAGGTAAGTTTGTAATGCGACGGTTTTATAAATGTAATATCGGTATCAAAATTGGTTTCTTTCAGCTCCATACAGATCCTAATCAGATGTTATGGTTCATTGTTTTGACATCTGTTGTCAAAATTTGTTTACATTTGAATAAAAATAAAACGAAATACGAGAGCGCGAAAACAAAAATTTGACACAGAACCGGCCTCGGCCGTGGCCACAAGGGTACTGACGGGGTAGGGAGCGGCGCGGCATGGCATCGGACCGCGCGAAAACGATGTTTTTTTTTAGTTTTTGCTTGTTTTTTGTCTTTTCGTTAAACTTAAAAATTCTTACTATAGTAGAATGTCTAAAATTTAAGGTCAGCAATTTTCATTCCAAAAATCAAATAAAAACAATCAGCGGTTTAAAAATAAAATGGAAAAAACGGAACAAAAAGGGGTAACTTTGAGATTTTTTTCTATCAACTAAAATTAATTAGATCCTGTTTTCCTTTAGTATGATGACTAGATTAGATCCTTAACTAACACATATATTTTTTTCAGAATGAAGACATCAATTTTGTATGTCTCAGATTGTTTAAAAAAATTTCAAAAACACAAATTTTTGAAGCACCAAGCCTTAAAAAACATTTTAAGTGTTCTAGCACCACGAAATCCTCCTATATTATATTCTCTAAAAGTTTATAGTTTTGCCTTTTTTTCTATAATTTTTTTGACCAGACATGATTATAATTCCTTATCATAAAAACGTTTATTTATATTGCAAACAACTTATTGGATGTTATTCCGCATAACTAAGAAAATACTTTTTTTATTCGCAGTATGAAATATCTAAAGAAAAAGCCAGTCCGCGACCTAACAGGCGATCAGTTCCTGAAGTTGTCCATGGCTGCTGAAGATAAACTCATAGAGCTCCGCATCAGCGAGGAGCTGGAGGGGAACACGGGGCCCAACTACATTGAGGAGATCAAGCAACTTTACCAAAAGGTACAATATTAAAAAAATCTTTTTTTATACAGTTTAGTTTGTTTGTTTTTTATTAGATTCTATTCATTTTTTAAAACATAAAGTATTGTCTTACAATGGGGTTAAGATATAGTAATACAAAATAGTTGTAGTTTTTCGCATCAAGCTAGAGGGGTACGAAATGGCAAGTCTCCTGGCTAAAGAGATATAATCATGACGAAATCATACTATTCATATTATATGTATGTACTTTAAAAATCCAAATACCAGAGTTCTACTCACTCACTCGCCCAGCTAATGTTATAAAAAAACAGCTCGTTTATTCATAGAATTAAAATAACTCGTCATGCCTTATAAAACAATCTATGTTGTCCTCTAGGACGAGTTCGCAGCCACAGTCCAAGCGTGGAACGAGCTGCGCGCCGAAGCGGTCACCATAGCGCTCACGAAGATCGTCCTTCCCGAACTGAGGCGGGAACTGAAAGCACAACTGTTGCAAGAGTCCAAAGAGTACGTGCTGAAGAGCTGCCGCAGAAAGCTGTATGACTGGCTGAAGATCGCTCCGTATGACCCGAGGGTGACCTACGACGATGATGACTCTGATACTAATAATGGTAAGAATAATGGTATTTTTTTATGGAAAAGATTTTCATCCCTACGGCTAAGGTTATTGTGTGTATCTATTTAAAATATCCATATGAAGTTTTCTAATAGTAAATATCAAAGAAAGATGCCATATAAAGTTGTCTAAACATTTAAATATAAAAAAGTGTACTTGTCGTAATTTTTATAAATATCGATCATGGAAATGCCAATTGTCGTATAGGACAAAGCACGACTTTTCAGGAGAGCAAAAAATTACAAATCCCTTTGTAATTTTTGATTTCCTTGATTTACAGCGATAAAATAAAAGACCAGTGCAAATTTTTGAAGATCTTTTATCTATACCAATATTATAAAGAGGAAATATTTGTTTGTTTGTTTGTAACGAATAGGCTCCGGAAATACTGAACCGATTTGAAAAATTCTTTCACTGGTAGGAAGCTACACTATACCCGAGTGTCATAAGCTATATTAGATTTTCAAAAAAAATTGGGATCCTTACTTAAACTCAAATAATGTAACCCAGGGTGCAATATTTTTTCCGTTATTTAGATATTTTGACGGGTGGTTTGTTGTTGTTGTTTGTTTTTTTATTCGCCCATTCTGGGCAGTCAAAGAACATAGTCTATAGAGCCAATTCTTTAGTAGTATCTTATATTCTATGGCGTAACGAAGTAAGCCGGGAGCTCGTTTAATATAAACCCTGTCATTGAGTGCCATAAGATTCATGAAATTCCAAAGAGAGTTGTTAACGTTGTTGTGTCATCCCTGCAGGTTTCCGCGTGATGTCGATCGCGTACACGCCGGAGCTGTCGCACAGCGCGTTCGCGTGCGCGGTGGCGGGCGGCGGCGAGGTGACGGACCACCTGCGCCTGCCGCACCTGCTGCTGCGCCGCGCCGCCTGGGACGCGCTGGAGCGCCGCCACAAGGAGGCCGACCTCACGGCGCTGCGCCGGTCAGACAATCATTCACACAATTATTCTAATTGTATTGTTTGTTTTACTCCTAGGTCGCCTGGAAGAAATCGCTCTTAGTGATAAGGCCGCCTATTGCATTGTTTTATGCACTTGTTTCAATGTTTTATCTTGATTGTAATAAAGCATTCTCTTATCTTATCTTATTTTATGTATGCATTTTTAAAGTAATTTTTGTCGAAAAAGTACAGTATACAACTTGGGTGTAAAGCTATTCTACTTCGGGTGCTGTTAAAACCTTTCATTACTCGTTTGTTCAAGTTTCGAGCCATTATTCTTTGGCATGCACTGGAGCGCCGTAAAATTTCACAGTGATACTGGGCAGATAAAGCCCTGAAAAGTTGCAGTTAAAATAAAAGAAAAAAAGGCAATACGGGGTCGTTTGGTCTGCCTCCTATACAAAGTTTTTGTTTTTATCGTTTCTACTAGTGTAATAGAAAACAATGTATTAAGATGACAGTTAGCATTTACTATTCTACTAGTATAAATGATAAAATGTTATACTTTGCAGCCTTCTAGACTGCTTCGTCAGCTAATAGTCTAAGGCTGACATTCACGCTTGAGTTTGCACTCGAACAAGTCGTTTTTGAGTATAGATTTTCCTGACTCCAGCCTCTTAATACTCCTTCGAGCGTATGCTTTACTGTCTTGAAGTCGGAACTCGACTGTGTATATCAATTTGAAGCGTAGAAAGATATAATAGTAGTTTAATCAACAAGGGTGTAAAGGGATGTATTATGTACGAGGGTGGTCTGTTAAAACCCGAGCGCAGAGAGAGTTTCAAGGGTTTATTCCCGAACCTAGTGAGGGAATAATGACTTGAAACTTGAACAAGCGAGGATTTTAACCTCACCCGGGGCAGAATAACTTTACCCCCAAGTTGTATATACTGCTTTTATTCCATCCGACGAGAAAATTTACATATAAAAAAGAAGCACATAAGTACCTACCAAATTTTGCTGACCTAATCAGCCAGCTTGTTTTCAATCCCACGTCACTTCATCATTTATTTTCGTAACTATAATACAATAAGTACATCATAATTGCCCAGAGGTTAATAAAAAATGTATGGAAACTCATTATTGACCGGCTACAAACCGCATGTGAATAATGAGGAACTTTACGACTAGAGAATAGTAATAAAAAAGTGTACTTTTCGAGTGGATGGGATAATAAGTAACATAATGACAGTGTGTATGATGTGTTTCCGCGGTGTTGGCTGCAGGTTCATCCTGCACAAGAAGCCGCACGTGATCGTGATAGGCGGCGAGTCGCGCGAGGCGCTGGGCGTGAAGGCGGACGTGCAGGACTGCCTGCAGCGGCTGGGCGACGACGAGCAGTTCCCGCGCGTGCCCGTCGAGATACAGGACAACCACATCGCCAAGATCTACAGCAACAGCAACCGCGGACGGGTACCGTCTACCTTTTTATACTTACATACCTACCTCATTACAGACTTTAAAGCACTTCCGTGACTGATTGACGGACTGACTGACTGACTGACTGACTGACTGACTGACTGACTGACTGACTGACTGACTGACTGACTGACTGACTGACTGACTGACTGACTGACTGACTGACTGACTGACGAGGTTGTAAGGGTGGAGGTGCAGGATTGCCTTTAGCAGTTGGGAGCGACATTTATAGCAATCTAGCCTAGATTAACCTAGATTTATAGCAACAGTAACTGTGGAAGGGTAGCTACTTTGTGTAAAACTCTTTCGTGACTGATTGATGTCCTTACTTACTGATTGACAAACTGTTTGAGAGTATTTGACTAAACGATTGACTCATTGACTTAACGGCTGACTGACTTAGTGACTGACTTGCTGACGTTCTAGTGCCCGCCAACCAAGTCTGCGCGCGGTAAAAATATGAACGAATTAGCAATTAGCCATTTGCTTTGAATCAAGTCAAGTACGTATACAGTGCAACCCCAGTTGCAAAGACTTAGCTTATGAGAAATTTTTGGTGATGGTAAAAAGGTAAAATATTGACATGATTTGCATTACAGAACGACTTCAGAGAGTACCCAGACATACTCCGGCAAGCGGTGTGCCAGGCGCGCCTCATGCAGGATCCACTGATGGAAATCTCTCAGCTCTGCGGACAGGACGAGGAAATCATGTGTCTTCGCTACCATCCGCTGCAAGACCAGCTCGCCAAAGAAGACCTCCTGGAAGGAATAGAGCTGGAGTTCGTAAACAGGGTGAATGAAGTCGGAGTTGACGTCACCAAGGCAGTCTTCACTGGCCGAGGCACCGAGCTCCTCCAGTTCGTCTGCGGCTTAGGCCCAAGAAAAGCAGCAGCTTTACTAAAGAAGTTCAAGCAAACAAACCAGAAGCTAGAAAACCGAACGCAGCTCGTAACCGTCGGTAGTATGGGCCCGAAAGTATTCATAAACTGTTCCGGTTTCATAAAGATCGATACGAACAGTTTGGGTGACGGTACCGAGGTGTATATAGAAGTGCTGGACGGATCCCGAGTGCATCCGGAAACGTACGAGTGGGCGAGGAAGATGGCGGTCGACGCGTTGGAATACGAAGACGAGGACGCCAACCCCGCGGGCGCTCTCGAGGAGATCTTAGAAGCTCCTGAAAGACTAAAGGACTTAGATCTCGACGCCTTTGCAGAGGAATTGGAAAGGCAGTCCTTTGGAAACAAAAGTATTACCCTATACGATATTCGCGCGGAGTTGAACGATAGATATAAAGATCTCAGGGTGCCGTACCGATCGCCCACGCCCGAAGAACTCTTCGATATACTGACCAAAGAAACGCCAGAGACCTTCTACGTGGGGAAAATGGTTTTGGTGACCGTTTCAGGGATCACTCATAGGAAGCCGCAGAGGGAGATGCTTGACCAGGCCAACCCCGTGAGGAACGACGAGACCGGCCTGTGGGAGTGCCCCTTCTGTCACAAGAATGATTTCCCGGAGTTGTCTGAGGTAAGTCAAGGTTACTAATACCGTTGTCCATTTCAATAATTTCTGTTGTTTCATTGGTATTTTGTAGGCTAAGATTTATATAGTATACAAGCTCCTTTAGTTGCGGCACAAACGGCAAACAATCCATGACGCACTTTTTAATCTATGGAAATAAAACTAATTCAACTTGTATGCAATAATGCCCACGATGTCCGCCGGAAAAAAACGAAGTCACGGACTTTTTATGCACCTGAGATGTATGTTGTTTGAGCCCCAAATTATAAGTATTTCGTATCAAACCTTCAGATGTATTTTTTCGAAGAAAAAAGAGAACGGTGTTCGTTATATAATTGTCTGATTTCCATTTCCTAGGTGTGGCAACACTTCGACGCAGGCGCGTGTCCGGGGCAGGCGACGGGCGTCCGTATCCGGCTCGACAACGGCCTGTACGGATACATTCACATAAAGAACCTATCCGACAAGCACGTGACAGATCCGACGGAGCGCGTCCGGATCGGTCAGACCGTCCACTGTCGAATACTGAAGATAGACGTGGAGCGGTTCTCCGTGGATTGTTCTTCCAAGTCGAGCGATTTGACTGATAAGAATCATGAGTGGAGGTGAGATATGTTTACTGTCCTTATTTTGATGTTGCAAGCGTAGAAATGTTGAAGGAACTTGAGGGCGTGCACAGTATAGCGATATTAGCGCTAATCGATCGAAATAAAAAATGTGTGCTTTTAATGCACTAGATAATTTTGTTTAAAATTAAATTATATTTCCGTTATAGGTCCGATTGTGACGCCCTCGTGCAACAAACCTTTAAAAATTTCAGAAAGTAATTAACATACTTTTTGCCTCCACAACTCCTTCAAGAATGTCTTAAATTATGTTTTAACACATTTGACATAAAACGTAGAAATTGTTACATAGAAAATGCAATTGAATTTTCACAAAAGCGGCCACTTTTGTCTTGAATTAAACCAATTAGAAATCCATTATATTTTTTATGAAGAATACGCATATACATATCAACTGATTGGTGCTCAATTGGTTCGTATCTCTAGTTCTCTATCTTATGCTTCAGGCCGGCCAAGGACCCGTACTACGACCAGGCGGCCGAGGACGCGGCCAGCCGCAAGCAGCGCGACAGCCAACAGCAAAAGGAACGCTTGCAGTACGTGAAGCGCGTCATCGTGCACCCCGCCTTCCACAACATCTCCTTCGCCGAGGCAGAGAAGCTGATGGACAAGATGGCGCAGGGAGAGGTCGTCGTGCGGCCCAGCAGCAAGGTCTGATACCACTCTCGTCTGTAGTTAACATTCTCTTAGCTGCAGCTGGAACCACGTGCACCTCGCCTTCCACAACATCTCCTTCGCCGAGGCAGAGAAGCTGATGGACAAGATGGCGCAGGGAGAGGTCGTCGTGCGGCCCAGCAGCAAGGTCTGATACCACTCTCGTCTGTAGTTAACATTCTCTTAGCTGCAGCTGGAACCACGTGCACCTCGCCTTCCACAACATCTCCGTCCACACCTCGGTCACTTCTAAGAAAAAAAAGCGTTGCTTCGCGCAACTCGTGCAAGCGTATCAGGCTTGTGTGAGTGAGATAAGACGAGCTGCTGGTGATGAGGTGCGGGCGCCGCACTTGCTGAGAGAGGCAGGGAGTGTCTATACTGTACGTAGGTAGTATACTTTTTATTATGCAGACATGATGGCGCAGGGCAAAGTCATACTGCGGCCGAGCAGCAAGGTCTGATGACCGTATACTTGCTTATTTATTTATACCTATTATCACAACCAATACACGTGCATTGTTCGATTTGTTCGACATAGGTTTCTCCCGCAGATAGCCAAACAAATATAGGACAAACATTGTTGACGCCTGCGTCAAAAGGAACGCTTAAGAAGAACGTCATGCGCATGCGCATGCACATTTTATATGGACCAATAACAGCACAAGAAGAGCTGTCAAAGTGCAGTGTGAAGTTTTACTTGTCAATTCATTACCTTCTTAAAATTTGTTGAACTAACTACGGCTCGCAACTGGGAGATTTTGTAAAGTTTAAATAAAATATAAAAATAAAATATTTAAGTGTTTTAATTATCAATTCTACGAGGCTGTTATAGGCCTCAACAAACATTGTTGATGAAATTTGCCGTTATCATCACGCTGAGCAGGCGGGTTGACGATCGCAGTATGACTCTTTAAGTATTTTAAAGAAGGACGCTGCTGCCCGTCCTTTGGTTGTTTTATTAGTCGCCTTTTACCTTACCCTTGCGAGGAGACGGGGTGATAGTATTCTATGCCGCCACCACACGGCAATAAGCTTCACTGGTTTAACCTAATATATTTTTGTCCTTCAGGGTTCCGATCATCTAACAGTAACATGGAAAGTGACGGAAGGCATCTACCAACACATCGATGTGCGAGAGGAAGGCAAAGAGAACGCATTCTCTCTCGGACGAAGCTTATGGATAGGCGGCTCAGAGTTCGAAGACTTGGACGAAATCATCGCTCGTCACGTCACGCCCATGGCCAGCCACGCCAGGGACCTCATCTCATTCAAGTACTACAGACCACTCGGAGGAATCAGAGACAAGGCTGAAGAAATACTGAAAGAAGATAAAGCGAAAAACCCGAACAAAATTCACTACATCCTATCTGCAGCCAAGAACTACCCTGGTAGGTTTTTACTCTCATACCTTCCGAGTTCTCGGTGTCGGCACGAGTACGTGTCCGTGACTCCGGACGGGTACAAGTTCCGGCAGCGCATGTTCGACTCTCTGGGCGGGTTCCTCAAGTGGTTCAAGGAGCACTTCCGGGAGCCGCCGCCCGCGCACACGCCGGCCCGCACGCCCGCCGCGCGCACGCCGCACGGCCTCACCTCGCTGTACGCCACGCCCGCCGCGCACACGCCCGCCTTCCACACGCCCGCGCACACGCCCGCGCCCGCCTACATCAACACTCCCTACACTCCGTCGGCGCAGACTCCCTACATGACGCCGTTTGCCGCCACGCCGCGCCAGCCCGACTTCCTGCCGCCTGTCGTGCCGCGCGCGCGCGTACAGACTGTCGTCATGCCGCCCGTGTACGGCGTCACCGAGCCTTCAGACTGGCAGAAGGCGGCCGAGGACTGGGTGCGACACCGTACCACCACTAGAGACACACCATCCACGCCCCGGGGTGACGCCATGTCGACGCCGAGGCAGTCGAATCGGACTCCGCGCATGGACTCGCGCTCCACACCTAGGCATGACATGAGGTCGACGCCGCGGCACGACGGGCGCGGCACGCCGCACGATGTCCGCAGTACTCCCCACGACGTGCGCGGCACTCCCCACGACGTACGCGGCACGCCGCACGACGGACGCGGCACGCCGCACGACGGACGCGGCACGCCGCACGACGGACGCGGCACGCCGCACGGGCACGGCCGCATGTCGCGCGCGCAGTCCGTCAGGTCCACTCCGCACACCAACACGTCTCCTAGATCCATGTCGTTTGGCGACGCCACGCCGCTGTACGACGAGTGAAGCGTGACGGTCGATTTGAATTATTTTTGTATCGCTCCGTAGACGTGAAATATAGGTTTCACTGTTATTAGCTAAATTCAGTATCGTTTTATAAGTAAGTTTAGTGCATAAAATCTAGTTTATTCCATAGTTATATGTTTATTGAAGTTAAATATTTTGCGTTGTTATAATTGCGTTGAAGTTAAATATTATGGCGATTCGCACACATTATAAAAATTATGTTCAATAATAACCGGATAGTTCTACTAGCTGACTGAAATTTACATTGTTTGTTTTCCAACTTGTAACATCAGTATCGGTAGCATACCGTGTCGGTATTGCAATGAAATCTTTAATTTTATTGGGTTCTAAAATCTATCTTAATGTTTTGATAGAATATAAACAAACATAAACTTTAATATTTCAGCTATTATAGTTGCTAATTAGCAGAGTTTACAATTTACACTTTAGTTTTATCTACCGCGACGGTCGTTGGTAGTCAGTTTACCTATACATGACAAGTTTCTAATGGAATGCAATAATGTTCTGTTATATTTAGCTGCATTGGGACGGTTAGTGACAAGACTAAAATATTTATTAATCACAAACTTTTTGTCTCTTATTTTATAGTATGTATTAATAAACACAGTTTTGGTAAACTATACTAACTTAATTTTATTTACATTTACAAATAGTGAAAAATTAATAGTCTATAGTTTATCGCTCATTAGATTAATAGAGGGTGTATACGGTATACTTAATCGCTGTAACTAAAACTATATTTCGGCAAATCCAGCATTATCACAACCGCATCGATCTTTCTTTGTAATCTCCAATGTCTTTTTGACGCTTCTCTGTTTGAACTCGACGGTGAGGTAGCCCAGTAGACCAACGCTCATCGTCGCTATGAGGAGGTATGTTTTGTCGCTCGTTCTCAAGTAGGGGGAAATGAGATAGGCGATGATGTAGCCGACAGACTCCCAGAGGCGGAAGTTCGCGTAGGCAGCTTCCTCGTGGCCCGGGAACAGCGTGCCGTAGTATGCTGAAAACAGCATTTAAATAGTACTGGGAAATCATTCTGAAACTTCTACTGGAAATTCACCAAATTTTTTTGAGTCGTATTTAAATTTGGCTGGATTGGATGAGAAGGGGGATAGCAACATAAATAAAATAAATTCAACAGATATTTGGCCGCTTGACTCAATTTCATGACATCGCGATTCCTATCTATCCGACTAGATTCAGATGGCACAGAAAAGGGTCACGGGGATACAAAGGTATTCGCCCCAATGCTGGGCCAGTCAGGCACATTCCCAATTGGCTCAAACTAAGCTAAAATTACCGTTTATTTGTACAAGCCACACGGAGTCGCAGACGCCCCAGGCGGCCGCGATGACGTACATGACGTACTGCAGGTCAGGCCGCGGCCGCCACAGCAGCACCGTCGCGAACAGCGCCGCGTGAACTGCTGCTGCCGACACTATGAGCGGGAGCCTGCCGGTTATCTGAAGTTTAAAGAGACTAGGATATTAAAGATAGTATGGACAGTCCGTATTTGATAGGCTAGGTAGTGGAAATTTGTAGGCAAAAAAGGAAGGTAGATCAACTACCCGATGAACGGACGACGTCTATAAGTCTTATCACAGAACATTTAATTTATGAGATGTTCTGTAGTCCAGAAAGGCAAGAATCGGACCTGACCAAAGACATACTATTTCGCTCAGATTTCACTGAGATTTCGCTAACCGGACTAGAAGGGAAATTATATTGCAGAAGCATATATGAAAACGCATATAGGAATTTATGGAATAATGTTAGGGATGAAAAAATCACCTTTGCCAAATAACCAGTGCACACGCATCCGATAGCGTCGGCCAAGCCGTAGGTCATCATGACGAAGCCCACCGATCCCGTTCCGATAGCGCACGAAACAAATGCCTGAAAATTAAATACTTATTACTACTAATTGTATTACCAAAGAACAAGAAGTATTTTGCAATACAGAAAAACCGGAAGTGTTACGCCGACCGTGTCCGCCACTGTACATACGTGCTTGAGTTTAAGTTAGGTACTTAGTTATGGAAAAGTTTTACTAAGTGCTTACCGCTGTAAAATCAGCGCCAAAAAACGCTTGCTGCAGCCCGATGAAGATGTTGATGATGACCAAAAGCAGCTGGTTTGGTTTGACGAACAGTTTGGTTGTGACTGCGAGGAGCGCAAACCCTGATAACTGCTCGTTTGCTGACTTCTCCTCACTTTTGTACCTGAATAGAGCAAATTTATGATACTTAAACTATCATATCTTTTTGCCAGGTGGCGCCGGAAAGGGACACGTGAAAACGGAAGTAATTCCATGCCTAGCAGTGTAATGACACGGCAAAAGCACGAAAAAGAAAATGAAAAATAATTCTTGACTCAGGTTAAGCATAGGTGCCTATACTAAAACTTACTTTTTCATATTGTCTACTCCAACAGCTACCAGCAGACTTGCTGCGGCCATACATGCTAAATAGATACCTGTAAATAAGAATTGTCTGATAATGAGACGATTTAAGTAAAATCTAAAAAAAAGTGCCCACCTAAAGGCTGCCATCCTAAAACTGCCGTCCTAAAGTTATCAAAATAGCAGCCCTTACAATTTTATTGTATCTAAAGAAACAATTCTAAGTACTGTAGATTTATTTTTAGGTGTCATTAATACCAGCCTACCAAGCACAAAGCGTCTCAAGACGCGTGTCAAAGTTTAAAGGTCATACTCGCGAGTCAGAGCGGTTTTTGTCACTTTGCAAGCGTTGTCAAATTAGGTTGTTAGCTGCTTCAAGAGACGTCATATGAAGTAAGTACCAGCGATCATCTGTATCTTCTCGGGCGGCTGTGCCAGCAACGCCTCCCCCGCGTCGTCGCTTGGCCTAAAGTTCGCTCCGCACATCTCTGGGATGAGAGTCGCGTTCAGCGCCGTCACTGCGGCAAGGTTGTCTCCTGACGTTAGCACTGGAATCAAGGTAGAAATTAAGGGTATTACTTTACCGATCATATTTCGTAGATTCAGACAAAAAAAAAACTTAAATTCAGATTTGTTAACTGCTAGGACTATGATTTTCTAAAGTAAAATAGATAACTATGGTAAGTAGAATAGGTGGGTAAGGTAAAACGTACTAAAACGTACGTGTACTATACGTAAAAACAAAGGTTCTCAGATATTTTTCCTAAATGACTCTTATTATCTTTGAAATCTTAAATCTTTGATAATTAAGCTGGCTCCCCTTGCAGCTACATTTTTACCATATTCACAAAACTGAAATCACTTTTTGTCACGCTAATCAAGACTCCCGTGGAGCCCTGCGGGTCCAACTGGACCAGTTTGGAAACAGTATCGAATGCGACGACGTACGATACGACTGAATAGCGAGTTTGGTTAGTTAGTTTTTACTCTACTTATGATGTTTTACCTAATGAAGAGATAAGATTTCCCCAAACTTGGTTTAACTGGAAGATCATGAAGAAGAGCCCGAGGAACCGCGTCAACAGCGCCTCCGCCGGGATCCCCGATATTCTGTTGTGGGAATCTGAAACCTGAAAACGAAATTTGAAAATAACTGCTTGACCGTATTAAATCGAGAAGCGTTTTCTTAGTCTTCAAGGAACGATTAAAGAAAAAGAACGGATGAGATGTACATTTATTCGATCGGTTACGGGAGAACACTGTAGAAACTGCTGATTTTTGTTTTAATGTTTCGACCCAGTTGCTTAGAAAAACTTGTTTGGTATGGTGAGCTGAATCTTTGAATTATTATCGCTTTGTCGGAAACATACTTTCAACATATTCTGAAAAACTAAAGCATAATAACGTGAATAGATTTAACTTACGACAGAAATATAAGTGCACTTGGCACACCACAGCGGCCCTCCGCCCAGGCCGACGAGCAGCCCCGCCGGGATGAGAGTCCAGAACCGCGGGTAAAGCTGCGCCGCTATGTACGGCATGTAGGTTATGAAGGACAGCGATATCGCCCATTTGCAACCTAGCCATCTGTTGAACAAGGGATTGGATTGTTATAGGATCAGAGATTTTTATCTACAACCTTTATATAAAGTGTTTGCTCTGCTCACGCTCACACTCTCAATGCCGAGGGGATTCAGCTTTCTTGAATTAGACAGCCAATCTCCACAACAACCAAAGTGTAACATACATGCAATTTAACCTATGAATTAACATACGATTAGAGCGCGGTGCGAAGAAGAATAACCCAAATGTAGCGGCGGGATATAGTTGATATAGCCTTATTATGTTAAAAGAAGGCGTCATCTTAGTCGTTGAAACGGATTATTGGCTCAGCATATGCCGTTAACGAAACCAATACGCCGCTTTTCTACCGCCAAATCTATGGCTGCCGCTCGCTTTGTAGCGCCGCGCCTTTTGACTCTTTCTGGGTCGTCTTCTATCCGTTACGTTTTCGTGGCATAAAACGAAATGATCTTACCTTATAACAATCGCTGGTAGAAAAACATTGGACAGAATAAGCCCTGCATAAACAGCTGCCAAAGACGCCGTGCCCAGTCCTGCTTCGGCGTTGATCGAACTTTGAAGATTTGCTGCACCCTGAAAAACAATTGAACAAGAACCAATAGTAACCAAACCAACACACCATATCTACTCATTTAAATTATTAAGATGGTTTTATCCTCAAAATGACGTGCGCACAACCCTGTACATATTTTATACGTATACCGTACGCGTATGCGTTTGAGGGTAGATGGTGACCAGCGCAGCGTTTTTCTTTGTCTTTGGTGCTACCTATCGGAAATAATGAACGTATGTTCGTAATAAACGCCAAAATTTAAGAGGGGCCTTAAAGTTTATTTCCTTTACCTAATTACTCACACTATAAGCGGTAAAGTGCAGCATAAACGCCAAGCTGATGATGACAACATTCCGCACAATGCCCCAAGTTCCATTTTTAACTCCAATCACAGATTTTTCACTCATTTTAATTGTTCCACTTCACTGATTAATTATATTAAAATTTAAATCACTTCGCTATTGATTATTTAATAATACTAAGACGATTAATTATGATTAGACATCTGTTAAGCTGTAAACGAACCTATTTTTATTTGTCTGTTTGAGCACGCTAAACGGCAAAACTAATAAACCAATTTAAATGATTTGAAAAAGAGTTTCTATCCTCTTGTATAAAACCTGCACCTACTAATATAAAATGTGTCTTTCTTAGTACTTTGGCATACTTAGTTCACTTTATATATTTTTTCAGTATAATCTTAGAATACACAATGTCGAATCTACTCCACTCACTCGACAGATACTTAGAGTAAAATATTACAATTCATTGTTTGAAATCGGTTAATGTACCTGAATGTTTATGAATTTGTATTTCATTGTAATGTAAAAATGTTTTATGACGGCTCCGTGTAAAGTGGTGTAAATGTGTTTAAATTAAATAAGTAAGTAGGTACCTAGGTATAAATGTGTTGGTTTGAACAGGGATGCCGTTGAACAGAAAATATGTTAGGTTTTCGTCTGAGCTTCCATCTCGGTCTTTGGTACCTACGCGTAGCTGCAAGAAAATTACGATAGCGGATAGAGATCATAATAATTAAATAATTTCACCTTGAAAATGCATAGAAGGAAAATCGAAGATTTAAACATGTCGATGAGTTCGTCGTGCATCGTGCATGGGTTATTAAACTTTATCTTTTTACATTTTTTTCCCTTTTTGTTTAGTTACATAAACTGCATCGTGAAATATTTATTCTTAAAAGGTAGAAGTTACAAATAAGTAAGTTGGTAGGCAGTTTTAAAATTTGTGAATCTTATTTTTAATATACCTAACCAAACCTATGCTAACCTATTAAATAACGTCTAATAAAAACCACTTAATTTTATGGCTACTGTCGTTTTACTGGTATCTGCCAATGTAGCTGAACTTTGACCATTAGTTGCCAGGATGAACAATTTATAATTTGGCAGTCGGTAAGTTACATTCAGGGTGTGGGACTTGGCAAACTTGTAAATCCCGTCTGATTACCATTAGCTTTACATAGGCTAGGTAGGCTACAGGTTATAAATGGCAGTAAATTACAAATATAGTAGGAAGCTTTTAGTGGACATGAACGCAAATACCTTTTATTTTAGAGCTTACTCAATATTCCACCTACTTAAGATCATAGAGCCCAAGAAGTTACTTGTCGGCCAGATGCTAGATCCTGATAGATCCAGGATCGCATTTTTTATATTTGCTATGGTTTAGAAGTTTTTTTTTTTGGCGAGTGGCGCTTGTATCGGTCACGCTACTAAGGATAATGTACTATTTCCAAAGTAAATACAGACGCGGCCGTACGCCAGCCATAAAAGAAGGCTAAACTCGGGCTTTAAGATTATTGTGTTTATCTGAGAATTAGATAACAAGAATTTTCTAAACCAACTCATACATATCTAATCTTATTGCCAAGGAGAAATAGGAAATCTTGATACATCAAATATACTAGGTATACCTATTTGTTAGTTATTTTATGGGCAAAATTTTGTATGTACAGTCACGGACACGGTCGGCGTAACACTTCCGGTTTTTCTGTATTGTAAAATAGCTCTTGTTCTTTGGTAATACAGTCTAGGCCTGACGAAACCTTAGACAAATCTGTTACGGCCTCCTAGTCCTTGACTGTACTTATTATAAAAATTCTTTAAAATTTTTCTAATCTATACCAATATTATAAAGAGGAAAGATTTGTTTGTTTGTTTGTTTGTTTGTTTGTTTGTAACGAATAGGCTCCGTAAATACTGAACCGTTTTAAAAAATTCTTTCACTGGTAGGAAGCTACACTATCCCCGAGTGTCATAGGCTATATTAGAATAACAAACAAATTAGGGATCCTTACTTAAACTCAAATAATGTGACCCAAGGTGCAATATTTTTTCCGTTGTTTACATATTTTGACAGGTGGTTTGTTGTTGTTGTTCGTTTTTTATTCGCATATTCTGGGCAGGCAAAAGAACATAGTCTATAGAAGCCAAGTCTTCAGAAGTATCTATATTCTATGGCGTAACGAAGTAAGCCGGGATAGCTCGTGTGTCATATAGATAGGCCCATTGAAAATTATCTCTAGGTTTTTGCGGACTTCTTTACAGTGCAGCAGATAAAAACAATACTTTGCATGTCACATCACAGCATAAAACTTAATATTTAACGTTACAAAGATTTTATAACTGAAATTGAAACACCTTTACAAAACCACGTCTGGAAAGCGTCTAGGTCACAATCTGTGCTCATGCAATTTTCGCTTGGAATGTTCAGCTCATCGTAGACTCGGAGAATACTAAAATTAAGTACTAAATTGAAAGTGTTGAACGTTCAAAGCGGACGGTACGGTGTATGTACGTGTACGACAGATTATCCTATTGTCGTAGTATCACGTTTAGTTGTCGTTTACAGCCCCGGATCTTCAATTTTTTTTTAGGCGGGGCAAAACTGAAAAATGGCGCCCCCTCTGCCCAGTTATAATTTAATTTTACGTTTTTTTATGTGTATAATTTTACCTGTCAGCGGACGTAGCATGACCGACCATTTGTTGAGTTTTTCTGTCACTTTTGAACTCTTTCACATCATCTCAATAGATTTTCTCGCATTTATATGTCAAAAGTGACAGATGGATTCGACAAATGGTCGATTATGCTCAATGATTCTGAGTAGCGATCCCATCTCGCACCTTTAGAACGAAAGTGACGGACTCAAAATTTTGGGAAAATTAGTTAAGCTATTGAGACCACTAAAAAATAAATTCTTTATAAGCGGGTAAATCTAAAACAGGCGTATCTCGGATAGAACGGTAGAAACTTTGAACTACTTCTACTTCTACTTCTACTACTCTGTTCATGCTACGGCCGCAGACGTCCACTTATTGATCGACATTTGAACATGCCTACCTAATCATGGAAATAATATTAGTAAACACAGCGCAGGATAGGAAATCACATTTTCTGGCAACTGCTCCATCCTCTTTTATGCAATATTCTTTTGGATTTTGTCTTATTTTGTTTGCAATTTTTGAGTAAAAGTAGTGCAAAAAAACGGGCCAGGATAATATATTCTTGACTCGATTGATTTCGTGAAGATTTCACCCAAGTGCTTTGTCAGCCAGGCTTTGACAAACAGACGGTGCTATAGCGTCGCGCTGAAGCGCTGGAGTTACGCGGCGCTAGAGCGCTCTTTGATGTCACACAAGCTCCTTTATGTAACTTACCAACGCATTTACACTAAGTGCAGCAGATAGCTCAGTCTTCGGAAATATCATTCAACTATCAGGAAAGACCAAAATTAGTGGGAGTGAGAAATGGAACACTTTTTGCATGTTAGTTTCGCTCGAAATGGTCAAGTAAATAATACAGTTTCAGGCCGAGGCAAAAATAAATTCTGTACGCCCGGCGACAGAGCGTCCTAGCGCGGCGCTAGAATTACGCGGCGCTCTAGCGCACGTCGCTCCGGGCGCTCTGTATGACAGAGTAATATTACCATAGTACCTACATTACAAGTCAACGCTCTAGCGCCACGTAAGACTCTAGCGCGATGCTAGCGCTGCGTAAGGCTGGCGCCCTAGCACGACATTACAGCTACTACAGCGCCGCCTGTTAGACAAAGCCTTAAGGTTCCTGGCATGATGAGGCAGAATGACTTGAATTGTAACTAACTGACGCGTGCTGCTGCGATCTGGGATTCCTGCGGGGAGTGACGCGTAAATTACATTTCGCGTACGCGCCCTGCGAAAAAAAAGTTTGTGCCGTATGTCGTCGTCAGCTCCGCGCCCTTTGGGTATCGATCGAGTTGATATGGCCATAAAATTTCTGTACTATTACTTAATCCGTGCTTGGTCAAGTTTAAGTAAATGTTTTGTTGAATGATGAACAATACACATTTGTTTGCCGCTTGGTGGGCGCCCCTGAACAACCTCGCCTCTCACAATATAGAATTATTATTTATTAATATTTATTTATTAATTGAATAAATAATAATTTTTGAGTTATGACATTCGTCTGTAGTGTGAACTCGGCGCCCCCCTGATCTTGGCGCCCGGGGCACGGGCCCTTAGCAGCCCCCCCCTAGATCCGGGGCTGGTCGTTTATAAATTACCGGAAGTTTATTGCAGAGATCTGGAGCTACGTATGATGATACAAAACAATTAATTTTAAGACGGATCCTACTCCGTCTTAAAATTAATTGTTTTGTATCATCATACGTAGCTCCAGATCTCTGCAATAAACTTTCTGAAAGATGGTTATTGATTACCTATAGATTTACAATAACGAAATGCACGCATATGCAAATAAAATAAAATTATTTCGTTTTTAAAATATAGAAATAATTAAACATTTATTTTTAAAATTTTATTCATATAGGTACTAATTAATATTTGGATTAATAATTTAAGTGGGTATGTTGTTTACATATTCGTATGCGTCGATAACTGCCAGATAGGATAATACAAATAACTAAGTAATTCTGCTACAGCTTGCAACTTTTTCTGCGCTCTTTATAAATTAATATTAAAAGTACCTTCTTACTATAACTGCCATTAGACTTTAGGTCTAAACTAATATTTTTGAAGGCTCGTTTTAAGAATTTGTACTCACAACAATCCAAATAAACAACAACTGAATAAATGTAAATGCAGTGAGTGCATGACGCATTGTTGTTTTTCAATTGTAGTGGACAATGTTACACTTTAAGACTGTGTTGACGTTAGATGCATTAAAGTTATAGAGATACATTAATTATTACCAGAAAAACCACAGATTTTCAATTTTTAAAACGATACCGTATAAAATAATTTTCCCGCGCGAATTTTAAAGATAATTTTTAGAGGCGCGTTCCTCTCGCGATGCTCCGACTAGCACTGATAGAGAAACAGCTGCTGACCACCACGCAAAAATATATTTGGTAAACCGTTTTCAAATTAACTAATTTCACTATTTATTAATGTCTTGATTATTACATGGACATATTCTAGTAAGTCTCAATTACTTTTGAATAAAATACCACCTAACAATTTTTTTTTTTACAAAACGTAAAACTTAAGGTAATTAATTTTAGATTAAAAATTTATTTAAAAAGCAATCAAAAAGCTGTTAGTAATTTTTTTTTTCTCTATTGTTGTTCCGTTCGTCCCGTGCACATATACAAGTATTATGACAATCCATGAAACCACGAAACTGAGTTTTATATTTTTTTATTAGTTAATGTATGGGCTATTTAGTAACCTTGGTAAGGGTAAGAAAAAGTTTAATTCGGTTTAAGGATCTCTTTTTGGGCATCACCGTACCAAGACTGTTTATATACTTAGTAACACTTGAAAATCCTTTGGTTAAGAAGCATGCTTGAAAACCTTTAAGTCGCATAATGAGTTTGTTGAATTTTAAAAGGTTTGCGTGTCGTAATTGTCATTAAGAATTGCAAAGTATTGTTTAGCTTCAATTTGATCTACCTAGCCTAGCTAGAGTAAGTATGATTGTCAGGTAGTCAGGTACGTAGTCTGATGTACAGGGTACGTATAGTTACCATTAACATAAAAGACTATAAGATTCCATGAAACAAAGATTCCCTCAATTATTTAATATCCAAATGCATTTGCAGGCTAATTATATGAAGATAAAAACAGGCGTCGAGGTCAAACTTAACTCTAATTTGACGTGAAGGTAACACTTTTTATATAAACTTCTCATAGATTTAAACACTCGCAAATCAAGGAAGCTCTTAGCTGTTCTTCCGTGATGGTGCATTAAGAGTATTTTTCGAGTATTCTTTTGTTTTTGAATATGTTGCACCAAGTCGTGTGTGCATGTTTTATATTAAACTTCGTTAAGCTAGAAAGGACGTTTTTTGATCGATACCTAACTACAAACAAAAAAAAAAACTATAAGTATATGTTCATCAGGGATAATGTAGAATTCCAATGGTGAATTTGCTTTTTTTTTTAGATCTGTACACAAGTTTTGGAGCTTATTTAATGCGATAAAAACAAACAAGTATATCTTTCCTATTGATACCTAATTTTTTTTTAATTGCAAAACTTGCTCAAAGACATGTTTCCTAACATGTTTTTGTGCATGGCACTGCAAACAACATCATAAAAATGATACAGCAAAAACAAAACAACATGCTTTATTAAAACTTCTCGCTAAACACAGCGTTGTCAACGCCCTGCAGTTGTTTCTTTTCCTTTGGTTTCCGGTCAATGTACTCCACAGCATAATACCCGCAAAGTCCCAAGATCATAGTGGCAAGCAGCACGCCGACCTTTACAGTAGTCCTGAAGTTTGGGGATAGCACGTAGGCTATAATGAAGCCTACAGATTCTGAAAGACGTAGGTTGGAGTACGCTGCGCCCTCTCTACCCGGGAATAGTGTTCCGTAATAGGCTGCAAACAATTTTTTAGTAATAACTAGCTTTTGCCCGCAGCTTCGCACGCGCTTTTTCATTAAAATCGTTAATTACTGGTTGATTTACGACTCAGGATTTTGGTGACATCATTTCTGATCGCACCCCCTAAAAATATCTATCTTTATTTCAGTTCCCGTGGCAACTCCATAAATTCTTTTCTACACTCCACCATTCAGACACTGAAACTTCTAACATTTCTATTAGCTGGTTGGGTAAAATAATAGCTCGGTAGATATACTTACCTAATAATATACCTACTCGAGTAAAAAAGTTAAAGATTTTTAGGCTCTTTATGTTTTTGGGAATGTTCCCGTGGGAATTTAGTATATTTCTATCTTCCAATACCCCTAAATCTACAGAGACACTTGTAGACCAAATTTCACGTTGACATACTCAAGGAAATCGATTTTTCATACTAAATAATTAGTCCGGTAATCCCCGTTCCTATGGGAATTTAGTAAATTTCTTTCTTTCAACACCCTTTCATCCATTAAAGAACCTACACAAATTTAACGTCGATACACTTAAGGAAGTCGATTTTTCATTCTCACAAAAAAGTCCCGTTATTCCCGTTCCCGTGGGAATTTTGTTAATTACTTTCTTTCAACATTCCTACATTTACTGAGGAACCTGTACACCAATTTTCATGTCGATACACTAAAGGATGTCGATTTTTCATTCTCAATAAAAAAGTCCCGTAATTCCCATTCCCGTGGGAATTTTGTAAATTCCTTTCTTCCAAAACTCTTTCATTCACTGAGGAACCTATGCACCAAGTTTCACGTCGATAAACTCAATAATGTCGATTTTTCAAACTAACTAAAAAGTCCCGTAATTCCTGTTCCTGAGGGAATTTTGGGAAATCCTTTCTTAGCGGATGCCTACGCCATAACATCTACCTGCATGCCAAATTTCAGCTTAATCCGTCCAGTAGTTTGGGCTGTGCGTTGATAGATCACTATGTCAGTCAGTCAGTCAGTCAGTCAGTCAGTCAGTCACCTTTGAGTTTTATATATATAGATAGAATTATTACAAGTTTTTAATACTAGTGTTATAAAATAAACAAAATGCTTTAACAGTGAATATAACTTGGGGATGAAAGGATAGGTGCTTATTTCCAGCACGCAGAAAATTACTTAAAAAAACTACTTCCACGAGCATAACGACTGAGAGTATGTTTCGTTATAAACCGAGCAGATAAAGAAACGATTTGAAAATGGCGGCAGAACGTATGCTATCTCGCGTATATTAGTATGAGGGAAGAGTTAAGAAGAGAGACAGCAGCACATACACCGGCTGCCATTTTTAAATCGTATCTATATGTGCGCAGGTTATAAGTATTTCAAAACACTTTTATGTATGGCAGTTTTTTTTTTGTATAATTAAGACTAACTTGGTAAAGCCTCTGTTATAAAGCTTGAACCTTGAAAGTATAATACGAGGTAAGCTTAAAACAAAAGAAGACTTAGCTATTATTTGTTAGGATGTTTCTCAAACATTCAAAATTTGCTACTATTGGTAGAACAAGGTCAGAAGTTATCTAAACTTTAGTAGGTTTACAGTATAGGGATAATGTTAATCTCTACGCTCACATCGTTTTTATATAAAGTATGAAAATATGGGTACAGATCTCAAATTGTTCAAGTTTTGATATTTACCAGGGATCTGCACGGACCACACAGAGTCACACAAAGCCCATAGCACAGCATAGATGAACACGAGGTACTCCTGCGCCGGCTGTGGTCGCCACAGCATTAGCGCAACTAGCAGTAGAACATGCATTATTGCTGCTAGACTTACTATTGGTAGGCGACCGAAAGACTGAAAAAAAAACAAGGTAATAATAATTATAACACATCACACTCAGAGTATCTAAAGAACCTGCACAAATCTTCAGTAAGTACCTACCTACGTCGAATTCGGAACTCGACAAATATACAACAAATGATTTTAAATTTGGCCAGGGCCTTGAGTAACATACATAGCTACGCTTATGTAAATATAAACATCCCACTGCTAGGCCAATAGGTTTTTTTTGGGGTTGAGCCTACATTATGCCCCGCTTCTTGCCAATTTAATTTTATAAAGTTACCTTAGATAAATATCTCATAACGTGGCACCACACAGCGCCTGCCACTCCGAGCGTCAGCATGATGTAGCCCACAGTGCCTGTTCCTATCGAACAGGAGACGAATGCCTGAAAAACGTAGGCACTTCATTTGTTTTTTTTAATAAAGTATCCTGCGAATCTTTAAGGTACTTGGGAACATAGCTAACCTACTCCAAATGCTTAGATTTTATCAGACTTGTTAAAGATTTGGACAGATCTAAAGGGGTCCATAACTTTATGTCGAAAGTCATTATGTTCGATTAACGAAACGTCGACTGAACAATTCTTCGAATACACTTTAAGCATGTTTATTTTTTTATAATACATTTAAAAAACAAAACAAAAGCTATAGCTCTATAGTAGCAATAACATAACAATGAGCAATTAACATTTGTCTTTCAGCTATAAGAAAAATTAAAGTTTTGGATCCAGATTAAACTTACAACACTGAAATCAACACCAAAGAAAGCACTCTGGTAACCCATGAAGACTAGGAAAATGACCATGAGTAGTTGCTTCCGCTCGAAGAACATCCGCGACGTTAGCCCTAGGAGAGCTACTCTTGATATAGTCTCGTTGGATCGCTCAGTTTCATAGCTGAAATGAGTTAAAACACGGTTAGACTGATGTGATAAAATTATTTTAAAGAATCATTGATGTTCACGAACCTTTTTATGGAATCAAGTCCAAAAGCGGCTAAGATTGCTGCAGCAGCCATGCAAGTCAGGTATATGCCTTAAAATTTATATTGTTTTGGTAAATAAAATAAATTATTCATTTTATTTTCTTGAATATCAAAATTTTCCTGAACCTGAACATAAAGCTATATTGAGGTTGTTACTAACAAGGTCATTTTCAGACATTATTTGTACACATGTTTCCGGGAAAGCTAATAGAATTTACTCCTTACACTTCCACTTATTGGGTAACATAAAAACTTTTTATCAAAAAATTAAACCGCCGAAAAAACTGAAAAGCATTAAATAATAGGGAAACATTTTCTATTAGGCCTTAATTTACTCACTTCTTAAAGTAATTTTGGATTACCAAGAAATTTTAAGTCGGTGCCACACCACACAAGCAAATTCATTATCTACGTAAAGCGCGATGCGCAGCGACACACGTTTTTCGGTTATTTCCTTGAATTTCAGGTAATTTAGTGATCTGTGGCACCGACTCAAAATTTCTTGGTAATCCAAAATTACTTTAAGAAGTGAGTAAATTAAGGCCTAATAGAAAATGTTTCCCTATTATTTAATGCTTTTCAGTTTTTTCGGCGGTTTAATTTTTTGATAAAAAGTTTTTATTTTTTGCTTTTCAGTTTTTGGGCTTATTTTTTTTTGACACCAGCTAATCACCCTTCACAGCTTGGTCGCACCCCACAAGGTGGCCACTCAACCTGGTGAAGGTTACCTGGGACTAACAGGATGAGGTTCGATCACGACCGGTCGGTGAGGCGATTTGTGAGGGAGGCCTATGTCCAGCAGTGGACGTCTATCGGCTGAGATTATGATTATTAAAGTTCATATAAAAAAGATTCATAATTATATCTAGCAGTTTTCATGTAAATCACAACACGGCAATGTAATCTGTGAGTGAACAATAAAGTCACCCCTATTTTTCCACCCTTAGGGTTGGAATTTTATTTCCAAATTTTTATGGGACCAACTTCAAGGTATACCCTGTCGATTAAAAAAAGAATTATCAAAATCGGTCCACACAGTAAAAAGTTATGCGTGATCATACATAAAAAAAAAAAAAATATACGCGACGAATTGAGAACCTCCTCCTTTTTGTTTTTTCGTCGGTTAATAAATCAATAATTTTTCTATTTTTTTTTGAATATTCGGCGTTCTGGAGTAATAAACGTCACCATCGATCCTATCATCGGTTAAGTACAAAGGGTGATAAGTTCCTATGACATACCAACAAGCATTTGTATCTTCTCCGGCGGCTGCGGTACCAGCGCCACTGCAGCGTCAGTGCTGGGCAGGAAGTTGGCACCGCATATCTCCGGGATCATTGTCGCATTCACCGCCGTCACTGCTGCCTTGTTACCGTTTGATGTTATTACTGAAAGGTAACATCTCATTACCTTTCGGCTTGGATCTTAAATAGGATACCACAAAGAGATACCTAGTACTAATACAAAAAGATGGTTCCTCCTGGCGACTTCTTAGTTGGCTTTGCGATTGGGTCTGATCGGTGGTGTGCCGCGGAAAGGTGCAGTCTAGCTTACGAGGTATTTCAATGAGAGATACCCCGTGTTATATATATTAAAGAAATTAAGTTTTTATATTGTTAAGAAACAGATTTCGGTGGATCTACATGGTGTGACGCCATTTACGCACAAGAAATAATTTCGAAGAAGAATTATTTCGTTCTCAACAAGCTTTATTTGAAATATTTTTAACTATAGTAGAGTTTAGGTACTTACCTAAAGAGGATATAAGATTACCCGTAACCAAATTTAACTGGAAAAGCGTGTAGAATATGCTCATAAACTTTACCAGCTGAACTTCCATTGTCAATCCTGAGGTTTTACTGTGAGCTTCAGCTAACTGAAATAATAATGTTAATAATGTAGTTGTACTCTAACATAATTTTATGAATAGGTAATGATTATAGCTATGTTATAAAATTGAAAATTGGGTTTATCAAAATCATTTGGGCGCAAGATCTCTTAGTCATATGTCGTAGGTTTATTCTAGATATGATTCCTAAGTGCATTGCACTATTATTACTGTGCCTTTAAAAACTTACCACAGTAAGGTAGGTGCCCTGAGCGCACCACAAGGGCGCGGCGCCGAAGCCCAACAGTATGGCAGTAGGGATAAGGGTGTAGAAACTCGGCCATATCTGCATTGCAATGTATGGCATGTATGTCACTAGAGATGCTACCAGTGTCCACTTGCAGCCCAGCCATCTGTCAAAGATTGAACAGCAGGTTTAGTTCTTATTCCGGGCGCTGATAATATATGGTCCCCGGGATCCTTTACAAAAACGCTGAGACGGCCAACGGCAGGTTTTAGTGGGTGCGAGCCCCACATGCTCCTGCCGCTCGGGGGAGCAAAATGCGAAAAGGATTGCCCTCGCTCCCAAAAAAATTAAGTCTTATTTCATTATACCAACCGAGAGACGTTGAATGTTAGACACAGGACTCCCCCACAGATTATCACAAGTAAAAACCATTTTGGGGTATTTGCCATCGCCGTCTCGCTATGCAGACGGATCGACGATCGCAGATCTTGAAGTTTTTCAACGAAGGACGCTGCTGTCCGATCCCAGTCGGCTTTTACGACACACATGGGAAGAGATGGGGTAGTAGTAATTCTATGCTGACACTTGACGGCTGCTTATGTTAATCCTATATGGCTATGGAAGAGGACGCAGAGTAAAGCTACCCAGTTAAATTCTCTCCCTTTATTTAATATGGTTTTAGTTAAGTGAGGTCGACTTGCACTTGCCTACTATATATTTCTGTCGCAACTCGTGATACAACAATAAATGGCAGATAAGAAAAAGAAAATCGTGCCATTTTAAAACGACGTGTTTTACCTTATAAGAACAGCTGGTAGGAAGAGCGTGGATGCTATGAGCGCCGCGTATATGGCAGCCAGGGATGCTGTCCCGAGGCCTCCTTCAGTGTTGATGGAGCTCTGTAAGCTGGCTGCTCCCTGCCACAATAAAATCAATGATATATAAATTTAAAATACTTGAAACAATCTAGTTTTGAGCATGACGCAATATCTTTTTATTTTTAGAATTTAAGTTATTAGGTAGTTCTCATACTGTGGTAGTAACTTAGCTGTTTAGTCTTACTTAGCCCCTACCCCTACTTCTTAACTCAAATTTTAATAAATAAAGGCAATCATATTTTAAATTCTTATAAAAATACTATAGCCAGTAAGGTGGTGAAACTATACTAATAATGTACGGCTATGTAAGGCTATTACGGATATTTTTTATTCACAGAATATACATATTTGTACTATGCTATCAGTTATTCAGTTATGGTCTCCCGCTTTCATACCCCTGAATACCTGAAACGTAAACTGATATACTCGTAAATTAGAACATAGAACAGAAATACAAGTTTGACAGTTAAGTTACTAGGGGGTTAGCTGTGAAATTGAGTACATAGATTAATAGCTATTGATATTTAGAAATTACCGACCCCATATCCAGTAAACTGCAAAGTAAAACAAATTCCAATGACACAAACGTTCTTTAAACTTTTCCACTTTCCTATAGTATTTCCTGTTTCACTCATTTTATATTTACTTCTGTCCGGGGAGGCAGACGGGCAACGAATGTTCTTCTAGACAATGAAATGAATATCAAATTCATAATTTAAAAAAGTCCGTCGTTATCACCATCATGTCGAACAATCAATATATATAAAACTCTTCCGTTACTGACTGACTGACTGACGCGACAACGTAGAGCCGAAACTACTGGGCGTAGCGGGCTGTAATTTTGCACGTGGGTTCCTTGGGGAGTGTAGGGGAGCACTAAGGAATAAATTCCCGAAATTCTCATGGAAACGGGAAAAAACGGGATTTTTGTGTTCATGAGAAATCTGCGCGTGTGAAACCGCGGGGCAGCTTCTAGTTTCTTATAAATATAAAAATTTAGTACATTTACCGTCTTACCACAGAATATTAATAAATGAATTATTGATACCACTTTTAAAATATTTATGTGAGGTTCTGCAGAGTGCAGTATTTATACAGTCGTTCCTATAATTAATAGGTATGTTGGTTGACGGTCTTTGTACAATATACAACTGTATTGACTGGTGATCCAAAAGTAAAATTTTAGTCTTTTCAGCAAATAAGCGAAAGCGAATATTTGGGATTCGAATTATACCTACGGCAATGCGAATGTTAGTTAAGATGAATAAAATTACATAGTTTTATGGATATCAATGGTTATTTTTATTCTCTGATAATTTTATTATTAATAAACATCTTACAAAATAAAAATACAAAATGAAATCACGGAAAATCTACTGATCAGAATTCAATAAAAGTTTACAGTATGATAACTTGTAGACTTGTAGATTAGAACAGAACAGAAGAGCACATTGAGGGTTATAATTTATAATGATATTGTCTAACATTATATTGTTATACGGTAAAAAGTTCTACGGGTCAGATAGTATATTGAGTTTGGATCGTCAGTTGAATTTATTTTATTAAATACAAGGTTAATTATAGGAGTGGCGCTTACGTATATAGATACGGATTCGCATAATCTTAATGAAAATAAACATACAAAGAAGATTTAAAAGTTATCTTTTTTTTCTATTTTACAGCATGTGTAGCCAGTGCAAATATAAGAGATAAGAAAGTAAGTAATTAAAATAAGTTAAACTGTTATTAGTAAAGGCGCCAATGTTACAGATAGGTAATATGACGGGATAATTAGGTACTTTAAATTAGGGAACATGTCCAAATTTATAATAATGCCAATATTGCTTAAGCACAAACTCAAACGTATGACACATAATACATCTAAACAGGTAATAATATGCAGGTAATAATTCAGCTGTGCATTCTAAATCGATACATTATTAATAATAATAATGCATACTGTTTTTCGCCGTGTGTTGGTGGCATGGAATCCCACCAACCCATCTCCACCCATAAGTATTGTAACAAACCTGTGTGGCGCGTTTTTTTTTATTCTGGCGAAAGTGTTCGTTTTTAATAAAGTTTGAATGACTTTGCACAGCTAAATAACCGTCTCTTACATTGTTATACATCGTTTTTGTAAGACAGAGTTATTGGTTTTATGTATTGTGCAAAATCTAGATTTTTCGCCAAATCAGTAATTCTGTCTTGCAAAAACGATTTATAACATTGTAAAAGACAGTTATTTAGCTACAGGAAGTCATTCTAGCTTTATTAAAAACTAAAACTTTCGCCAGAATAAATAAAAAACGTGAAAAAGTTTTAATTACGCCGCACCGCCAGCCAAGTATGGTAATTACGGAAAAACCCCTTCACGTTTGGTTCTCCTGGTGATCTGTCGGGAAGACCCATGTCCAAAATGACATCTTGCGGTTTAGTTGTGATGATGATGATTTATTCGTTTGCTTTAAACGCCTTTTGCTCTTGTAAAGCAAATGTCGGAAATACATAATATTCGCTTGATAAAACTAAAGGCGTTTACCAAATACGTACCAATTCCTATGTAGGAGGCCTAACATTAACCGGTTTTTATAATAAAACTAGCTTTTGCCCGCAGCTTCGCACGCGCTTTTTCATTAAAATCGTTAATTACTGGTTGATTTACGACTCAGCATTTTGGTGACATCATTTCTGATCGCACCCATACCCACTAAATGTATCTATCTTTACTTCAGTTTCCGTGGCAACTCCATAAATTCATTTCTACACTCCACCATTCAAACACTGAAACTTCTAACAAATCTATTAGCTGGTTGGGTAAAAGTAGTTGGATATACGTAACTACATACCTAATAATATATGTACCTACTCGAATAAAAAAAAGTTGAAGATTTTTAGGCGCTTTATGTTTTTGGGAATGTTCCGTTACCATGTGAATTTTGGTTAATTTTTTCTTAATAGAACTCTGAATCTAATTACACCCACTCACTGTTTTCCCGTGTTTTCCTATTTTTACGTGGAAAAAAGAGATATATATATATATATATATATGGATCAACATTTAACTATATATATGGATCAACATTTAACCTGTATTTCAGCCTGATCAACAACGGCCGAAGGGAGGACAATATATATATATATATATATATATATATATATACACATTGTTTTAATACTAACTAAAGAGTCCCGTTTTACGTTACCGTGGGAATTTAGTATATTTCTTCATTCCAACACCCGGAAGTCTATTATTACAGGATACAAATTAACAAAGGAAAAAAAATCCTTTCAACTTAGTTATTTACTTTCTTCTTTTTATCCTGTTATCCCAAGTGGATGCTTCAAGAATTTTCCACCGATTTTGGCGGTCTTGAGCAACAGCGGGTAACTTCTCCCAGTTAAGTCCCACACTATTTGCTTCTTGCAGCGTGGACCGGCGCCAGGTTGCCTTCTGGCGACCCATCTTGCGTCTTCCGGAGGGCCGCCACAACAGAGCTTCCCTGTAAGGTCGTCCATCTGCTCTTCTTATCGAGTGTCTTATTCAACGCACTTTCTAGTTCGAATTCCCATTATTGGTACCTGTTAATACAAATAACCAACTCATTATGATTCTTGAAGCACGTTATGGTTAGTATGCTAGGTAATGCTGGGTATGTGACACAGGATGCTGACCTAGGTACTGAAATTGTATGCTCACCAGTACGGGAAAAATGCGCTGGAAGATCGTTATTAGAAACAGTTGGAAAATTTAATTAATTGGTAGCAATAAATCTCTATGTATCCTTCTACTACTACGAGTAATCTTCTAGTAATTGATCGCCGGTAGCCTTTTAACTTTAGTTTTTATAATTAATAGTGACAGAACAACGAGGTGCTGTTATATGTATGGTAAATTGAGGTAAATATCAGTTATTCTAGATTTTATTACTGCTCCATGTGCTATTTAATATGCAAAAACGCAACGAAAATTGATTATAATTGAATTTTCTTGTTAACGAATACTTCTGATCACTTTAAGGCTTTTTACAAGCAAAAATATTTTTACCTACTATAGCGAACCCGCGGTTTCTTCCGCGCAGATTTCTCATAAACCCCAAAATTCAGTTTTTTCCGTCCCTTTGGGAATTTCGGGAAAATATTCCTTAGTGCTCCCCTACACTCCCCAAGGAACTCACTTGCAAAATTTCAGCCCGCTACGCCCAGTAGTTTCAGCTCTGTATTGTCTGTCAGTCAGTCAGTAACGGAAGAGTTTTATATATATTGATATTGATTATATTTTTAAAAAAATTACTTAAGTAAAAGTACCTAATATCGAATGAACCAATTAAAAAAGGAAGACTAAAAGAAGACATTTATTTACCGCAAAAAAACACGAAAACCTTTACCTTACCATATACAATTGTACATTGTGTAGGTTGAAAAATAAAAATATTTAAATGTACTTACTATCATTATCTGTTAGGTACCATTTTTGTCGATCTGAATTAACATAAAAATCTGTTTAATGTTATGCCTGCCACAATGCCAACTATGATTCCGATGCCCACGCGTTCTCTAAACATTGTTGTTTATTGTTAGATAGATTAAAAAAAAAAATACAGGGCACAAAACAAATAACAACGAAACATCAAAAACCTGACGGTCTGGGCGCTCTGTTTCAATAGGAGAGAAAACTTTTAATTACCAAATTAAAATATAAAAAACAAACAATAATAAACATGTAGGTAACAAAGATGATGTATATCTCTCTCTTTTTGACAGAGGAGGGCTCGTTTGGGGGCGTCTCCAGGCGACCATTGTCGTAAGGCAAGGCAAACATTGTTTGCCTGAGCCAATTAGTGGGCACCCTGAACTACCTCGCCTCTATCAGTATAGGATACTTTACGAAATAAGGTATCAATATTAATTAGATTAGTCTAATTGACTTTCAATAAGCGATATCTTGTATCCTGTATTGAATAAATCATTTTTTACTTTACTTTACTCTTCTCTGCGGGATCGAATCAGAAATGAGGACATACGCAGAGAAACCAGGGTCACCGACATAGCCAAGCGGATAAGCTCGTTGAAGTGGCAATGGGCAGGTCATATAGCCCGCAGAACAGATGGCCGCTGGGGCCGAAAAGTTCTCGAGTGGAGACCACGGATCGGCAAGCGCAGCGTAGGACGTCCACCGACCAGATGGACGGATGATCTGCGCAAGGCTGCGGGTCCACGCTGGATGCAGGCCACCTGCGATCGGTACAGATGGAGAGCCTTGAGGGAGGCCTATGTCCAGCAGTGGACGTCTTACGGCTGAAATGATGAGGTAACAAAGAAAGGCGGCCATATTGAAAAAAAAAAAACAATCGATTTCTTCCACACAGCCAATAAAAACATTTTTAGGATAAGATTGTCCTACGCATGGACTAAAGTAAAAGGAACATATTATATGAAATTTGTTGTATTGTGTATTTTCAGTGGCGGAAACTGTCGGCGTAACACTTCCGGTTTTTCTGTATTGCAAAATAGCTCTTGTTCTTTTGTAATACTGTCTAGGGCTGACGAAACCATAGACAAATCTGTTACGGCCTCCTAGTCCGGCTCTGTACGTAATAGTACAAGTAAGCAGAGATTAAATAATAAAAAAAAATTAAATTAATATTATTATCTGCCGATGCTATCATATCGGCAGATAGTAATATTAATTGAGAGATTTTTAAATACATTATTTAGTAAATCAATAAATTATACTCAGAGAGAGGGGTCGCTCTTAAGTCAAGCCCCTGCCCAAAAACACTACCTGTATAGAACTCTTCTTATTTATGTTATTTTAAAATATTTGTATTTTTTTATAATAATATTTTAATTACAGCCAGATCTATGCTTTCTATTATCAAGTACGTTGGTAAGGCTCTGTAGTAGAACCTTATTTTGATATTACAGCACAGTCCACTCCCGGTCGCCGCGGTGCGAAGGTCAATATTCAAACACAATTAATTATGTCCTAATCAAGTTTTTTGTGCTCAAAATAATCAGACGGGTTTTATAAAAAATAAAATTTTGTCAATTTTGGTTGGATTTGCGCCTTCAAGGTAAGATAACCTTTAATAATTTTCAAATGTCGATTGTTTTGTTTTATAAAATTTTTATACTTGTTTACCTGTATAGGTATCCCGAGATCAATATTTTGTGCATGATTACACTGGTTATGTACTTTCTGTATGTTACTGCCAAACTCACACGAAGAGACCACAAACGTGTGTAATAAATATTTTTTTTAATAAAAAAGGGACCCGCATGCTACATAAACTGGGAACTTCCTCCTTTCTGGGGCCGGTTAAAATATGAACTAAAATCTTCTCCTGAATTTAACAAATACTTTTGTGAAAACCACATCAAAATCGGTTCAGCCAAACTCGAGATAATCGCGGACAAACATACACACACTCAGTCAAACTGATAGCCTCCTTTTTTTTTGTTTGAAGTCTGTTAATAATGACAGATATTTTAGGCAGCCTTTTGCAAAAAAAGCGAGTCTAATGGAAAAAGTAAAAACCAAATCCATTCTCTTCAAGATCAATAAACTGATCGAACCTTGAACTTAACAATTCAGAATTTAATGTTGAAAATCAATTAACACTACATACCTTTACGCTCACTTTTCATTTGCCTCGATTTTTTTGATGAGAATATTTTTTTTTAGTTAGTATGTAAGTAGTTGGTTTACACAAATAACAGTAACAAATAAAATTAACTAGTAAAGTAAATACAACAAAAATATAGAGGAGGTGCAACTTTGAATTTTGAAACAAGAGTGGTGAAATTTCTTTTATGAAATATTCGTGGGAATTCTTAATAAACTAGCCATCTTACAAATAGCACTGTTAACGAAGTGATACTTTAATTAGTACCTATATCCAAACTGGTTCAAGTGCATTTCGAATACCACTTATTAACATACGCACAAGAGTGGGTTAAAACCACCGATGGGTTTTTACTATAGACTCGTACAAGTTGCGGAGTCACATGTTTTATAACTTTACTTGCATAATTTAATAACTAATTGAATAATGCTATGATACCTTATTTTATTAGCACTTAACTAACTTTATGACTTTGGATTTTTTTATTGAGTTTTTGTTAAAAACATTATCTCAATCGAAATGCGTCTAGTGTTGGACTGGACATAGGTATCCCCCACATATAGCCACAAGGATTAACATTATGAGTGGAGTTTGCCCTAATCGCCAGGATTGGTGATCGCAGTATGATTTTTTAAGTTTTTTATCGAAGGCCGGCTACTCGTCCTTTATTCTGGTGTTTCTTCGTCGGCTTTTACGACACCCTAAGGGAGGAGGTGGAGTAGTGGTATTATATGGTACCTCCACACGGCGTTCTGAACTTTGAATAGTATAAATGAAACCCTATGGACCCCAGACTTCTGATATATATTTTTTTGATATAATAGGGAATATTATCAAATAGATCAATGAAATGTTTTATGATAACCCTGTGGTCGACTTGTTCCGATTGGCGATGTCCTTGAGACAGAGAAGGGGTCCGGCACGATTGTGTTACCTTTATTGTTATTATTTAAATTACAATTTATCTAGACACGACATGTCACGTATCATATCGTATTCATGTACTTAGTTCCCGGTGGTTTTACTTTGTGAAATGTATGTTTGTATATGTATACCGCATTGCAAAGTTAAACCATGAATATGTAAAATACAAGTTCTTTATTTTTAATAATCAGTTTAAGTTAGTAGTTTAAGTATGTTATAATGTAAATATTCTAAATAAAATATAATAAATTGGTATGCGGAAGATATAATAATAAATGATACACCTATGTATTTACCTACTTTATCTAGTCAAAGGACGATATTAATATAGCAAATTATAAACCTAATTAAGGCTTGTCATTATGATTACAATTGATTCTTCAAATAATTCAACATCTACGTACGCTAAGCAAGTTCTCAATCTTAACAAAGTATCCCTAATATATCCCTCACATGTAGAGTTATTATTTCGAATATTTTACGGAATCAAATGGAATCAGAACAGAGTTTTATTTTTGTAGTGGGACCTAGTCACCATGCCTTCTGCAGCGGGAGTGGTATTCGGCACCAACGAGCGCTGGCGCATCAACCGGAACATCCTGGTTCTCGGTTTCGCGTTCATGGTGCAGTTCACGGCGTTCCACGGCACTGCCAACCTCCAGAGCTCGGTGAACAGTGAAGATGGTGCAGGGACCTTTACTTTAGCTGCTATATACTTCTCTTTGATTCTGTCTAATGTGCTGCTGCCTGCTGTCGTTATCAAGTAAGTTTTGTTTTAACTAAGGCATCATATTTAGGGCCCCTAACTAGAAAGAACTTGTCTAGGGTGCCCGAAACATATACAGAGACGAACACCTAGACAGGGAAACAAACATCGATATTCATTATATCAATGTTCGCCCCTGCCGGAAATCGAACCCAGTGCACCCGCGTCTCAGTCCACATCACTGCCATCTGAGCCACGGAGCAGTCAATTTCGTTGCTAATGTGCTTTATTTTAATTATAAACGTATAAAAGCCTATCATTTTTAATACATATAATAATATAAACAATAAATAGAATTATTGATTTTGTAAAAACTCTTGTGCTGAAATGTTATTAATTTTTAATATTTTTGTAACCTAGGATATAAATAACCTTATTCTACAAAAAATTGTTTCGAATTAAGTTTTCAAAGGGTTTTTGTGAGCGATTGTAACAATAGAGTGATCATAGTGTTTCTGGCAAATTATGTTGTCTACCTGATAATTTGATAGCTGTTTTATGATCGCCACTGGTTCAACTTGGCACGTGCCTCTCGTTATTAAATAAATTTTTAACCCACTTAAAAAATACAATAATGGATAAAGTTTTTCTCTTAAGTCATTGGAATATTCGTCGGCCTATAGTGTAAAACTTAAACTTTGTTTCCTTATAGTATTCGACTCGACTGGTGGATGTTTATGACGGTTTTGTTAACTTGAATTATATTATATATAATATACTAGAGGCTGCCCCGCGGTTTTTCCTGCGCAGATTTCTCATAAACACAAAATTCCCGTTTTTTCCCGTTCCCGTGGGAATTTCGGGAAATCCCTTCTTAGTGCTCACCTACACTCCCTATGGAACCTACATGCAAAATTTCAGCCCGCTACGCCCAGTAGATTCGGCTCTGCGTTGTCTGTCAGTCAGTCAGTCAGTCAGTAACGGAAGAGTTTTATATATATTGATTATATAGGCCTTTTTTATTACCGAGTGCGCTAGAAGGCGGAAAATGTTGTTTGTTTGAGTATTTTGTATCCAAATTAGTTTAAAAAGTTGATAGCGGTGTGAAGTTTCGCCAGTAATTCTAGTTTAAAATATTAGCGCCCGCATATCCTTACATCATTCATTCATGAGCGTAGATAAAAGGGATATTGAACTAAGTTTTAAACTATATTGATGCTATGCTGTTATTCTAACTAGGTCTTTGTCATTGACCTGAACATCCTACCAACCTAACATTAATTCATCCAAGTTAATAAAATATAAAAAAACCAATTTTATTGCTTGCCTAGCAATGAAGCGCACGCAAATAACCTTTAATAACTTGATACTTTTCACAGATGGGTGGGCTGCAAGTGGACAATGGCTCTGTCGTTCATAGCGTACATGCCGTTCATAGGAGCGCAGTTCTACCCGCGCATCTACACGCTGATCCCCGCCGGCATGATGGTCGGCTTCGGCGGCGGCCCGCTCTGGTGCGCCAAGTGCACTTACTTATCTGTGGTGAGGAGTTCGAAATACTTGGTAGGATGAGGTTGCCGTGTGGTCGCGGTATAGAACACCACCACACGAGCGCCTCCCATGGGTGTCGTAAAAATCAAACTCAGAGAACAACCTGGGGTGCAGTTTATATTTGAAAATGTATGATTTGCAGGAGTAAATAGAAATGTTATTGAAATTACGCAATCAAGAAATGATTATGATCTTTAATGTAGAGTAGAATAAAATAATTAAGGGTACTTTTCCAACCGAGATACGCTATACGAAACAATGTCTTGATCCCGATCATAATTATGTAGCACAAAAGAAATGACCTATTTGATTACAATTATTGAGATTCAAAATATGCAAACAATAAAAAAAATTAGTTGCTACTTAAGCAGTTTTTGTTTTATAACGCTGCCAGTAAGTAGAATTAAAAAAAGTATTTTATTTCTGTAGATCTCGGAGCCATACGCGAAGCTATCTGGGGTGCCAGCGGAGGTGCTGGTGGTGCGGTTCTTCGGTCTCTTCTTCATGTTTTACCAGATGGCTCAGATCTGGGGGAACCTGATCTCCTCCTCCAGTGGGTATATTGAATTAAAACATCGACCTACTAAAAAGTCCGACATTTTTTTTTAAAGAAATCAGTGTTCTTAATAAAATTGTGGTTAAATACATTTACTTATAACTTTTAAATTTGTAATCGTTTTATGTAGGTTTGCCGTACTTATCCTTACTGACTCTAATCAATGGTTTCTAAAATAGAATTGATTGTGTTTTTTAAGGTGAAGTAAGGTGGCGACCTCGTTTGAAAAATCACTTTAAAAATTCAGGAAGTCATTTAATCAAACCTTTCTCCTACGAAGGCCTCGAGAATAGAATAGAATATAAAATACACTTTATTGCATACAAAGCAAAAAACAAGAGAACACGAGAATGTCTTAATTTATTTTTTAAATTCAGTAAACCTCGGAGTCAGGAAACCGCCGCAGAAAACAGTAGAAACTCCATAGATTGAAAATGAAATTAAAGACAAAATTAGCTGTTCTTGTGAATGTGACACGTGAATTTAAAAATTGATCTTAATAATGCAACAATAATGAGTTTTTGTGATTTTTATTTATTTATTTATTTATTATTACAACTCCTTACACTAACAGTTAAACTAAACGTGTAAATTATAGTAAAAAATATTAAAATTAAACTAAACAAAAATATTTACAAAACTAGAAGTTATAAATTAATAAAAACAAAAGTCCATCAAGAAAGAAATCATCAAAATTACTTACTTATAAAAGTTAATTGAAAATAGTTTAAATAATAATGTCATGTTATAAGTTCATCTAACACAATATTATGTAAAAATAGCAAAATTAATTACCATTAATTGAAGACCTAAATACAATAGTCAATTTTTAAATAAAATAAGTAATATACATTTCATTAAATAAAATATTAAGATTTACTTAATTCAAATAATTATTTATTAAATGGAGCTTTTTGCCACACTGGACTCTATATAAACGACGGCTACATGCAAGAATATTGATTCCGTTGATGTAAAAAGATCAAGTGTCGCGTCATGATCAAGTATATATATATATATATTTATTATATATTTTTGTAAATAAAAGAATACCTACGACTCCAGGCCACCCACACTGTATCTGGTTAAGTATTATATACTCTGTTCTGTGACTGTATTAAAATTATGAGGTGACTATTATGTTAAGTATGATAAGATATGAATTTAAAAATCTTTGTCCATACTGGTTTATTAATACATAGGTACGTACAAGCTATTTAAATATTTTATTGTTGATATATGCAAATTGAAACGTGACTAAATCATTGAATAAATAATTGTCAGTACGCAAATCAATTAATCTTAGATCAATCCGATTGTTACTAGGCTAAAGGTTAAATAATAACTAGTTTTTTTATCCATACTATTATATATTAATATTATAAATGCGAAAGTTACTCTGTCTGTCGGTCTATGTGTGTATCTGTCTGTCTGTCTCGCTTTCGCAAAAAAACTACTGATCCGATTTGAATTAAATTTGGTATGTGGATAGTCGAAAGCCTGAGAAAGAACATAGGCTACTTTTTATAATATTAGTATGGATTGGCAATAAGATCGCCCATTACATGCAAATTCAATTATTTGTACCTTAAATTGTATAAAGTACTTTTGTATCTTGGGTGTAATAGAGTATTTTTTTATATTTATATTCGATTTTGGACTGGATTTGACTCGACAGAATTTTAAATAAAATTTATTTGATTACTTACAGTTCTTTCATCAAGTTTCGGTGACATGGAAACAGTGCTGAACGAGACGCTCGCCCCGACTGCGGCTGCGCTGACGTCCAACATCACGCTACCCGACTACGGCGGCACATGCGGAGTTAACTTCTGTAATGGAGAAGCGGGACATGTAATCTATTCACACTTTAAAAACTTAGACCAAAAATGTACAAAAAAAAAACACTTTTAATACCCGAAACTTTCGGGCCGACAGGTTATCTACTAAATTGTGTTATTATTTCTTAGACAAGCTTTTTACATTTAAAGACTGTTTATTTGCCCCAAATAACATTATAAATTATGATGCTGTTAAATAATTAATTTTTTTAGAAAACGAGACCCACCTTCAACAAACTGACTAATACATAATCTGAGAACTTCCTTTTTTTCGTAGTCGGTTCAAATAGGTACTCAAACCTTCTCCTGAATGTAACTAATATATTTCTTAAAACCGCATCAAAATCGGTTTAGCCAAACGCAAGATAATCGCGGACAAACATACATACATACATGCAGGTCAAACTGATAACCTCCTTTTTTATAGTCGGTAAAAAGTTCTAAATTTTGAACACCTAAGAACTTTTATGTTTACATTCATCGCACTCTAGGGCAACGCAAATCTGCAACAACCGGCGCCGCAGAAGATACAGCTGATCGCCGGCATCTACCTGGCGTGCATGATAGCAGCCGTGCTGCTGGTCGCTTTCTGTGTTGACAGTGCTACCAGGTATGCTATAACTTCTTCTTCAACCTTGATCTATCCATTACCACAGAATACGTAATAGTCAATGCCGAGAAACGGTCTTATCCGATTGTTATTGCGAAGCGTGGGTTGAAAATTTGTGGCCCGGACAAGAGTTTCAACAATTTAAATAAATTATTTTATACTTACCTAGATTGAAATTTTAGACACTTTATTGAAAACTAATAATAATAATCTCATGACATAATCTCACGCCTTTTATTCCCCGAAGGGTTAGGCAGAGGTACTGGCTCTAGAGCCAGACCCACGTTTAGCCAAGTTTATGCTTTTATTACCAACGTGACAAGGGGCCAGCATGTCGACGCGGTTATAATAACGACCACTACTGCGGCCGGGACCAACGGCTTAACTAATAATAATTAATCGTAATTAAATTTTGCACTTAATTTTTGAAATTCAGAATACTTACCGATACATATATTATAAGCTGCGCATACAAAGAAACGATTTGAAAATGGCGGCCGAACTCATGCTATATCGTTGGCAGGTTCCTTCTTCAGTCTGGATTCAAAAAAGCGCCCTTGCCGTAAAAATATTACTTTGCTCCCTTGTGATACAATATTTTCCTGCGCATTTCAACCTTTTTGCTGTTCGTAACATTTTGGCTCTTGATGCTTCCAGATACTCCGCAGGCCGTGAAAGCAAAGCCAGCGGCGTCACTGGGATCCGTCTCCTAGCCGTAACGCTGAAGCAGCTCCGGCACAAGTACCAGTTGATGCTACTTCCGGTCATCGGGTACATTGGAGCCGAACAGGCGTTTATGGCTGCTGACTTTACTCAGGTAAATTTTTAGGGATCCGTAGTCAAATAGGAAACCAGCATAGTCACTAACACTTGTAATAGAAGCCTTTGATGTTACAGTATTAACTTGTTGCGCCTTGTTCATCTTGATTGATACGGAAATAATAAAAAATGCTGCTATAAAGAACCACAGTATCGCAGGGTTGTTATATTTTCTCGATGTATATGCTGATAAATGTAGGAATGAGCCTGGACCGTTTTTTAAGTGCCTTTTAGATTTGGCTGTGCAAAATTCACGTGAGCGGAATTTCCAAGAGCCTTCAAGATGCATTTGTGCTGTCTGTGCTAAATCTGCTCAATATTTTTCTACAGGCGTTTGTGGGATGCGCTTATGGCATCAGCAACATTGGCTACGTGATGATCTGCTTTGGAGTGCTGAACGCGGTCGCGGCGCCCATCGCCGGCAGCGTCGTCAAGCTCACCGGGCGGTATCCAGTCATGCTCACTGCTTTGGTGAGATCAATATCTTGGTTAAATTGATCAGGCTTCGAGGCATTGCTATAATTGACTGATAGAATAGTTCTAAAAAAGAAGACAAATTCTTTCTTGGAAAATTAGAATTAATTAAAATATTTAATGAAAGAATGAAAGAAAGAATGAAAGAAAGAATGAAAGAAAGAAAGAAAGAAAGAAAGAAAGAAAGAAAGAAAGAAAGAAAGAAAGAAAGAAAGAAAGAAAGAAAGAAAGAAAGAAAGAAAGAAAGAAAGAAAGAAAGAAAGAAAGAAAGAAAGAAAGAAAGAAAGAAAGAAAGAAAGAAAGAAAGAAAGAAAGAAAGAAAGAAAGAAAGAAAGAAAGAAAGAAAGAAAGAAAGAAAGAAAGAAAGAACAGCGTTTATTGCCAAACAGTGACACATAGTTTTTTTTTTTTAAAGATGTGATGTTTGAATGTAATATTGCAAAACTTTGCATTTTTCATAATCTCACTACACACTAGTATTTCAATTTATATCTCCATTTGATTTCCGCACAGCTGCTGAACATCATTCTCCTCACGACGCTGTTGCTATGGAGACCCGACCCTGAGCAGTGGCTGGTGTTCTACGTGCTGGCCGCCATCTGGGGAACTGCTGACGCCGTGTGGCTGGTTCAAGTTAATGGTATTTTTTTTCTTTTTTTTTACATATTATTATTAGCTGGAAACGCCAAAGAGATATCTGGGTGCTATAACTTTAACGTGTCTTTGTATCTGTCTCCGTAGCTCGCAATCGGATGCACCGATTTTCATCTAGTTTTTTAGTGTCATAGATGTTAAATACTGAATATACTCTTATTTTTATTAATGAACATTTTAAAAAGAAGCTTCTTCGAATAGAACAAAAAAATAATTAATATTTTTGACAAGTTTTGTATTTTAATTTCAGCTCTCTCAGGGATTTTGTTTCCCGGTAACGAAGAAGCAGCTTACTCCAATTTCCGCCTGTGGGAGTCCACGGGCAGCGTGCTGGCGTATGCTTCGGCGCCTTACCTCTGCGTCAGGACTAGGTAGGCTTTCTAATTTATGACTTTTCAGGCTTTCATAGCGAAGTATTTTGAGGGAATCGTTTTGATAGTCGATTAGAAATTAATTATTTGATAAATGTTATTTGATTTTTAGTCAGCTGGTCTGCTGGTTTCGGTGTCAGTCTGAATGGAAAAATTGCCAGCATATCAACTTTATTACCACAGAAATGCGTACATAAAGGTTGATCTTCTGAAAGGGTTTTTAGACTCTGTCGATTCCTATCTACAGGTTTACCCTAGAGGATTTCTTAAGTTGCATTTCCTACTGTTTGTCCTCTTTATGTAGAATGTTGTTCCCTGTCTCAGTAGACGTCTTGCAGCTGGAATGGGATGATACCGTATTTCCTTTCAACAAGATAGTTAAATAAAACGCTTAATTACAATCGATCCTTATAATTGAATCTTTCTTCCAGGCTCTACATCTTAGTAGGACTACTATTGACTGGCTTTACTGGCTACACTGCGATAGAGCTGATAGAGCGGCGCGTCAAGCTGCGCAGACATACCTTCGAGCTGGAGAAGAGGGAGGAGGAAGAGAGACGGATGATTTAAAAATCATGTTAGATCTCGCTGATATAGTTAAATTAGTTTTGTATAGTTTGCAAACAAACACCTCAAACATTGTGTTCATGTTCAGTAACGCAGTTATGGATTGCTTGAATGAAATTTCTCTAAAGTAAGGCTGCCTATTCGAATATTATATAGATATGTCACCGGAAAATAACAAGAACCGTAAATTTATAAATTTTCTAGGAAATTTATAAACTTTCGTAGGATTCTAAACAAGAGATAAATTGTATTATTTTACGCCTACATTATCGTAAATTGATAAACTTACAAAACTCACACGTAAAATAATAAGTAACCAATAACCAAACGCCGTGTATGAGACGAATTGAAATTTACCACAGAGCTATGAAAGTTTTATGGTAGCCATGAACAAAATGTTTCATTTTGGAAATATGGGATATCCGCACTTTACCTAGTTAATGTGCGTATTACCGGATGACTCGCCGTTAAAGTGCGGAAAACAGAAAAATCCGACCGAAAATTGTAGGTTAGGTTAGTTTGACTTGTGAGCTTTAACCAGCGTAGCGAGCGGAGCTTGGGTTACCTGTGTTAAACTGAAACCTAAGGCAACAGTTTTTCGAACTTTACTGTATGCTTGGTTGGTACTCTCTCTCTCTTACCTATGGATTTTGCAGATTACCTAGATAATATTGAGAATAATATTTTATTTCGAACTCTAACGGATTCAGCCAGTTAGTTTGCAGATTAACTAGTTATTCCGCACTTTTACTGAGTTTTGCACATTAGCGGTAACATATTAACCTATAAACCTACCTAGTTTTTAGTACCATTAAAAATACTGTTAGTCTAATCGAATTGTGTGGCCAGTCTGATTGTACGTAAGTCTATGGACGCAAACATTTTCACTGTCAACATCGACCAATCAGAGAGCAGTGTGTTATTTTCCGTATTTAAAAAAGCGTAAAATTAAAAGCTTTTCTAATTAAAAGCTCTTTTTAGAATCTTACGAATCGATATCGGTTAGTTCATAAATTTACTACGACGCGTCGAAAATTTATAAATTTGCAAAAAAGTGGGCGTAAGATAATTCAATTTATCTCTCGTTTAAAATCTTACAAAAGTTTATTAATTTACTAGGAAATTAATAAACTTGCGAATCTTGTTATTTTCCGGTGAAATATATAACTGTTTCAGAGTTATTAGTTTAAAAAAGTTTATTAAGAACCTTTTTTGAGGGTAATCAAGAGAACGCGGAACAATTAGGTGTCTAGGGCGTCCGTCGCAAACCAGCAGACTGTAATGAAAAAAGGATCCATGGTAGAATTAACACCAAGACATCTAGCGACGTCGGAAGTGAACGAATTTGAAACATTTTTGTCTTGTAAAGAAATTCTCAAATTTCAGATTCTCAGATTCTCTCATTTGATTCCAGTTATCACTTTCTTGATGTTAGTTAGATATTATGTCAATTTTAATTAATTATTGTAAGGAAGGATATTGAAATAAAACAGTCAAACGTTTCAATTAATATTTGTCTTTTAATTGGACATAAATACTCAAACATGAACTTGCCTACATTAACTTAGCATTATAAGTACACTTTCGTAGGAAGTATTTTATTAGAAAAGTGACTAAAACCAAGTTCACACCTACAGCAGGTATGCTCGTTTACAACTTAAATGAAGGAAAGCTAATAAGCGAATTGATCAATCTTCAATTCGTAGTATTTTTGTATAAAGTATACACTTTTAAGTACAAAAGTAATTAAATTTTCAATACGCTGTTTGTTCTACATTTGTTATTTTACTTTATAAAGTATTCGCATAAATTGACTTTAGTAACAAACTTAAAATATTGTTATGGTTGCTTCTAAAAAACCATGCAACTGAAAAGAAAAATGAAAAAAAAAATTACTGTAATAATCACTGGTGCTTAATGATGTAAGTAACCAACTTTAGGTTAACTTTGTAAATTGTGATCTTGGTAGTGGATGCTGCGTAGTCGTACTTAATTAATTACACAAAAAAAAACTTATAATAAATTGAAATACTAAGAAATTCGTTTATTATTCAACTATCGCATAGATTTATTATTAATTTAAAATATTATATTGACATTTATTATTTAAAGCGTAAACCGTAATACTTCAAAAAGTATTTTATATATTTTTCATATAATTATTCTTTGTAGGAAGACCAAAGTACAGGCACTTGTTATGAATCCAAACTGGACGTAATTAGCACCTTTATATATGAAATTGTAAAGCAGTTAAAATGCTATATTATTAAAACCCTTACTTAACCATTCTCTCGTAACTTGTAATATACATCGTAATTCATAACTATTTTGGCAATTAAGGAGATTACCACAGGTAAAACATTTCCTTCTGTATAACTTGTAAAATACATTATTATAAAATGAAAGAAAATGTTAGTACACGTAGAGTAGAGCTGAGGGCACGAAGATATCTGTTAAACATGGATTTATATATTCCAATTTGGAATTCTTATTATGCATTTTAAAAAGCTTATCTATTTAAATAATGAAATATTTATACAAATATGCGCGTATGATCATTAGTGAGCTTTCTTCAGGTGTGGTCCGTTATATACAGTATTACATTAAATTGTAAATGCTATGTATACGATGACGTTACATTACCCTTAGCATATTATATACAGAACAGTTTATAACTTGTGACCCTGTATTAGAAGAAGTAGCCTCAAAATTAAATAATGTTTTTAACCATGCGGCTTTATTTACACTTTTCACTAAACACAAGCACAGAACGGTTTTTAGCACCGACATTTAAACTTATAATAACACTTTAATGAGAACGATTGATGCTAGTCGATAAAATTGTAGGATCAGGCTTTTTACAAAACTCTATCATGTAAACGTATACAAATTGAAATGGTAGAAGTTTGCGTATAATTAAGGGATGCTGAAATCCGTGGCGTTCACATGATTGATCTTTGTAAAAAGACTGTAATCGAAACTGTTTCTCACATTTTAATTATTTGGACGGCATTTTAATTAAATAACATTTACATTAAAATACAATTATTTAATGAAATCTTTCCTACATCTAAGTTTAGCAATTAAATGCATTTAGTCTGTTAACAGGAAGACTTTTTTAACTCTTTGACTAACGAAAACAGATTTACTAACATTTATTACACTCTGGCATTCTTATCACATTCATTGGAACTTTTAGATCATTTTCGTCGCTTTGTTTAAGAAATAAACTGTTATTATTAAAGACAAATAGAACAAGTTAGTGTAAAATTACACGATTACAAATATGATAGGATATCTTTAGAAAAATCTTTAAGAATCACTTTCTATTTCTTAAACGTGTTACTTTAATAAACTGCTGTTGATGTTTTACCAAGTTCCCTTCACACACAGAAGCTAGACTCGAGTAATTAACTCAAATAAAACAGAAACATAAAATGCCAATGAAATTCTCATTCATACTCATCAATCATAAACATTCATTCCGGAAATGTAAAGCTAAGAAATTCTAACTAGGGCTGGTGGTATTGCTCCTCGGTTCAGACTTGAGCGCATTCCCGTTTAGTTTGGGCAGATTGTTCACTAAGTTGGGGCTCATTTGGCTGGAGCTGCTGGAGCTGGTGGCGTTCGCCTGGCAGGCCGTGCAGGGCTCCAGCCGCCGGGCGAGGACTGCGCGCAGCTTCAGGGCTGGCCCCAGCTTCATCTGAAGCATGCCCGTGAGGTGGTCTTCGGTCAGCAATGGGAGGCCAGCGCCGTCGATTCTTTGCTCACGGAAATTCTGTAACAATAGAAAGGTTCGGTTAGACAAAGTGCCGATACAATGAAAGACAAGTTATTAAATACTATTTCGGATAATAAACTAGATTTCCTAAAACTCTTATTGAAAAGTTATTAACTTTTCCATTTCAATTTCTATGTTTGGTTTATTAGTGTCCGTTTTTTTGTAAAAAATAAATAAACTACATACTTAAATATATATTTCTTCGTATATCAGAGTTAGGAACTAGGAATTTTTAAAATTACCTAGGTACTAAAAAAAATAAGACAACAAGCTTTTTGTAATGGTAATAGACACCGCAAAGGAAGCAAGATTCGATCAAGTATCAAGATCATCGGCATGCGGTGTTTGCGGTGGAGCGGAGGTCGCGGGCGCAGCGTCCAGCGACCTGTCATCTCGGCGGGAACGCTGACAAAAAGCGCGCCGCCTACGTGACGTCCTGCCGCTGCCACCGCCGCCCGCTCCACCGCCGCAACGCCGCAGCAACTGCTCGACCACTTTTTACCGCACGACATTTGCCCAGAGTTCGATCCGTGTCATCCGACGTATTCCTTTTTTAAATCGCCCGCGTTCGCTGCTCGATTACTTTTATTTTTTAATTTTATATGGCTTCGGCCGGTGAGCGGTAAAAAGCGGCGGCGGATAAAAAGTCTATGAATAATTAAAGTGAGATAGCTACTGACTAGCTCATGGGAACGGAATTATTTAGCGGCGACAGGTCGTCGGCGCCGAGCGCGGCTGCCACTTGAACGACGGGTCAATTTGCGAGACTCGGTCCTGATGCTCCTTTTGAGACGCTCTCGCATTGCATTGGGAACTTCGCTTAGAATAAGCCGATCGAATTAAGCTTGAAGCTAAATTAGAGCCTTCCAAAACGAGAACATCGGATTAAATGAAGTGGAAATAATGGGTCCGAGTGACCCGAAGATCCTTTTCGTTGGAATGGTTTCGGGCTACATTTATGTTTAATGGGGGTTACCGCGACCTGGGATGTTTTCGAGACGCTAATTCCACTGCCCTGCAGTCAAACGTAACCCTGAGATGTTTACCCTATTTTTGTATAAAAAGAACCGAATGATATTTTCGGAGAAAATTGGTTAATTGTGATTTAAATTATGGGGTCGAAGAATGAAACAGTTAAATCTTGTAAATGCTTTTAAAATTCTTATGAGCTCGTATATTCTGATATAACATAAATGAGTATAAGTGTTTATCTGCGGTCTGTTGTGGAAGAATAACAAGAGTGCAGGTGCATTGTTGTATCGCTACCATCGGGCGTGACGCGGCAGAGCCTCCGGGAGGCCGCCCTCAGAGTTACGACCTGCTGAGGTTGGCCGCGGTATAACTCATAAACTTCTTAATTCACACCATCGAAATAATCTATATGCAAAACATACAAGTAATAATTAAATTAGTAAGTGGTAGCTTTCAAAAAGCAGTAATTAAAAGTTCATTGTAACGCTATGTTGCTATGTGAAACCAAAATAAAAATTACCAAGTATACTAAGTTGTCATTGAAAATTCATACATATTAGACGTAGGTGAGTTAGCTTATACAATGTGACTGGTACCATAAGACTTCCATCAATCTAACTCTAGCCCATTACAATGAAGGCAATAACTTTTTACTACTAATTTACTACGTGTTGTTATTAAACTTTGTACCGTAAGGAATAGTTCTAGAAAATTAACACCTACATACTTAAACTGAGGTTTGAAATTACTTTCTAAAACTGTAAATTAGTTACCTGATAAAGAAGAAAACCAAGAGCTTCGTTGTTAGTACACATTATTGGCGGATGTGTGAAGTACACATATCATCCTTTATTAAGCCTATTAAGCGAACATCCTTAGTCGAACTCCTGCCTGACTGACGAGACGAGTAACTATACAAAACAAAGTAGCAACATAAAGATTGCAGATAGGCACCAAGGCATCAAAGTAAATTGCTGACATTCACTGACGAGTTCGAAAACGCTCTCCGTAATGCATGAGCAGAGTGCAAACGTGTCCAAGATTAAAATATATAATGCTTAATAAAAAGCACGGGTAGTTATAGTGAAGCGTCCAGTCCAGACACTGCGTATAGCCTGTGGCCGTGAACCGATCTTTAAATTGCTCGGCACAGCAGCCGCGTCCTGCGAACAGGTTATTGGGAGCAAAAAAGGTTAAAGTATGTTTTCCTGCGGGCTCGAGAGCGCGGGGGCTGCGCGACGCCTGCGCGGGGCGAGGGGGCCGGTAATGACAGGGGCGGCGCGGCGCCCGCGGCAGCTACCGCGCAAATTGATGCCTTCGCCCTCCTTGGAACCTTTGCTCCCGGCTAGTGATGCGCCTTGTCGATAAATTTTGTCTGACGCAGAACACTAAATAATGGTAGCGCGACTGCGGAACGACCTTATCGCGACGGCAGCGATCGGCTAAAAATGGTGGTTAGCTCGCGTCTTGCGTTGATACCATCGTTTTAGTTAACGATATTGTTATTGGAAATAATAAAACTTAATGCTATGTATAACTCTGTATCTAGCCTCTAAATTAAAAATAAGTAGTCTGTTTTTATTTTAATTTTAAAGGTTACTTAGAATTATTATCTGTAGCATATTTACAAAATTCAGACTCTATACTCAACATGTTTTTTTTAGTGCGTTTATCTTGTTTGATTTTTATCGATATCTTCATGCGTTCATCGTTCGTCCCATCACTAAGAGAGGCGCATTACGCTCTATAAAGATTGCTATTAATTTTAAAGGCACGGAGAGAGGAGCTTATATTTAGAGCTGACGGTCCATCCGCTCGTATCGTAATTATATCAGATATCGGGACTGTTCAGGCTTTTTGTTTTGAGGACGCAGGGAGACTGTTTGTGTTCTGCTAGTTTAGTTCAAACTTAAAATTGTATAAAGTTTAAATAATGCATACTACAACTTTGTTTTTCTGAAAAAAAAGGCAGTTTATGTCAATTTTAGTTGCGACACGCTCTCGTCATACATTTACTCTCCCAAGCACTAGCGTGGCAACTTGCGCAATGTGAACGCGGCAGGCAGTGGGTCAGCGAGCGGATCGTAATTTTTCTTAGGTTTTGCTCTTGTTTCGTTAGCCGAAGATTTTTCATTAAGTTTTGTGGGAGCACTTTCTATTTGACTTTTACTTTTTTAATGAAGATCGATGATACTTGTTTGCTATCTGACTTAAAGGGCAAAGCAAAAAACATGATTTGTTTTTAGTCAAAAACCAAAACAACCACTACTCAAAGCTAGCTAAAAAAACTGGTTAACGTAGCGTTTTTGTTTTACGTCACATTATGTAGGTATAAGATACAATTTTCTGAGAATAATTTAGAAAAGTGTTCTTGGAACGAACAAAACACTCTTTGTATTTGTACCTTCATATCTCATGAAACTTAATCTTGACAAAGCCAAGCTCACGACTTAGCATCGCTGCTTTGTACTTACTCTAAAAGCATAACACCCTAACCTTTTTACTCTAAGCACAACGCTGCCGTAACAAGTTGCCTTATCATCGCGATCTAAGCAAAAACTTACTACATAATAATTGGAAATGCCGGGGCGTGGCTTCGCAACGACCGTGAAGGACGCACTCGGGATACTGTTCGGGTGGGAAAGAGACGGTAGCTAAGTTCGCAGGTGGGCGTGGTCCGACTGCCGCGGAGGGACCCGAGCGCGCCCGAGTGCGGATACCGCCCAGTGGCTGTGCTCGTTGCAGCGTTTTTAACAAGCTTGCGGAAACTTTCGTTACTTTTTCATTTGAATTGTTAAAATTTTGTAAAATTTAATTAATTCGTTCCAAGAAAAAGTATGAATTTTTCATATCGCTCTATCAAATAATAATATTTTGATTTTGTTTTTTTTTTTTATTATTTTCAGTTCTTTTTATATTATGATTAAAAAAAGCTAGCCTAAAATAAACAAATAGTGGAGGTTGATGTTGGAAGTATAAATTATAATAAAATAAATCTAAAACTAGAACAAGAATTAACACAGAAGCTCTGCGCATATAAAAGACATCAACGCTGATCCGGAGCTTTAAATTATTTTCACTTTGTTATTAAAGAGTGTTTGAAATAGAAATTTCACGAAAAACATTATAAGATAATTTTGAATAAGTAATTGAAAGTTACATTTTTGAGATTGTTTTCTTTTTTATTTCGGTAAAATTAAGTTAAGCAAAAATATTTGTAAGTTTATGTATTTACACTATTTACATTCATAAATCTTAAAAAAAACTAAAATTCTAGTTTAACATGCAAAAAGACCAAACCTATTACTACAATTTTGCTACAGCGTCATCCAATACCTAACAAATTAACCTCGATGCTCAGCACCACTTTCATTAGATCCCGCTATAACTATAACTAAAGCAATTCAAAATCATAAATCTGTAGACATCCTAGATCTAGTTACATTTACCGAGCCGATAGGTCGTGGTCGTACAACGCGGTGGCTTTCGAACCTTTCCCCGAGCCGGGCGCGGGCGCGGGCGCGGCACGCGCGTGGTACTTGCCCGATAGAGTTGCTTGGTAGAGCCACGATAAACGAGCTAACTGTTATGTGTAAAGTATCGAATTCTGATAGAAAATTATTTTATTGACTAAAAAACCTAAGATATTCTCTTCGATTAAAAAAAGTAATCGATGATCGTAAATCCCGATCATTTGAAAGTACTATACAAAAAATATCTAATGGTATAAATTGTAGCTTTTGATGACATTAGAGCCGATAGTTTCATGCAATCAAATATATACGATACTAGTCGTCCCGGCGAACTTCGTCCGCCTAACCTGTTTCTATATTGTGCATGTATTCCTCTTGAAAAACTCTATCTGTTTAAAAAATGCATCAAAATCCATTGCATAGTTTTAAAGATTTAAGTATATATTTCGACAGACAGCGGAAGCGACTTTGTTTTATACTATGTATTGATTGAATCGGAAAACTGTATACATTTCACGTACACGCCTCTATACTACTAATACAGTTTTTTCTAGTATAGACAAAACAGGTGCTATAATGCATAAAATCTGCAGTATACAAACAATCGAAACTCGACAAGCAATCCTTCCCTACCAGGCAACAAGCAGCACGAGCCGCGATACCATCTCGCGATAACACCGCACGATTATTTCACTCGATGCCGTGCGATTAACGCCAAATGCCTAGTACTTACCAGCGATACTTGTTGCGGCTAATCGGGTGATCGTTCACGATTTGAGTTAGAATCGACTCGTAAAAAGTACGTCTTCTTAAATCTTCTTGCAAACGCTTTTTTGTTGGTTTTAGACTGTAATAGGTAGTTGCGAAGTTGTAGTTTTGTGAATGTTTTATGTTTATGTATTTATTTGTTTGTTTAGGATTGAAACGTATTTGAAAATACAAAGCTAGTTTAAAAAATGAACCCTCTTTCACTGTAGTTAATAGTTATTGAATTTAGATCTAAAAAATAAAAATTTCTTAGTTGCATGTTTGTCTGTTTAACACGTTGTGTTTTATTAAATTAAAACCAATATCATCAAATTATATGAATAATCTAAAGTCATTATTGATAGTCCCTAAAAAAATGAATATTTTAATAACAAATGTAAAGATACTTAGGGTACCTCTTTAGCTGTTGAACAGTGCATATTTCAAAGGTGCTACGCAACATAAGTAAAATTACAGCCGTGAGCTCGGCGCGTCCACACGGCCATGTTCTAGATAAACAACGGACACCATAATGCATATTCAACGAATGTTAAACAAACAGACGTATGAGATTGCGACTTATATTATTAGATAGTCGCGATATACATTCTCATGTAGGGTGACAATGAGTATGGGGCTTTTAAATTTTGTTCATTACATACTTACAATAACTAAATTGTTTGAACAGCTTCTTTATTTTTGAGTAAAATGTGTACTTTACTTGCCTTTAGACACCTTACCTTAGTGTCGTTTTTGTACTACAATTACTTACTTGTGATAATAATTGAACATATTCAAATAAAGCATAGTGAAAATATTTTTTTTACACAACCCATAAAAAACCCCCGTATTTTCACATGTTTAGTTAGCAGGACCATGGTCACCCCACAGCTGACAGTCCACACTTTCCGTATTAGGGCGCGGAATCCGAGCACCTGAACTAGTCCGGCAGTCCGGCCCCCCGCCCCCGCGCCCCGCGCCCGCCCCGCCGCCGCCTCCGCCGCCGAGATGAAAGCGGAGCGACCCTTGTTGCGCTAATGGCTCAGCCTGCCAGCTCTACTTATTCTAAACCTAAATAAGCAGTCCACACTGTACCTATTTAACATCCGGTATGTTTAGTCCTAGTCCTAGGTAGCGTAGGACGAGAAAATGTAATATACTGAGATGTAAGTAGACTGAGGCTTTAATACGGCCATATTTTCAATAATAGGTTTACAAAATACTAAAAAAATACGCAAGTCAAACGAAAGGAGTTATTTTTTTATGCGGACATAATTAAGAGGGCTATTCTTTTTATAATGGTCTGATAACTTTTGTCAAGTAGTGTAATGAAATGTTTGATACTAAACTTTTTGTCATGTACTGCCGTGACAATCGACATCATTAGGAGGGTTAAGGACTATATACTCATAGGTAACGTGAAATGGATTCAAGTGGGACAGCACCGCAAATCGATTAAAACATTGAGAATTCCTTTAAAACTCATATCTTAATCCAATCATGATTATGTAATTATATTACGCCGTGATTGTTATTGTAGATTACGAGAGCAGTATAAATAATAGTACACTAAAGTTATGACCTAAGCTCCAGATTTGTACTCATCAAAGCAAAACCATTTCATTATCTGGCAACAAGTAACCGTTTCCAAAGCGTACGATAAATCAAGGGTCCACTCCCACCGCGGCGCGCGCAGATACCATCGCATCGCATTATGCTGTCTGCCCACTACTGCCGGGGATTATGTTGTGTTTTGTTTTAGTCATCCTGAAGTAGTAGTTGCAGGCATCCCGCCATGTGTAGCGTGTGAATTAAGACCAGTTTCATCATTTAATTGTACAAAAAGATACATTTTATCTCGTGGTATCAGTTTATTGATAATGATGGTAATTGATTATTGTTTTAACGTTGGTTCCGAAACCACGTGTTTTGTTAGCGGGCTTTAAAACAAAAATCCAATAAACTTATAATAACCGTACAACGTTGCCGAGCTTTAAGCCCACCCTTTTAACTAATTTGTGAACTTGACATTGGCAAAATACTCCACTGAATTGGAGTCAGGTCCATTAAATTAAAAGAATAATTATAATAATAATTATGGTAATGATAATCCATTTATTTTTATATAAAATTGAAGAAGAACGCGACACGACCAAGTAAAATAGAACTAGACTGACAATTTATTTGCACGGTGACTTAATGAAGAAATTATGAACAAAAATAATAAAAGATAAAAATAATAGTAAAATTATAAGCTAACAATAGGCCACTCATTGCTAAAAGCTACATATTATTATAATAATATTTACTTAATAATAAAAATTTATAATACAAAGTTTGTAATATTATTATGCAATGCGATTCGTGCGTGACATATAATTTGATGAAAACATTCGCAGTAGCTTTGATCTTTCAGGGCCATCTGAAAACCAGCGCTGGAAACCGGGTAACCAGTTCCCAGCATCCGCTGAGATGGCACCTTTTGTTTCTTTGAGCATAGTATAATAACACATAATAATAATAACACATTACACTCAGAGCACCTAACTAGGAAGAACCTGTATCTAGGGCGCCCGAAACAAACACAGAGACAAACATCACACCCAGACCGGAAACAAACATCGATATTCATCATATCAATATTCGCCCCGCCCAGGAATCGAACCCGGGTGCTCACGCTTACTCAGTCCACATCACTGCCAACTAAGCTACGGAGTAGTCAAATGTCAGTAGTATGTTTTAATTATGTTCAAAAATGTTTATGTTACTAAAGAACAATAAAAATATTTGTATTTGATTGCATCTCCTTTTTTATAGATAAATATTTTAATCATCTGCTCTAGTGCCCGCCAAATTGCATCTTGAGCCAATTTTACTTTCAATCCTTATAAAGGCGAGACGAGACTCGACCGGACCACATCCGTCCGACAGCTATTTGTCGGCTGCACTTACTGGAAACGATTGATTGCCGCCCTATTGATGGTGAGAGGTACAGGGAAAGCAACTTTTACAAAATAGTTAAAAAAAAAATGATTTAAAATCTCTAGTCACACTTCAAAAAATTGTAATGTTCTTATCGACCTGTAGATTCGATTGTCTTTATTTAACAATAAACCCAATTTTACCAGAGTAAATATTATTATGACAAAAAAATATAATTTGAAAATCTATGAGCTACACGATGAACAAGATCAAAAAGGCAAACGCTATTCTATCTCGCTCAAAAAGCTCTTCATCGACCGGACAGCGATCTCAGTTTAATTATATTGTTATACGCGGGTCGTGGGGTTACAACAAATAGATTATCTCTAGATGAGTTTGTTGTGTTCCGGCTGCCGCTGCGCAGTGCCTCCTCTCCTGCCCTGGCCGGTTATGACCGCCGCAGGTCATTAATGTTGCTCTAATATATTTTTTTCTTTATTGGCGTTATTTTTGGTTTTGGTTGCCAGTTTCTAGGTTAAAATATGGCAATAAACAGCTAATTTATATAGCTATACTCGTAACAAAGCTTCATTATGAAGTAAAACATCCTCATACCCGAGCTCTCTTTTGTCGTTCTACCTTTTCTCATTGAAATCTTTGTATTAAATAGTTTAAGAAAAATTGTAAAAGCAAAAAATACGAACGCATTATTATTTTATTTCGTTTCGAAAAGGTCACAACATCATACAAATGTTTGAGGTTGAGGCTTCGCGTGGCCGGCAGATTAGCAGGCTGCGGTCTGCGCCGGCGCACCTGCCGCGGCCGCCTCGGCGCACGCACGACTTGCGTGCTGGCTAATGAATGAGAGAGATTTGGATGAAATACCAGGGGTTCCGTAGCTTTGATAGTATTTGCCGTCATAGTGTATGGTAAAATTTTCAGGATAGATGCATACCTAGTAATAGTAGTTTTTGAGACGTTTTTTGATCTCTGCCTACACCACTAGGAGAAAAAAGACTGCAAATGTATGAAGTTATTTTAATATTGTAGCCGATCACTATAAATAATACCGTACCTAAACTCAAAGTTAGTTAAAAATAAATTTATTTCAGTCATTGTATTTACCGTACTCTAAAATAGAAGCATCAAATGTGACCACATACACATATTATGATTGTTCGTGTAATTTAAAGTTTCAATTATGAAATTTGTTACCTATTACGGTCACGTTATGTAAAACATTTATTATAAAAACTGAATTTGTTATATATTACTCATCATTAAACACTCATTGATATTCATACTACGAGTGTAAAAAACCTCAAACATTCTTCAATGATATGTCTGCCTACTTTACATTCGAGACTAATATTTTTTGCTTTAATCCAACCTCTGATCTCATGTCAATCAGCGATATAACCTGACCCAACAATGGTCGCTTATTGAGTATACAATTTATAGTTTTTGCTGAACATAAGACTGGTCTGGCAGGCTTCCTTACACAGCGTGAAGCGTAACTCGTATTAAATTATAAAATTAGCTTTGGATTGTTGCTTGTGGGAACTTTGTACACGCTTCTGTGTTCAGGAATTTTTGTAATACGCGACATAGCTCGGTGATGAATAAAACTATAAAAAAAGGATAAAAACCAAACAGGTTGTACAGAATTGTGGGAGCGCTTACAAACACTAGCAACAAGTACTTATATTATGTCGTAATTAAATAATGCACTTCGATCTTAATTTTTTTTTGGACTTCTTTAACTTTTAATAAATACAAAAACAGAGTATTGGTTCCAAATTACAAGTACAAGCCATGACCTTTTTTGTGATGGTTACTTTTTAGTTTTACACTATTTTGTAGAGAAAAATGTTGCGATCTCAAAGTTCCTCAAGTAACATAGAAAAGAAAAATAAGTTCCAAATACGCAAATGCCGTAAAAAATATAAACTGAAAAAATCACCACGACTGTAAAATATAAAAACATTGATTTTTGATTGTTTTTTGAACTGGGGTACTTTTCATACTTACGTTTTATACTTACTACGGAAACAACGGAATAGAAGTTTTAGTGATTTATTTACAGGGAATGGGTGCGGCTGCGGCGGTGCAGCGGCGAAGCGGGTCGAGGTTCAAATCCCGCTTAAGACAAGCACTTTCAGCGATTTATCATAACCTTAAAGTCTGAGTCAAAAGTCCTTTTAGGATTAAAAATACTTTGATTATTAAAATTCAGGAATTATGAAAGTACCTGACAAAAACGTAAGTAAACACTGTAAAATCCAATTGTTTTTTTTTTTACTCATCGTACTTTACGTATTAAAGGTTATGAAAAACGGTGCCAATATAATAAGAGCCAAATCAAGGTACAGTAGCTCTCACGTTAGCCTACGCAGCATGTATTACATAAAGACTTTTGTATAACAAGCTTTGGTAAATTTACTATCTACCTTTATGAGTCTATGCTTCGCGCCGCGGCCCGAGCACGTCACTCCGAGATAATGGTATGAATAATGAGAGCAGCCGTAGGTGTAGCCGAAACCGGGGTCTAAAGCTAAATGTCAAACGGCAGGCAGATCGATTGATAGTGCTAGTGCGGGAGACTGCCTCTTGTCTACTTTTAATAATTAATCAAGCTCGTAAATTAAGCATCTTCTTAGCATGATTTTGTACCGTTGCTCTGAAGGTAATAAGTTAATTTATTAACTTACGAGCTTTCCCCGCTTACTTCGTTACGCCATAGAATTTAAGATACTACAAAATACTTGGCTCTATAGACTATGTTCTTTTGCCCGCCCAGAATGGCCGAATAAAAAACAAACAACAACAACAAACCACCTGTCAAAATATGTAAACAACGGAAAAAATATTGCACCTTGGGTTACATTATTTGAGTTTAGGTAAGGATCCCTAATTTTTTTGAAAAACTAATATAGCCTATGACACTCGGGGTTAATGTAGCTTCCTACCAGTGAAATAATTTTTCAAATCGGTTCAGTATTTCCGGAGCCTATTCGTTACAAACAAACAAACAAACAAACAAATCTTTCCTCTTTATAATATTGGTATAGATTACCTTTTTTCCTAGTATTTACTTTTATTTGTTTAGTTAATAAATGTAAATAACAGTCTGTTCCATTGGGGAGACAGAGACGATCTCCACTTGCTCCTATCCCGATCCTGCTCTCTTTTTTTTCTAATAAATAGCTTCAATAAACAATTGTTGAAACGCAATAAGAATAATTTATTTGACAATTTGATTTCAATTCGATTGGTTGAACTCAACAATTTATGTTGTTTTCTTAAATTTGTTGTACCTTGCACATAGTTTGTAATTAATTTGCTTTGAATTTAATTTATAGCATTAAAATTATATTGAACAGTTTTTGTACGTTTTAACTCAGTCTCCAACACTACAAATGCTACGAACACTAAACACGCGAGGTCAAGCCTTGTCTTCAGCATCTACGTCCACATTATATGCCGACTACTGTTAGTAACGAGATCGGTAGTCCGGCCCGCATACCACGACGACAAACGATCGTTAGATCTTACTTACTGTTAGTGTATATAAGATACGTAACGTACACTCGAAACTAAATGGAACTGTTCAAATAATAAATTAAGAAAAGAAAGTTAAATAACATGAAAAACTTTTGATCATTCATCATGATAGGAACAGACTGCTGCACAAAAACTTGACCCCTGGTTTTAAAACTCAAATACTGCAAATACACCACGACAAAATATAGATACCGTTGTGCTGCTAAAAATGGGGGGTCAGATTTCTATGCAGATTTAAGTTTTAAAACCAAGGGTTCAGGTTTTACGGGTCGCGGAGTGGAATATGAAGTTCGAATGATCTCACGTGACCCTCTTACTAACAGCCGAGATAGACACCGGCGGGGTTTTAGTGGGTGCGAACCCCACATAACCCTGCGGCTCTCCCCGGGGCTGCAGGGTACTCGTTAGGAGTTTCCCCGCCTTAAAAAAATGGGGGTTTAGGTTTCTCTGCAGCAGACCGTACCAGATTAATTTCATTTATCTCTATAGATAGAATTCTATTAGCAAAATTTACTCAAGATATTCCAGACCAAGACTGCAGCAAAGCTTCGCTCACCCTTTAAATGACTGCAATTGAAGCGACTCCGTTTCACGGTTGAATCGCTTTCTCATTGCTATTTGTAAAGGTTATTTGATTTGATACATTATTTTTATACTTTAGTTTATTTAAATTGAATATTACAGCTACAATACATGCATATAGTAATAGGTTAGGCGGTACATGCAAAGTTCTCCGGGTCGACTAGTTACTAATAAAACAATCAAGCGAGAAATACTGTAGCGCAACAAAACGTAAAAAAAAAACTTATTGACTTATGAATAGACTACAAAACAAAAATAAGGTAACGTGGGTGGTTCAAGCTTCCAATAACCATTCTACGAGCTCATAGAACAAAGCATCAAGCTCTATCAGAGCCGTAACAAAGGCAGGCCACAATGGCTAACAACTAACAAGCAATGATATAGACCAGACATCCCGGGTCACTCCACACCCGGCAGGCAATAAAGTGACCTGGGGTGTCACCATGGACACTTGTTGCAATTCAGTTGCGGAACTAAAGTTGAACTGCTTACATTTAACATGAATTTGTAGCAGTAGGTATATAAAATCTTCCGTTGCTTAGTTAAGTCAGATAACAGTCTTTAACGTACAGCCTAAATAAAGAGTTTACTACTACAGGTTATTTTTAGGGTTATAATCTTAGAAAAAAATGTTAGATCCTGATTACATCGACTGACGAAGTTTAAATCAAGAATTTTTTCTACAGATACGTGATTTGAATCTAATCTAACCATGCTTTACTTTAATGTGGTAGTTGTGGTACAGCCATATAATATGAAAGGCTTTAACAAAGCAATTCCCAAATTTCCACGAGAGCTGAAGACAGAATTTCAGGTAGGAAAATTTTAAAAGTACCTACAAATGTGGGCTCGCTTTTATACATTTGTAAGTTTCAGGAGTCTCAGCTTGCAAAAAGTTGTGAAAGGTTCATAGTAACCCCCCAGTCCGTTAGGTCCGCGGCCTGACCGCTACCATTAAATATAGCCTCGCTTTAATTGAAATTTATCGAACTAGCCGCTAGAAGTGGATGAAAAATTAGCATTGGAAAGCGTCCGGGAAAGCGGCCGTGTGTGCGAGTTTTCACGAAGTGTTGAGGTGCAGCAGAGTTGTCTAGTGGTATCCGGAGTAAGTTAATACTTTATTATTCCACCCACTCGAAAAATCAAACTTTTTAGGTACTGTTAAAGTGCTAAAGTGTTATTTCTTAACTTCCTTTTCCTGTTATAACAATAATAAATTTTCATACATATTTTTCGCCAGTGGTTTTATAATTATTACTATTGTAGGAAAGTTTAATTTACTGAGTTACAGAAGCGAATAAGCTTGTTTTAACGATATATACTTTAAACTCTCGATGGCAACAGATTATCCCCTAATAAACCGTGCAATTAATCCTTAAAAAAGTTAAATCTAAAAAAGGTAAGATTTAAGTGTACCGTACAAGAGATAAGAGGAATGTTCAAAAACGGTAAGATTCACAATGATCGTCTATTGTGCGGCGCAGTGCGACGATGGGCGTTGGTAAATCCTATATAATACACAATAATGCCGGCCACCCGCGCTCCAACATAATTCAGTGCACTTCGATTTGTCACACGTTACTCTTCGGTAATCATTGATTTACAATTAAAATTGGTTATATTTTTTAAATGAATGTATGTATCTGATGAAAATGTTTAGGTAAAAAAACAGACATTGACTATAAATTGACGAACAAAAATGTATAATTTTACGATATGTATTATGGGACCAATCTGAAAGAATGTTAACATAAAAAAAAAAGTTTTTTTTTTATCAAACTATTGACCAACTTCTGGGGATAACAAAAAAAAAAACTTTTTGATCCTAATTTTTTCATCATAGAAGGTAGAGTAGCGTTTCCCCACCTCACTGGAGTAGAGAGAGACCGCAAGAGACGTTGCTATGAGTACAATACAAGAGTTGGTCTACCGTAAAGAAATGCGGCCTGCTATTAAACAGGTAAAGATTAATACTGAAAAACTTTTAATAATAAATTCAATATGCTTAGCAATTAATTCATATATTGCAGAGAAAAATACTGTAACATAACAACTGAAGCATAGCATTACTAAGTGTTGCTAGGTATTTATTATGATGTCTTTGTAACACATAATTTTTTAAATCAGGATATGTTTATTATTCCCAATGTTTTTATAGCGTGCTATAAGCAGTACAGACAAATAGTATTCCTGTCCTAAGTTTCAATCAAAGGTGTATTTTGCTCACGATAGAACAGATAAAATGAACTTGTTCCATAATAAGCTACAAGTCTAATGAATTTGCAACATTAATATTCAACCCAGTACAGTAATATAATCTATCTAAAATAATTAAGTTAGTGTGTCTGAAGAACGGGTCCGCGCTAGCGCACATGAAATACATGAATCCTAATGGGCCGCGGCACTCGATCATTTTCTAGTTCCAAGTCTCGTTCCGACCGGTCCAGTTACATGTCGCAAATGCTAGGACTTGATCCCTAATACTTTATTAATAAAAGAAAAAACGTTTTCTTGAACTCGAACAAAATTACCATCACGATTAGTAACTGAACAGAATGTCCCTAAATTTGAACATTGTAGCGCTATGTTATGTTATAAAAATAAATATTTAAGATTTTATATTCTCAAAGCTACGGGTGGGTTGATCGACTATGTCAGTAGATAGGTAATTAGAAGATATTCATAAAAAATTATAATTATAAAAACATAACTTCATACTTTCTAGTTAATAATCAGTTTAGATATAGAATTTCGCGGAAAATTCAATAATTTCTGTAACTATTTATTAAAACGTACTGTAAAAATGTGTATTACTGGAAATAATAATAATAGAATTGGAATTAATATTGGAATAGACATTCCTAGAATTGCAGCTACGTAATTTTTGAAATAAATCATACCTATGCATATTTTACATATTATATCATAACCCCGAAAAAAATGGATGACTGTTCGTGTGTTGACAATTCGGAAAACAATGCGCGTTTGGCCTAACTTAACTTATCAATTCGAATTAAAAAAATATGATCGTGATATCGCTCGAGACGAAGCTGCATTCTAAATTAGAGCCACTACTCCTAACGCGAACTAAACACCAAAAGAGATAAAAATCTTAATTGAGACATCACAAAAAGGAAACGGGCGAATAAACTGCGCTAGATGCTCATTAAGCACTAGAGAATTTCGTTTACTGCGTTACTGCAGCGGGGGAAACCATAAAATTAGATTACTTTGGTAGTAGTGACTACACAACAGGGGCGGTCGCAGCACGCATGCATCCTGGGAAAGTATTTGCTCTATGTTAACTCAGTAACAGGGTGCGCACTGTTGGTTCGCCCACGTATTTTTCCTTCAACAGGGTTAATATTGTAAATAGTGCATAAATTAAAAAATCTGAAAACTCTCATAGTCCTAGTTTATATGTAGTTCTTTACAATCCTAAAGCGGGCAAAGAAGACTAATTTATGCTTTCGCAACTCGCTCCGCTCGTCACTTGTCCGGCCCGGCCTCAGGCAACGTGTTGACATTCCTAGACGATTGAAAGGTCGCAAATTGGTCCAGTAATGCCACGGCCATCAGTCTTCAACTCTAAAAGCTCAGATTAGGGTTCGCTAAAGAATCCAGAGATCCGGACTGTATTGATCCGTAAACCAACAGTTTTCAAAGTCTTAGATATACAAAACTTTAGATTTATGATGCAAATCTAACCTAACAAATGGCTAATAAGAAAAAAAAACGCCAAATCACTTGTAAATCTAAAAAGAAACCTAAAAAGAAATCCGGAGCAAACCCGGCCGCGGCCGGGACCAATACCACCCGGGCTGGCGGTGGCGGCCATCTGCCGCAATCGCCGGCCATTAGCCCAGCACGCGCCGGTTCCTGCGACCAGTACCCACAATTATGGTTGCCATCGGTTTTCTCCTGGAAAGCCACTTTTTAAGACGACTGAAGCTCAAAGCCTGGCGCACTTTTTGCGATTTACGACCTCTTTTTGCTGGCCACTTGATATAGACATCGAATTATATGAGGTTCTTCAGCGATGGAATGTTGTTAGGTCATGTTGCTCTTCAAACTTATGCATTCGCAAAAGCAACCCTATTGGCAATTTCCTAGCGACTGATTGGTTCGCGAGTAGCGTGAAATAGTGCAACCTTAATGGCGGAATGATCGGTACGTTTGTCTGTGTTTACTTCGCTTTCCTGTGGCCGTAATTGAATTTCTTTACTTATCTAACGGAGAAAAGTAAGCAAAGTTATACCGGCGACATTGACAGCAATCGGTTTAATGATCCTCTGATCAATGTCATATTGTAAATAAGTACCTAGCTGGATAGAAGGTTTGCAAATCGAAATGGCAGATTGGATACAGATTACATTTCAATATCTTTGCGACAATTTTAAGCAATCATCATTACCTTGGAGCTTATTTGTAATCAATCTTAGACACGCAAAAATCTATAGCAAAATCAATGTGTAATCTGATTAGGTATGTGTCTCTGCAGTCTAAACTAGGCTCAATTTTCAAAGTGGTCAAATTGTCCCGATTCACCGACGCGCAAATGATCAATGTCCAAGATTGCGCGCGGCCGTGTCCCGTCATTTGCGGCAATCGGCCGACATTACTGGGACACTTTACTTATTGCAGTAGATACAGATTGGAGGATCTGCGGCGCAGTACGTGAGCAGGATGAAATAGCAGAGAGGAAATAGATTTCAAACTTGCAAGAAATTGAAAGGCACTCAGGATATTTTTGTCTGATGTGGCTATGATATTTATGCCAGAATTTACAAGCCAGTATTATATTACAAACTTTTGTCTTACAATTTAGAGTTAAACATCATGATCGATGTACTAAGGAAACTACATGCATTTAATTAAACCCACAACAGTACCAGGCGCCCATAGCTTGGAGTACGTTCCTATTAATTTACGTATCGCTTTCGGTGGAGGGTGGAGATAAAATCGCGAGCTCGCGGTATCGGCGCATCTCGACAACTCAATTTAAATACGGCGGGCTGGAGGCTGACTCAATTAAATTCTAGCCGTTGCGGGGTCCTGTGACAGTGTGTACGTGGATTTCTAAGGTCTTTATTCTACCTAGATATGTTAGCGGCTACAGCTACAACAGTACATGTACAGAACACAAAATCCAATCCCAAGTAGCACTGAAGAATTTTGTTTAAATCGCATATATCTTAACAGTGCCTGTATTGTGATTTAACTAAATAAAAAACGATTTCATATAGTCACATATTTCTTAAAGGCTATATAGTATTCCAATACCGCTTTTTGAGAAAATAAAGATTATACAAATCGTAGTTAAATCATCTTAAACCTATTCAGTATTAATTAAGGTTTCAGATAAACCATAAAACTCTCTTTTCACTCAACTCTCATTATTTGTAAACTGAATTTAATCATTAAGGGATAGTTGTTCGACTTATACAGTCGCACTAATGCAAAAAAGATTTGCTATCCAAACTAAAAGCCATATTAAGACGTTTGTCCTCAAATCAGTTTTTGCTAGGCAAAACACAAATAAATGTTGTATTAATTATTATTTTATAAGTAATAATTGATTTAGAGGGACGGTTTGTACAAGATGGAGAAAAATTAAATTAGCAAAGACGTTGAAAAATTAAAAAAATAACACAGAAATGTCCCTTTCCCATAATTTTCCTTTTACATAATGTCCCTTTCTAAAATTGTATTTTCCCAAAATGACCCTTTCTCAAAATGTACCACATCGAAAAAACCTTTGTCGTAATGTCCCTTTTGCTTTTATTTTTTGTAGACAGTTTCGAAGAAATATTTGCGAACGGTGCATTATGGGTCTAAATTGTAGGGCCTTTCACTCTTAATCGATGCAAAGTAGGTAGGTAGTTACGGTCACGGACTCGTTTAGCATAATACATTTTGTATGATTAGTCTTTGAATAAGTATTTGATACACTTAAATAAGTTAAAAGTATTAAGTTGCCAATGCAGGTAGTTTAGATATATTTTCCGAACTAGCTCTAACACAGCTTTCTTAGCTAAACAAAATATGATAACTCGATGATATGACAGCATTGAAAACCATTGCTGATTTTCTTATGGTACTTTTGTGGTTCTTAAAAAGCAGCAAAAGGCAGTGAAATAAATTATTACAACAGTTTTTGTTTTGCCACAAGTGTGAGCAGAATGGTCTGATAGAAATACTTGCCACACACACTTGACTTTATATGCAAGCTCTGCTGTTGTTTAAATGCACTTTATTGCTAAAACACCAAAAAAAAACATAATAACTTTCTTTGAAAACCATAACGCTTTTAAAGAATTCTCAAAACGTCCTTTTCGCAAAATGTGCTTTTCGCAAAATGACCCGTTCGAAAAATGACCATTTCTCCACTAGCTCAAGTTTACATGTACAAAAGGGACACTATAAAAAAAGTCATTTTGCGAAAGGAACTATAAGCGGAAGTGATGAATACTTACAAAAGCTTGAATTCGAAATTATCCTTTTAAATTCTGCCATATAGACATAGCCAAGTCACGTCACTTCCTACCCGAATCGCCAACATGCCAGCCACAAACATAGATCATATTAATTCGTTTGAACAACCTTGTAATGCATTCTGATAAACACAATTGTACATAAACATCTAATTTATGTGTCTAATAATATTGCATACGTCTATCACTTTCAACACTTACACTTGGTATTAGAAAAACTAACTCTGTTGCTAAACAAAGAAATCTTGATTTAAGAAATCAAAGTAAAGGATCAAATAAATCAGAATAGTATTCATGAAATCAATTGGAAGTATCACTTAAATCGTTGAGGATTTACTTAATCAAACTAAAGGATCACTTAATACTGTGAGATAACGTCGGCTCCGTGCTTAAGTGTTCAAACTCCATTTTGGTCGAAAATGACTTTTTGATACAGGATTGTTAACGATGTAATTTAGGTCCAGAAGGTCAAGTAAAAAAAGGCTTTTCCTAGAAAAAATACAATAAATTTCACGTTTTAAATTTTGAAGCCCACATCATCGTAACAAAAATTCCGTGCTTGTTTAGCCAACCTCCACAGCATTACCCAAAGTCCCGCATCGAAATATTTGTTGCGTGCTTGAGTGTTCAAACTCCAGCCGGCCGACCAATCACAGCACAGTACGTCACGCTACCCGGCCATTTTGTTTTTTCTGTAATGAACTGGGTTGCTCCTTTAGTTTGCTTGCAAAAACCTAATAAATTAGTTTTATTGTGTTCAAAACTAAGAAAACTAACTGCGAGTAACGTTAAAAGCTGCAGCAGGATGGCGAGTACCAATTTCAAAACAAGCAAAAGGCGTACTTTGGCGACTTTCGAGCAATAAGTACTTTTTAATAATGTTCATTTCCGAATAGAAACTTAAACGTACTGATACAGGATGTTAATAAATTCACTTTGTACTAAAACGGTTGAGAATTAAGTACATTATTATGTTAATTCTGTTTGATAGTCCTTTTGTCTGTCTTTCACAATGGTTCAACACAACAACCAAATTTTTAACAATAATTAAGTAGGTATATTTTATCATTTCGTTATGTTTATGTTATTATTACTTGAGTCTAAATTTTTTTATTTTTTTATTTCTTGATTTTAATTTCTTATACCTTTTATCATCTAAAAACAATTTTTTTTACGAAGTAATTTAATCATCCTGTATATGGTATTAGGAGGTTGGACAAACAAGCACGCAACAATTTTAAGGAACACTGTGCTATCTCCATGGCAGGAGTGTTGTATTTCCATGAACGAACATTTTTATTCGCAGTTTTGTTCAACCTCCATTTTAAAAGTATGATAAAATACGTAAAATCACAGCATCGTAAACAAATTTATTGGCAATTTCATATATTAGACTAAAAACTATAAATATGCATTTATCATTCATGAAACTAAACATCTCGTTTGATAATAAGTAAAAAAAACCTTCTCCTGAACAGTAAACAAATGGAAGTTGAACATTCAAGCACGGAGGCGGCGATAAGAAATCTTGATTTAAGAAATCAAAGTAAAGGATCAAATAAATCAGAATAGTATTCATGAAATCAATCGGAAGTATCACTTAAATCGTTGAGGATTTACTTAATCAAACTAAAGGATCACTAAATACTGTGAGATTTAAATGTTACTTACGTTTGATTTAGTAAAACGATTAAGTATTAAGTGAGATTTGAGGAAATCGTTTTTGAGTAAAACATTTCTAAAATAGCATTATTTCAAATCGAACTTATTAATCTTTGATTTAATTGATACTCAACTACCCTTTTGAATCTTTACTTTTCTAAATTCAGATTTCGTCAAGTAAAACAAGATTATACGCCATTTTGAACTTTTAGAAAACAGAACAACAAAATAAAATCGAAGTGATATCGTGAAAAAAGTGTGGATTTCAGTTAAATGTGACTAGTGTAATCGTTTTTACTGAAGAAATAAGTGATAATGTGATGAGAAAAGGTAATATTAATGACATAAATGATAACTTTATTTTTATTCCATATACAATTATTGTTTATTTTATTGTTATTTCAAGCTATTTCGAGAGCCCGTTTGTTTTATGGCTCTTTCTATCGATTTTACACGATAAATGATCATGCGTTTAAGATTTTTATTGCTTACGACGAAATAAAACGGATTTCTAATTGTCATATTTACTTATAGTTTACAAATTCTTACCACTAAGTAAAGTTCTTGTGTTGTAGCATAAAATGTTCACCATATTTTCTTTATTATGATTACTTAAATTGAAAACGTTTTAAATTTTTCTTCGCTTAGCAAAAACTGCATTAGTGAAATAGATTATAAAACAGTTTTAATTTTGCATTTAAATCTATTTTGCTGCCTTTACTTAAACTTCAAGATATCGCGAAACCTTAGTTAAGGAATCTGGAAAACCCTATTAAATCCCAATTGCTTATGTAAGGTTAAAGTATGATTTAGCAGTAGTATTAACTCCCCCTTCGTATTCTCCTAAATACTGTGCCCACTTTTTCTTAACTGACCCTCCAAGCAAGTCTTAGGGATATCTTGAGGGACATAATAGTTTTGGCCAAGGCAATAGCTGGAATTAGCCATGTTGCCTTCAAGAAATCTTCAATACTCAGTTAAATCTATCGGTTGCTACTTGGGATAAGTACATTTTAGACTTGAACAGTGCTTTATTGGCTGTAAGAAAAAGGAACTACTACTAAATTAATTTTTAGTCTTTGAACGTTAAGCAGTTAGTTGATCTATGGATTGTTCGTGCTTAAATATTTTTTTAGCTAACTTAATATAAATGTATCACAGTATAAACCAAATTTTGAACGAATTTAAAACATTGAAAGTATTGCTGGTTAAAATGCGGAACCTAGAAATAGAAATGCTGCTCTATGCTTTATAGGGCATTTTGCAGCAATCCCGCGGCAGACGTGTGTGTTCCGCTCGGAGATGTCCCCCGATAGTCCGCTAATAGGCGGACCACCGGTAACGGCGCGCGCGCAGCTTAAATCACCGGCCTGTGTGTCAACAACTGTCATGTGGGATAGGGTGCTGTGATGTACCGCTTCGCGAAAAATTCTAATTAGTTTTTTTTAATAAACTTCTAAATGTTTTGTATACAACCGGAACCAAATGATGTTGCAAAGGCGAAAGCTCTATATTTAAACAGAGTTGTATTTTTATGTATTTGTGAAAATGTTATAGCAATAAAGAGTTGATTATCTTATAAAATGTTTATGTTACTAAAGAACAATAAAAAAATATTTATATTTGTATTTGTATCTTTATAGCGTGTACTTTAATATAAAAAACAAAGTCGCTTCCCGCGTCTGTCCCTCTGTAAGCTTATAAAACTATGCAACGGATTATGATGCGGTTTTTTTAAAGATTGAGAGATACAAGAGGAAGGTTTATATGTATAATACATGTACAAAATATTAATAGGTAAGAAGTTTATCGGGTCGATTAGTTAATATATAATAACATTATCTTAAATCCTAATAATATTTATTTATTATATATTGTTCATTAGAAAACAGACTGATGACAAATTGAACAGCTTCACAAGATAGCATAAACTATTTAATGAACATGCGATATCAATAAATACCAGCAGGTGTAATGCTGCGTCCCTATTATTTAATTTTGCTGTTCAACGCTAACTGGCGAAGGCTATGCGGCGGCGAGCTTTCCATAAACACCCTGCAAACATGAGTTATTTCATTTTACAGCGGCACAGCTTCTATGCGACCGCCGCTCTAAGTGGCCTCATGTAATATCCCTGATTGATACCCACCGGTTTACAATGCCTTTCAACCTATTTCGCTCTTTATTTGTTATACTCTTCTTTTTTAAGTAATCACAACAGAACAATGGCTTCCTTGTTGTGACAGATATTTTCTCAATTGACTACATTATGTAACTGAGTTACGTGCTATAACTGCAATTCAAAACATTGAAGCAAGTGTTCTCTCGAGCTAAGAAATACTGTCAAGGCACGCCTACATACTTATTAATTAATATTAATCAAATAAATAGATAACAAGCACGGAACACCGTATAAGCAAAACCTTTAAATTAATCTTGAAATTACAGTTTCAACCATAGTAAAGCGCTAAGCGGTCAATTAGAGAGAGCCCCTTAATTATTTCAATTGAACTTAACCCTTTAGCTGCGATCCGATCCCATTGCGAGATCGGCGCGGTGGCGGCGCGGGCGGCGGCGGCGGCGCGGCGGCGGCGGCCGTCGGCACAGGTGTGCGCTGATAATGAACTAATGATACCGCCAAGCCGAACATCTGTGCAATAATCTTCATGTGTTTAGATAATTATTTTCACCAAGTTATTACCAATTAATTGCGTCCGCTATTATATTACACACAGTTATATTTACTGATGCAAAACTTGGTCGTAAACCGATGGTGGTCCAACGTTTAAAGAGGAGAAATGACATCTAGTGAACCATTTAGTCTTTTGGTAGCAAAATAGTTTTATTAACAATTATTATTATTTACAGATTAATAAACATTTTAATGCATCTACTTCAAAGCTTTTTGTAGAGATTAGACTCAATTTATTACGTATCTTTAAAGGATTTGATTGCCTGCTATACTACCCGCATAAAGGTAGAAAGTAATGTTTGATGAATCCAACATCAGAGTTTGCGATCACCATTAAGAAGGAGAACTAAACGAACTAGTCGGGTGGTACGGCAGTAAAATAAATCTTCGAGTGAACGCAAATTAGAAACAACATAATGTTTGTTACATGCAATTTAACTGAGACATACGGAAGGGCCGTCGCGTCGCCGTCCGCCGGGCCGCGGTCTCGTCCGTCGCCGTCCGTCGTGTCGCTAACGACCGTCGACGAGGATAACGAGCGTGATATAGACGTTGCTGCCGACCCTCGACCTCAATTAGACAGACCGACGGACCTCACCGGTACCCGATACTTTGTGTGTGGCGTTACCATACCATTTACCATTGCAACTGAAGGTTTTGCGATCATTACTAGTGTGGTAACATTGAAATATTGATTGATTATCATTATCGGTAAAGCATAATGTTGATAAGTGAGCGAAAGTCGTTTATTTTAAGGGCCACCGCCCGAAATGGATTGTCGGTTAGAAATAATGATTTGTAACTATCAAACTGCTTTTGATTAGTACAAATTAAGTTTACTCGTAAGGGGCAGGCTCCTACGCATTACATTTATAAGAAATCTCTTTAATAAATGCTTTTATTATTCTGAGAAAAAAAAAAACTTTGATAAAATGAACCATTAGATTAACCTCTCTGTTCTATCATGCGCCTGAGACGGTTTTGACCGGTTTCCTTAATTAATCAAGTTAATATTTTTGCTCTCGTTTCGCAAGCGATGAGGCCTTAATGTCATCATGTAAATAACCGGTCAAGCTGTAATAAAACGGAGAAAGCTAACATTAATCTAGTTTGTCAGACAGTTTGAAGCGCACTCAAACAAGCGCGGATCCTATAATTTATTGGATCGTTCTCTCGTTGTTGGTTTTGTAAGAAGTCGCCGGTTTACATTATAATACGGCTCGTGTATTAAAATTATCACTAAGATTTATCTTAGGTTGAGCTTCTTGAATTTCGATATTAATTACATTGAACAGGTACAAAAGGTACCTATACAAAAGTTTGCACATAACAAAACATACTCGCTGAGACCTTACAAGGTCTGCGTGGGCAAATGCATGACCCTTCACCGAACGCTCCACCAACGTTTTTAATAACCAAAAGATTAACGTGAACCGTTTGATTTATTGCCCGTAATGAATAAATAATAGCGAAGAAAGTGACCTTAAACCTTTACAAAATATATTTTAATACTACGTTTTGTATGAGAAGAGTTGGAATAGCGCTATTCATTAACACTTTTTGTTTCTTTTTAGTTTATTCATAAGCACAACAGTCATTATTCTTTCTATCAAAAACTAAAATGGAATTAAATAGAATATCTATTGTTCAAATCGCTAATTATTTGAGACAAATTATTTGAAAATTCTGTTAGTAATTATTTACAAAGGCATTAAAGTGAAGTGTGACGTGAAATCGTATTATGCTCCCACCATCATAGATTTTAACATTCTCGAGAGCTTCCCCAGCCAGAGCAAAATTTGTTTGAATGACTTCACTTCTGGTACCTTTTCAGTGTAATAATTGGACTTGTTCTTAACAAGTGATATTTATGAATACCTAATTTTGCAGACAAAAAATTATTAACCATGTTAGGTCCAGCCAATGGTAAATTATTTACAGTTATATTTCATTTGTGTTCTATAACGTTATACGTATCTATAGTTTTATTTGAATAATTAGACAAACTTACAGTACGGGGCCGAAAATAATGCACATCAGCCTTTAGAAAGAGACTTTGGCTATATGCGATTTCGTAGAGCAATGTCGCACAAAACCAATGTCATTGTTTCACAGTTACAAATAAAGTCGATTGCTAGGTTTTTATGTATTATAAAACGACTCTTGATGGATGGCGACCAATGGGATCGGGAGTGGGATCGGCCAATGCCGATGTGCATTCTTTTCGACCCCGTACTATAACACCAGCAGGCAGATTACGTTTGTTTGTAAATAAATGAAAGGCTCTTACGCATAATTATAATGATCGAGTTACACATCTAACCTAACGAACAGATTGGAAAGCGTTAACGAATTACAAAATGGAAAGGTGGTTTGAATGATTTGCTACAGTTTTGTTCCTTTTGCATTGTAGCATTTGCGTATCGGTCAGTAGATGTTGTGGAATGTTGATTGAGCCGCAGAGGTCGACGATCTGTAAGTATTATTTGTTTATGATATAAAATTGAGACTTAATTATTATTACAGGTTACGATATGGTCGCCTTTTGTCACCTCACTTACTATACTACTATATTGTTTCTTGTTATATGTTTATTTGAAAAATGAAGAGATCATTAATTAATTCATTCATTCATTCATCCTTGTACCATTTCATTAAATATCATTTCAGCCGAAGGACGTCCACTGTTGGACATAGGCCTCCTCCACAGAACGCCACAGCGACCGGTCTTGAGCGACCCTCATCCAGTGTATTCCCGCAGCCTTTTCCAGGTCGTCTGACCACCTTATGGAGGGACTACCTACTCTGCGCCTTTCGCAGTTCTATCTCTGTACTTTTTTAATCATTGTCAATATTAAGAATTTAAATTTAAATTTTCACATTGAATAAGGACTGAGTGTTCCTGATAGAGAATGTTTACTATCGAAAATAAGACTTTAATTAGCTGTGCATATAAAATTAATTAATGGGCCTACCTTTGATAAAAGTTGTCGATATTAGAATTTTTAAGCGGCGAAATGGTGCGATTCTAGCGCCACTTTGATAAATTATTAATATCTTCTAAACCATGGCCGAAATAATATAAATATCTAGGGAGTCAAAAACGCATTATTTTTCATTTCGGCCATGGTTTAGAAGTTTCAATTATTTATCGTAAGTGGCGTTAGTTTCGCACCGTGTAAGTCCGAGGTCTTTACTTTAGAAAAGACAAGCCAAAATCAAGGAATTAACTTTATATCATTCACAACAAACAATTCCGCGGACCTCCTCGAGCCAATCACGACCTGCCAGCGAACTGAGCAACTATTGTTGTAAAGATAATTATATGCTGATCTGACGTGACTGACCACTAACATTGTTATGATTTCGCTGTCCAAAGATGGGTCATGTGTATTTGTACTGTACAGCGTACAGTCAACTGCAAAATACTTTTGGATAAACAACAAGTAACTAAGATCCAGGCGACCATTGTCGTAAGGCAAGGCCAACATTCGTTTTTCTGAGCCGCTTGGTAGGCACCCTGAATTGTCTCGCCTCTTGCAGTATAGGATACTTTACCAAAATAGGTATCAATACCAATTACTTAGTCTAAGTGATATCTTGTATCCTATATTGAATAAATAATTTTTGACTGTTTTATTTTTTAATACTGGCTGTTTTATACCATATTTTTCTTTTTTTGTCTCTATATTTCGTGTAGCGCATGTACTTACAACATGTCTATCTGTAACTAGAAATATTAGTACAAAATATTTGAGTGTTTCCAGTCTAAGGGTTATTTTACAAAATCGTGTACCGATTTCTGCATATCAAAGGTACTTTTGCAATTCCGACTGCCAGTTGATGATGTTCATATATCTTGAACAACTTTCAAGTCACGATGATGTCAAATTTAACTCTGCTTTAGTGAATACTGCGACATGTATCCACGCTCGAGCATTTAGTTACTTAACATACAATTTGTCTTTTAGATACCATTTCCATTAGACGAAATTTGAGATACAAATGAAAGTAATATAATAACTTAATTGGATAGCTTCCTATGTTGCAGCACCATATCCAATCATAATAAATAGTAAAAAAGACTGAAGTCTATTTTCAAAGACATTTGAATTACGTATCTCAAAGTGTGGTTATATAAATCAGTATGCAGGTTAAGTTATTTAACAGTCGGCTAATTTTAATGGATGACGTCGTCGCCAGCGCGGGCGGAACTCGGGAGCGCAGCAGCACTAATTGATAATTTAATTAAAATCGCCTTTTGAGTGGTGCCCGGTCACCTTGATTACGGGCGGTTCTGTTAGATTGATTTTATATGTAAAGGTAATACGCAATAGTAAAATAAGAAGTAGTTTAATTTACTAGGTACCAATATCTAGGTGCGTAGTAGACACGCTTTACGATCATAGATTTAACATTTATTTTAATTATGTAGATTACAATTATTTAAGCTTTTGGTAATAAGTATCTCATCATCATCATCATCATTTCAGCCGTAGGACGTCCACTGCTAGACATAGGCCTCCCTCAAGGCTCTCCATCTGTACCGATCGCAGGTGGCCTGCATCCAGCGTGGACCCGCAGCCTTGCGCAGATCATCCGTCCATCTGGTCGGTGGACGTCCATCGAATCAGAAATAATAATTATCTAATTCTGATTAAATAAAACTAGAAACTGCGACTATTTCTTTGTATGAAAATTACAGAGACACAACCCAAGATTTATCTACAATTGATGAGAGTGAACCAGCGTAAGTAAACGTACAGTGGCGGACTAGGACTAGGAGGCCGTAACAGATTTGTCTATGATTTCGTCAGCCCTAGACAGTATTACCAAAGAACAAAAGCTATTTAATACAGAAAAACCGGAAGTGTTACGCCGACCGTGTCCGCCACTGTACCTAGTTCATGAAACAGATGACAAAAGATGGTGTTTAATATTTATATTACAGATTGTCGAGAAAACAATAATTGCGTAAGCTCGCAAGAGATGCAACCCGCAAAGCGATCGTTCAAATAAACTGCAACAACGAAAGTCGATTTCGGATCCGTCACGACGCCGACGCGGCGCGGCGTAGGGGACGGAGGTGCACTCGTTCCTAATTGCTCTTTGTCACCGCGCGTTGCCTCATCGCGAGGATGCTCGTGATCCGATCTTGCGCAACCGTGCGTGATTTATATAAATTATGGCAATACCCGATCTAGACCGCGCTGTATCTATAGTGTGCATTTAGGCTAAAGTGACAGGTTTTCACGAAGTTTCTGAATAAAATTACCACTTGGCTGGTAGCGGGCGTGAGTCGGTGTTTATCGTAAATTTAATGGTCTGCGCTTTTCTTGATATAAACGTGAATTATTTTTGAGTAATCCTGAACACACGATCGGTGACAAAATGTTAATGTTCACGTTTATCAATGTTTTACCAGCCGGAGCGTTTGATCGCAACTTCAAAGGTTTGAATCTTGTTTATCTTTGATGCCCTTTGCGTTTTTACAACATATTATGTTTTGCACCTTCCCTTGTCTTCATCCCGTTATTTCAATGTGACCAATTAGTCTGAGCGACTTGAACATCTCACTAGCAGGCGTTAATGCGGTCGTGTGATCCAGATGTCGCCAGCGGGCCGCTGATCACGAACTCTGTAGCAACGCATTGTCGCTCGGATCCGGCCGGATCGCTGATCGGATCGTTAGAGCTGTCGGACTCTGATGCGGATTTATGGGGTGTCGTGGAAACTGGAGCAGTCGGTGATTTGTGTGGAGAGAAGGGTAATTTATGTGGATTAGAAATTATTGATTTTTACTTTAATGATATATTTGAGTTGCTTCGAGGGCTGTTTTCTTAGTAAGTTTTAATTATAATCAATCACAAACGATAACTTCTTGACAAACCGTCTTAAAGTGAGTCTTAATAAATGATATACCTATTAAAGCCAAATATAAGCTTTCAATATATCACATGCTAACTAGAACTCGCTCTCTACAATAGCATTAATCTTTTAGCTGTTAATAATGTTATTTATCGTCGATACAATTAATTCGCTTCGGCAATATAAGACGACATTCGCCTACACGATAAATCACAGCCTGAACTAACACTATACTGATTTCATTAGACCTGCTTAAGATTAATAAAAATTAAAAATTTCCAGAATTAGAATCACTGAAACGTAATTATTTATGTTTACTTGCTGATTTCAGTTGATTAAGTGTAAGTTTTTTTTTATTGATTCCTTTTTCAAGACATACTTATAACGATGAACAAAATAATACTGGCACATTAAATCAGCTTTCGTTCGCTCGTGATTTACGAAACATATCGTCCACATATACATAGAGTATTATTTAAATAAAATGATGGAGTTCCCAGGACTGGCGTGGCTGCGATTACTTCACTTTGACATAGAGCACGCTGCGCTCGCTCATCCTTTTTACTTGTAGGCTGATGCACGCGGCCATTAGGGGTGCCAGAAATAGTGCTTCAACAGTTTCATGATTATAATAATAGTTTACGTATAAGTTACTTTTATTGAAAAGGCTTAATTGTTACGGCGGCAGCGACGGCTTTAGGGTTGAGTGAAATCCGCGATTTTTTTTAAATTATTTGAGATGTATTCTGTTATCAAGTTTTCAATTTTAATGTATCTCGAAAAAAACAAATAAGTTAGTTACAATTTCATTGGTAGGTAAATGTTGTGATTGTAAGTCGGCTTATGGTATTGGTAACCCTATCACAATATTGCGTAAGTGCGGTTCAGTTCTGCATGTCTTCTGCCAGATTCCGCGTCACGTTCGTGTTTACACGCCGCGGGGGATTTATCAGCGTTCAGTTCAACGATGAGGCACCTAGAGTTATTATACGAGCTTGTGGTTTAATGTCTGTTTACTTAGTGCTTTAGCCTACCTAGGAAACCTAGCCAGAGTGCTCTTAAATCTATCCTGACTCTGAACCAAGGTAATTTACGTATCCAATTATAACGCTTAGAATAATGAGTGGTTAGTGTAACTTTACACGGTAAGGTCCAATTTGCAACAATTTATATGTACCCTAAATCAAACTATCCATGTAAGTACATGGCAAATACAGTTTGCGCTGAAAAAAAAAAGGACCATCCACGTTTAAAGTACGAAGTTGAATGTCGACAGGCACATGTCTGAAAACAAATTATCGCATTGATCTTCAAAACCATTTGCAGCAAAGATCTACGTTTAAACACTTCAATTAGCTCCAAAGACAGTGTCCTATACAAACGCCAACGCGTCTGACGTCACTCAGTACACTACAAACACGACACACACGTCAATGAAGCGGGAATTATCGTGTCCACCGGGGCTCTTGCAGCCGGGCCGTTGTCGGGCAATTTCGTGCAATAACGCGGGTCTTACAACTTAATACGTCCAAGAAACTAAGGAAGTTGTTTTGGGCTTGTCGTGTCTTTAGTAAAGAACATAATACAGTAAAGACTCTTTACTTTATATGTTCACTGCTTTGGGATCATAAACGTTGTTGAAAACTTATCGGCTCTACCACAAAAAAAGTTAAACCTGGTTTTAATCACTAGACTCGGATTAAATCACGGTTTTGTCATACAAATTGGCGATTTGGACCGCTCTAACTTTTTTGTGGTAAGAGGGTATAAGTTCAAAGTTGATTTTAGCGTCCGCCAATTTGAGTATCTCTTGGTGTCATGAACTCATGATATAATATTTACGCGTTAAAGAGCGGTCAGTTTTGATTTTATATTTTTAAACTTAGTATTATTTGGTTTATACTTACTGGTATTTTATAGTTAATGCGGTTTAATCACATAACTTATAATTTAACACCTGCTTTATACCTACGCTTTAATAGCTTTTTGATGTTATACTTGAGAATAAAATTCGCAAGTAGGCTAGATTAAACAAATTAAAGATTCAACTCAAAGAAAGCCAATCTAACTTTCAAACATCTTAATTCAGCTCCGTCTATATTATAATTGTCATTAGTTTAATAAAATATGAACCCAAACAAGAACAGCAAGCAGTAAAAAACCTGTGACTGATTATTATTATTATAGCGCGATGTTGATTACGACGGTGATGGATGAGGCAAGGTGCCGCAGCTGTATCACTTGACTATGCATATTTAATTATATAAACAAAAGTTGTAGGTACCTATATTTTATGCCTACTATGTCCTCTGAACTCAGGGCGGCAGGGATGACCTGGACAGACGCCAAAGAAAGAGCTCAGGACAGAGAAGTCTGGAGGAAGACTGTTGAGGCCCTATGCTCCCCGAGGAGTTAAAGGATTAATCATCATCATGTCCTCTGAAACTTTTTTTGATGTCTTATCCGGGACACATGGTCGTATATTATAAGGGGTTTCTAAAAACTTCTGTTTAAGATCCAGGAACCCATAGATTAACCATGCGGGCGTACCGCGAGTTATGTGGTTCATCTATAAGTATACATAAATAGTTATGTAGGTATACCTACCTACCGATTCAAAAACGTTACTGTTTCTGTAAACTTCTGAGTAAACTGTCACTACACATCTTAAATTGAACAATAAAAAAATATGAATCCTGGTCTTGTCACGTTGTAAAGCCACTAAACTGGCTAAATAGCAGTCATCAGTCAGCCTGGCGTTGTAGTATAACACAAAAACAAGCAATGGGGTTTGTGGATAAATTCATAATAGTGATGGGACTTACCATGGCATACTCTGCGCAGATGTCGATTGAGACGACAAAGTCACACACGTCGTCGACTGACCACGCGGCGAGGCGCGCGCGCGCTTCTGCGCACTGACACTCACTTTGCTGCTCGCTCCGTTCTGTTGGAAAGAGAAAAAAAAACTTTATTTCTATATAGGTAGTGAAAGATTTATTATCATAGAAATTATGCTATCATTTCAATCGAAAATCGTCTAATGCTGGACATAGGCCTTCCCCATAAATAGTTTCAACGACCGGTCTTGAGCAACCCTCACCCATTGTGCTTCCGCACCTTTCTCGCTAATGCTACGGTTGACTTAAAATAGGTATTTTACAGATACGAAATAGTTTTCTTTCCAGAATAGGTATTCTGGAAATAAAACTATTTCGTATCTGTAAGGATTTCAGTTTATATCTTCAAGTAACTCACCATCCCGTTCCCTCTCGTCGCAGTCGCTCCTAGTGCTAGGGCTGGCAGACAGTCTAGCTCGCTTCGCCGCACTCTCACCCGCCGCAGACAGATCGAGCGGCGAATGTTCGGCACCGCTCGCGAGGGTCGCCCCTGTTCGCTTACGGCGGTGGCGGCCGCTGCGACCGACCCGCGATATCGCTAGGAGCGTCTGTTGAACAACAGTTCAGGTTTAAAAATGGAAAAGTTGTAGGCATCTTTAACTAGCATAAAAGCTATAACAAATTACGAATTTTCAATCGTGTAAAGTGTCGTTTAAAGACGAAGTTCTTGTATCAAACTAATTAACTGTTATTATTATAACTTCTTACTATACTTAGTCACTCACAATTGCCTTACTTACAATAAGTGCCTTTGTCATAACAATGTTGCGATAATGATCACAGTTCAGATTCTGAACTAATGAACTCATTAGATCAAAGAAGTCGTCACAATGATATCTTTCCGCTTACTCTGCACTCCTAAAGCGGTAACTGAGTCGACCACCCATTCTTTAATTACCAGAACAAAATGAACTGATTGTTATCAGAAACATCGAAACCGTTGCAGTTATTGTAGCTCACTACGCAAGGGTCATAAACCAACACTTCAAAGTAAAAGTCTAATAACTCAACAGCTATATCACAATAACAAATAAACTAGCGAAAGGCGCAATGTTATCTGATGAAGAGAAGTCGGATCGCAAACGTCGAGCATTCATCATAGTACGTTACGGTGAGCGCTCGCGGGTCAATCGACTATCTTTTTAATTGTTCTGCACAGAAAAAGAAGTGAATTTCAAATGGAGAATCGCCGGCGCACGCCCGTGAAGTAATCTAATATGAACAATGAACATGACTGTTATTGTACGCCGGCGCGGCGCGTGCGTCGGCGCTGCGCTCGTGGCCGCGCCGCCCATTAATCTTAAGATTTATTCCCGCGGCGCTCCCGTACCTCTTTTCACGGACCTTGCAACGTCGTCGGCCAACACCAAAAAACCGAGCAGATACTTTGTGAGAATTTATTGATAACCGATTTTGGGATGCATGAGTTCGAGGTATCGTGATAAAGATCGTCATTTTCGGAAACAATAAGCTGACATCTTTATTAGGCTCCATAATTGTGTTTTGCATTAAATATTTAAAGGCTAAATAAAGGAGAGTCAGATAAAATAACTGCACTCAATGAGTGACTCTGCGTAGTAACACATGATGGCAAAAAAGTAGAGTATTTGCGATTTCACATCCCATCACTAGCACGGGGCACGCTTCGCGAAGGCGCGTGCCGGAGCCAATTAGTGCAGCTCCAGTTCCTTTTACAGTCTCGAGTCGAGACGGTTCGCTGCACAGAGGCGGGGCAGCACTAGCTGAGCTAACCCTGCCGCCACTGTTGGCCGGGGGTAGGCAATGCTAACTTTTACAAGTGGAAAATACCCATGATTTTGGCATCGATTAAGATGATATTGCAGTTAAGTATTACTCTGCTAAAGGATTCAAAGAAACCATAGAATATAGTGATATAGATGAGTTACAGACTTTAGTTAGATTACAAAGTTATATAGAGATGCGGATAATTGCAGATTCTGCGGTTAGAAGTTAGCTAACATTCTATGTCAAGGGTCGACAAGACTTTACTCCAATAGTTGCAATTAACACTCGTTCCATCCTATCTAAACAATAGCAGAGTGTAAAGGTCGTTTATCTGATTTAATTGCGGGCCGGTCGTCGGCTGCACGGGCAGGAACCGCTCTCGCCGCGCATTATGATATTAAAGAGGCACAATTATCACGGAGATCGTGAGATATGCCTTATGAATTTTACGATCCTTCGAGACGTTATAATCACAGACGTGAACTGAACTACTGGTAATTAAAACGCTAAGGTCACTGAACACCAGACAGGTTATATTATTTAGCATTTTTTTTGTTTCTCGGGTTTTAGGGTGATTACTTTCGACATTCGTAAACTACTTTGTTCCGATTCCTTTGCTCTGCTAAGTGACATCCTGTCGGTTAGGTCGCGTGCGACAAACGTATGTTTATGAATGTAGACCGTAATTTCGAAGTGTAATGGCCTGTTATTATTCTTTGATTTCCATGTTGAGTTAATTTTTTGAAACAGTTTTGTTATTCAAAGCACTTCGCATTACTTATTCCTTACAGTCGACTGGGCAGGCACGCTTCACCAATAAAAAGTGTAAATTGAGCTTTTTATCTTATCTTTTTACAGGCAATCGATTAAAATTAATTTATTCGCATTATCTGCTGCTCCTTGACCTGTGCTGTAATTATGAGGGGAAAAATTGTAAACTGATTCTCACTTCTTATTAAAATGCTTTATTTATGGCCTGGAGAGCAGTTATATTTTTCCTTGTTAAAGATATTTTTTTTGCTTTCAGAGTGAAGTGCGCGATGTTATAAATTTAATGTATGTATAAGAACAATCAATGCCTTCACGAATCGTGTGCCGCGAAGAGTCTAACAATAAAAAATAAATTTTTGAAAACAGAACATGGAAAGAATGATCTAAGTCTGTTTACACAAAAAAATTGATGGAGTGGGATAGATAGAATGTCGCTCGTTTAATGTAACTGCAAACTTACACGCTTTGAGTCAATGGTAGTCTTGGGGGTTCTTTAAAAAAACTGATTATCATATATACAAAATAGTGATCTTACCTTAGTGGAGCTCATGTCGAACATGGCAGGGAAGGCTGGGATCCTCGGGGGCCCACCCTGGTTTCTCAGGAGCTTTGTGAAAAGGCCCCCAACAGGCGCGTCCGCTACGTCCGCCCGGACGGGGGACGTCTGCGGCCCGGTCCGGGGCTCCACTCCCGCGAAACCGTTGAGACGGTGGAAATACCTTGGGAAATATTTTTTTATCAATATGCATGTCATTATTTTATGGGATACCTAGTTGTTTTTTATAATGTATGGGGGCTCCCATCGTGGTGGTCCTAGGATAGAATAGCTTATATCCTTTATGTTTTTAAAAATATCTTAAGTTTTCAAAAAGATCTACACAATTTCGTTTTAAATAGAAAACATATATGAACCTTGTAAGGGCACTGGAAAATCTTATAAATTACTTATTGAAACGTACAAATCCGTATGGTTGATAATTATCCAAATTATACCGTATAAAAAACAGAATCCAACAAACAAAATCTGTCACCACATTTCTTATCGGAACTCTATAATTAAAACTGATAGGTGTCACTGACCGCTGACTCAAGATGTTTGGCTTCATTAAAATAACATTAGTAGACGCGGACGCATCGATGGGTTCCCACGAAACATGTAAATTTCGACAAATCGGTCGATTAATATGTTAATCGCTCATCACTGGCAGGGTCGTCGACCCCGCCGGGTCGTGAACTTGCCACTATGACATTAAATGTCGAGTTATTTCGCGTTTTGGTAAGAAAATTAATATCCATAAATTCAAGGAGCTATTTAAAGAATTGCAGACGGCCAGCTTCTCAAATTATATAGCTTTTTTCTGTATTAATTGGAATTTCACTTTGATTGGCTGGATTGATTAGCATAGCGGTGGCTAGATAAACATAATAAATAATTAACACCTGACCTCCACCTCCACCCCACATCCTTTCACAAAGGAAACAAACTCCAATTTCGATCGCAAAAGATTATGAAAAGAAACTTTATTAAAATTAATGTATCCGTTCTATGAGGATGCTCCTAAAGTCAAATTTTAAATTAAACTTAATAATATTCTAGCACTTGCTAATTAAAATATTATTCTCAAGGACTACAGAGGCTAATCTCAGCAGGCCTTCCTGGCAAGACGATCGTTGGCACTGCTATTTCCATAAATTGCTTAAAGTGTGGAACGTATGGCATTTTTAGTAGCAAAGGATACTAGTTTTAAGAGTTAGACTCCGGAAATGACAAGCGAATGTTACAAGCCTTTATGACAAATAAGAGAAGGCAGACGGCCATTCTAATTCATGTTACAGTTATCAAACAATTAATTAACCACAAGTAAATGATCATAAACAATCATAACAACATTTAATCGATAAGATTTGCAAAAAATGTAAAGCCACGATGGGAAGGGCCAAAATAATAAAAATTGTCGATAGGTTAAAAAGGATCTCGAGTGGCGACCGCGCACTGGAAGACGTAGATTAGGCAGATCACCCACAAGATCAGGCCACCTGGTAAATGATGCAAGAGTACATGGATATAGGGTCATGAAGTGGACGTCTTGCGTCTGAGCACGTACTGCGCAACGCGTCAATTTTTAAAGGACTAAAAACGCCAAGCCGCATATCAGTATCGCAAATGAGTCGGCGGAAAAACGCGTTAATGCGTGCGCTTCTATACAAAGCTATGTGTTACATTTTTTTTTGCGGTTCGTGCGTGCTCAGCCTAAATCACGTTAAAAGATAATAATAATAAATACATAGTATAAAATAAAGTCGCTTCCCGCGTCTGTCCCTATGTATGCTTAAATCTTTAAAATAATGCAATGGATTTGGATGCGGGTTACATTAATAGTTAGAGTGATTCAATAGGAAGTTTTATAAGTATAATACATGCACAAAATACTAATAGGTTAGGCGGTACGAAGTTCGCCGGGTTGACTAGTATTATATATAGTCAACTACTCACTCATTATTATGCTGAGTGTTGTATCTAGCTGCCAGCGAGCGCATGATGTCGCTGTAGTTGCGCGGCGGCTGCGCGGGCGGCGCGGGCGGCGCGGCGGGCGCCGCATGCGGGCTCCCGCGCTCGGGCGGCGTGCCCGGGTAGGAGGACGTCGACGGAGTCACGCTACGGGACCTGGGGACAAGGCATAGGTAGTTAGGATCTGAATTAAGCTCCACATTGTATTTATACAATATGCTAATCGCTACTATGATTCCAGCATTCCGTTTCTTATTCACTGGTCTGATCCATCTGGATCATTATCAAAGTCATCATCATCATTATCAAGTGAGTTTGCTGTAATCGCCACGTTTCTTGGCAGGCGGGTTAGCAATCGCTATGTACCCGTCATCCGTCCTTTGGCTGTTCCTTTAGTCGCCATTTAAAATTTGTCAACCATGGGAAGAGAGATGGGCTGTTGATTCTGTGCTGCCACTGCACGGCAAAATGTCAATGCTGAATATTACCCAGCATTTCGTGTTATGCAAACCCTATTCACTGGTCTGAAACATCTGATTCATTTGTTCCGATTCAGCTGTAGTTAATGAACTCTCACCTGGAAGCACTAGATCTGTTGTCATGAGGACTGAGCCGCTCAGTCTTGACGAGCGGCTGCGGCAGGGCGGCAGGTGCGGGCGTCGGGGCGGGCGCGTGCGCGTGCGCGGGCGACGCCGCATCGCGGGCGCAGCGACGCGCCGCGCCGGCTTCACCTGTGACAACGAGAGAGGAATACCTACATTATTATCATCTCATAATAATGTTATTATGGATACGCCAGATGGTATTTATCTCTGAAGTGTACGTCTTTACTGAAATATGCAAAACGAATCCAACCTGGCGCAAAACAATTTATTGTGCCAGTTTTAGGCCAGAATCAAAGAAGAAAAGAAATTTACAGTTGATAAGATGCATGCAATGCATTTAAATAAACGCGTAGAGTTGGCTTAGACTTTAGAATTCGAATACAGCAGCTATGGTTGAATCGGCTTCTTATTTCAAATGCGCCGAACATTCTTTTAACATTTTTAGACTTATTTATTTTGCATTCGTTAAAGCATACTCAGAATCAAGGCAGATTGATCATGCGACAAACAGCTGGTATTTGCAGGTTGCAGCAAAATCCGCTACATCTGAAAGATTCGTTATCGCGCACGCATCGCGCGGCGTCTCTGATGTGGCAGGTCACGCGGACCGCGCGCGCGAGTGATACACTTTCCCCCAATCGCGTGAAACATCAGCGCAACGGCGACACTAGAAATTAATGATGTGTCGCCCGCCGTTCGCCGCCGGTTCAACGTAAAAGTACACTCGACTGCAAATTTCAGATGCAAAAATACTATGTATGATAAAATAATTTGAGAGTACCAAACGAGGCGTTTGCTATAAAATATCTAATAATTATTTGTATTATTTAAAAATACCTGAATACTACAAAAAAGGCACTTTGATAAAATGAAATTTGATTCTGGATTTTAAGTTTAATTTAACGCAATGATTTATTTAAATAAAGCTTTATTGCCGGTGACTGTACTGTATATTACATCGCAGATAATGTCATTTCAAGTGTCGCCGAGTTTCCGCAAAACTGGCAATTATTTTAGCTAGATCCAAGCTCGATAGCCCAAATAAATGAAGAAAAAAAAAACATTTCCAAGATTTTAATTGATTTGCGAATTGTAGAGACTGTTACGTAAGTAAGATACCGTTTTATTTTTAAAGATATTAAAGAACATAAAAATTAAATCAATGTTTCAGAGGTGCAGGAAAATTTAGCTCTTTATGTAACTCTTATTTTAAAATTAATTTTGTCCGTATAACTCAAACATGGAAATAATTACTTAAGAGAGAAAAAAGTAGTAGTTTTCTCTATTATTCTAAATGACTGACGAATACGATTAACATATAAAGGCGTGAATTATTTTCAATTTTGAGTATTGGTTGACAAAAGAGATACATTAAATTACAATTTATTTATCGACTTGTCACTTTAACCTTTTGTTAGCGACAATATGTGTTATCTTCCAAAGAAATCAGTGTAATATCTCCTCAATTTTATGTGTCTACCACAATGCTCGAGACAGGTTTTGTTAAAAATGTTTGAAATTTCATTCATTTTGTTGTAACAATGGCTTATTCTTCTGATACGATGTAAGTAGCAATACAGGTCACGTGGGTTCATATTACATTTGTGATAATGATAAATGTACAAAAATAAAACTAGATATATTTTTTTTCTTGGAACATATTATTCTAATAACTTTATTTCTTTATAAACTTTCCATGAACTTATTACTTTACTTAAGCTTTTTGTACAATAATGACGTTAGTGCGTCTAGGGTGCGTAAAACCCAAATATACCTATATTACAAATTAAGGTAATATCACATACTTGTATACCAAATTTTTCACAAAATTTTGACGAATGTTATTGGTTTAATTCAATGTAGATAATATGTACTCTTTTCATATCTTATTAACAGAGTTTTGCTTAAGTAGTTATCGTTGCGAGTAAATCATAAAAGATGCTACGAAATATTATGCCGGCATAAGAATAATGCATGCTAAGTATTCTTGTTCTTGTATAAGTTCCCTCAACTACAGTTAATCAATATTCATTTTCCTATTATTAACAGAATGCTTCAAGACTGTTAACAGTTAACACGAGGGCCGCAGTGATGCCTTTGCAGTTCATTACTGGTGTTTGATTAGCTAAGCGTCGTTAACACTTCAGGATTTTGTATAGGAACTAGTAGTGCTGGGGGTACAGTCAGTGTTGGTTTTACATTGAAACTGTTTAGGATAATTTAAGTTTTCACATAACTTTTTTTTTACTTAAGTATATTTTGTAGTATGTTACCTACTCATAAAATATTTTTTTTTCTTACTTTATTAAGTATATAAAGTAGCTAAACGTTGAAAAAATATATAGGTATGTGGCCTTTTTTACGTTTACAACGCGGAAAAAGCTTTTCGTGAGCTGAACTTAACGTTAATATAAGATGACAAAATTTCATCCCGACTTTAAAAAATACAATCAAACTCGTCTCTATAGAAAATGCTAGACAATCCGTAAGTTAAGTACAGGTAAAACATCTTCCTTAATTACCTAGTCCGTTTTACACCTCACGTAGCGACTGCAGTACAGTTCGCGCACATATTTGCCAAGTCCATCACTCGGGAACTGTTCGGTGGACGCGTCGCTATTCGGGGTCAGGTGGCAACGGTACCACGTTTGACGACGCCGGTGACCCTACCACGCCTGGCCTGAGTACTGGCTGCTACCGGATGCCGACCGTACTTTTAATTTGCTAGATTCTTGCCTTTACAATTAAGGAGTTTCATTTAAAAACAAAAAAAAACTGTATATTTTAATTTTGTATTATAAAACTACTTAATTCGTAAGCTGCGACGGGGCGGTATGTTTAATACTATTCTAATTCTGAATCATTTATGTAACTTATTAAAAATTAAAACCTTTGAAACTGCAATAAACTTCAAGTGGTTCGAATAGTTTATTTATATTACTACTTTATAATACTATAGGTTTAGTCTAGTTACTATCTTTTATAAATAGATATACGATTGTACCAAGCTTCAGTGCCTTCTGTTGTCGCGGTGCTTAAAAGGCTAGAACAATGTATGTTTTCTACTTGTTTTACTATGTTTCCTAAACCATACAATGTGAACAACAATAACTTCTTGGAAAAAGTAAAATGTTGCGAATACAGATTTTCCCGTGACGTTCAACGAATGTAATCTTTACAAACAAAAGTCCTAAGAAGGACTCGAAAATAGTTGTGTTGTGGCCAATAAACAAAACAGAACTAATGAAACCACTAACGAAAACAGTTACACTAAACAGTTATTGCAAGTTTTTTTTTGTAACTAGGTACTTTAAGAAACTCATGTTATTCCAAAAGCATGACAAGTGATCACTGTTTTGAAGCCTGCTTATTAACTAAGCGTATTAGTTCAGCGCAAGAGCCTCTCCGGGTGCCATGGAAGTCATGTGACGGTAGCGGAATTTACAGCCACTCGTTTGAAGAGCGAGGCAAATTGTAAGAAAGCTGAATTGATGACTCATTGTTAGGCGATATCCTATTATTTTGAAGGAGTTCTTATTAGAAGGAACTGAGTTAAGAAAGTGATCTATAAGACAAAAGACTAAAGAGGCGTTCGTGTTTTGTTTCGCTGTGATGAAGTGCGCGTAACTTGCAGTAACAGGAGAGGGCTGCGAGCCTGCTGGCTGGTGTGATTGTACCGAAAGCGAAGATAAATTATTTAGTACGAGCCCGTCTTGTTCGTCTCTTTTATAAACGACAGGCTTATCAGCCGACTGTGTTTTGTTTCATGCTTGCTAAGATGTAATGTAGGAAAACGGAAAAATATGAGGAAGATATGATGTTTTATTTAGTGATATACGTAATCTTAATTTATTGACATTCAAAAGAAACCTTTAAACTAATTTTATTAAACAAATAAAAAGCAATAATAATAATAACTCACTCAGAGCCTCTATCTAGGGAGAACCTAGATACAGGTTAGCAGGGTAACGGTTGCCCGAAACGTATACAGATACGAACATTACACCCGGACCGGCAACAAACATTGATATTCATCATAACAATGTTCACCTCGCCGGGAATCGAACTCGGGCACAACCTATCTGCCCATCCTTCGAGCGTTTCTTGTTTGGTTATCAAAACAAGGAACTTGTATCCAATCGGTATCAAAGTAAAATTTTAACCTTACATTTGACAAGTAAACACGGTGCCCAACACTGGGACATATCGCACAGTGGTGCGATGTCTCGTGTGGGCGCAGGACAGCCGGCGCTGTCGCCGGACCAACCACGCGGAAGGGCATTGTATGAGGTCACTTTATGCTATATCCCTGGTTTGAGGTAACCCACCTTCTTAGATTATAATAAAGATATAATAAAGTTGTGACCAGAACTGAATAGAAAACCAACGAAGCGACTGACGGACGCTAGATTTCTAATGTTTGTTTCTACAGCTTTTATAACGTAATTTTGATCGTTTTATTTTTCATTACATTTAGTCCATGGTGAAATACCTGCACTCCCTGTAATATACTTGATATCCTGTATACAAATTTAATAGGTTTTTTTTTCCAGAATACTAAATAAAATAGAAGCGATAAAAAGTGGTTTTACCAATCAAATAGACTTGATTCCTATTCCATTATTTTCCTTTAATACAGTCACGTACGTATACAAACCGCTAGGCTGCCTATTCTATTTGCTCTCCAGATAAATCTGTTTGTTCGATAAATATAATTTATTTATTTTTTAATCAAAAATTTATCAAATGGCTTATTCTTAAAAAAAACTAATGACGCTAAATACTTAAAAAGTTATAAAGAACTAACCGTCTTATTCATAAAGATACAGTACATTTTAAGTAGCTTTACTGGAGGTCTACTTCTCTGGTTTGTTGTATGGTAAATACGTGACATCCAGTCTAAATTGACATATGTCAAATAACTAAAATGCTCTTTAACTTTTTATGAATAACAGGGTTAGTCTTTTGTTGCTAGATAAATATACCTAGGTATAAGTTGTGTTTGAAGAAATAGAAAAATAACGCTATAAACTGTACATGTACAATTTCTCTATAACTAAGTATATTGAAGAAGGTAAAAAGTTAGTCTCGCAACCGCACAAGATTTTCGAACAAACGCTAACCAAAAAAGACTACAAAAATCGATCGACAATACAGTAGAAAGTACCTCAGACACCTGCATCAGCTTAAGTTCAAATCACACACAAACACTACACCTCTCCAAACGATGTTGTTATGGCAGCCACCCATGTGTCCGAGCGCTCGGGTTGTGTCAACAAGGTCTGGTCGTCACAGGTGCGGTCACAGGTGCCAGAGTAGTGCTCGTGTGGACGGCCATCTAATATAGTCATAATTGGATATTAAATAGTATGTTGGAAGAGGAAGACGACTGTTAGATAACATGTAGATAATTGAATTTAAATAAGCCTTACTCAAACTAGCCTATTAATACAGGTTCAGAGATTAATCTTTGTTTCAACAAAATTTTATTAGTTTTAAATTAATGATACTTAGGTATATAAGTTACGATTTAATTTTGTGTTCACGTTTGTATTTTAGTAAAGATAATTCATCTCAGAGCTTCTCTGAAAAACAATTGTTTATTTGTTACTGCGTGAATATCAAAATATTGGTTCAGTTCAAGGGACAAATATTTTCGAAAGCCTAAACAAAACAAATTACACGAGAGGTGTTTTTTTTAATTATATTTTATGAAAACTATACCTTTTCTCCAATAGTTTAGAGGTTAAAATCACACGGAAGCCATTTTTGATTTGACCTCTTGTAGGTTGTCTTTTGAAAATATGTGTAGAGGACTTTAAAAGTTGAGAGGGTCGCGGAGGGCCCTCCAAACCTGCTCGACCGCCGGAGGATTATTTTTTTGACAAACAAACACGAAGCAGTGATTCAGATGCTTTTTTTTGTATCGCCGTGACTTTCTGCGTCTGGAGGAATTGTAAATTAAGGCTATACGCAATGCAGCAGGTCGTTTAGAGTCAAATTGAATAAACTTAACTCGATGTTTTTTTTTAATTACGTTATATACTCCTACCATAACTATGTAAAAACGAGGCTAAGCAAAAGCAAAGTTCACAGCCTGTTTGTTTGGATCAGAATAAAAAGTGTTCTTAAAATTCCTCCCAGGTCTTAGTTTTCTAAAGGCGAGGTCACCGGTCTCGAGTTCGAGGTATGAATCCACAATTAAGTCGCATTAGCATCCAAACCGATGACCCGGCGACGTGAGAGCGGCCCTTGACTAACATATGTGGCCGTGGACGGGTTAATTGTTTGTGTCAATAACCGCTGCCAGATGCTTTATAATTATCAAATTTTGTTTGTGATTCGCAAAGGCATGAATATTGTTTATATCTGTTCCAAGTACTGTAGTGGTATCTGCTTTGTTATTTATACTTAGTCGAATATAAAGAATCAACCGAAGTGTTTAATGAAAGTCGAAGCTTCAAAAAGGGCAAGATAACATTCGAACCACTCTGAATGGCATTGTAACCACAGTGCCGCCGTGTAAATTTATTCCGTCAGTTTCTGACATGTCTATCTAAAGGTAATCCGGTACAGAGTTTCACCAATTTTTTTTTCGCAAATCGCGTCCCTAATTCTGAGAAAGGATATTTACTGCAGTACCTCTAACCTACCCTACCTGACCGAAAAAAAACTTCAAAGGTCAGGTACCTGCAAGCGCTGCCTCCTACAATGGGCAGGAAATCGCGACAATGCGTCCAACGGTCATGCTTTTGTTGTTTTTTTTTTTTTACGGAATCTATGCGCATGAATTTCATGAAGTAATTGCGCCTTGGAAAGTCCAGCGGTTTTAAGGTTTAGTTGATGCTGTAAAAAGATTGCTTTGTACCGAATTGTTTGGTCAGTCAAGTGAACTCGAGGGTGGTGCGTGAGAGGCTGGTGGGTATTTGACTATTGTTACAGCTCAATTTGTTGCTTGTGTTGATAGAAAAAGTGGCACACTGTAAAATATTAACAAAACTTTTCCTTATATTCGAAAATAATTTTATAATTCTGTTTCGAAATGTATTGTTTTTCAAAGTAAATTATAGTTTTTCAATAAGACACCTTAATGAGTTTATAATTTCTTCGCTGACTTAAAAACACTTGGTAACAGTTAAGCTTCTTGTCTGTAGTTTGTGGAGGAAGCAACAAAAAGCTGGCTTCATCAACAGGTCGGGGTCAAGGTCAGGGTCGCGCGGCCGTGGGAGCTTCGGGTCGCGCCGCAGCCTCCCGGTCAAGGGTCACGACCCGTAGTTGATCGTCGTTTGCATTATAGCGGATGCGTGCAGGTCATAGTGCGATGTGTGCTTTGATGTAACCGAGAGCTTTTTAATTATCTACCTACCTACTATGGTTTAAGAGGAACTCCGTGCCCTGTTGATGGTCGATCTTGAAAGTGATAGACGATAGAAGCTGTATAATATATATATTTTTTTTAATTATATGAAATCTACTTCTTCCTACTATATATCTACTTCTATATGTAAAAAAAAATGAATCGTGGTTTGTTAGTCTCGCTAAAACTCGAGAACGGCCGGATCTATTTAGTTGATTTTGGTTTTAAAATGTTCGTAGTAGTCCAGGTAAGTTTTAAAAGGTGAGCAAATTTGGAAAAATGCAGAATTAAATCAGTTCAGAGCGTTACAAAGTTCGCCGGGACAGCTAGTTTGTAATATATACCAAAATATTACTAAAGCTATTTTGAGTAATTGTTAAAATAGCTTTAGTAATATTTTGGTATATATTACAAACTATTGTTGTGAGTTTAAAAAAAAAACGTATATTAGCTTTTTCACAATAGCGTAATAGCGTACTTCGTGCAGATAAAGTAGCATAAAGTAAAATTTATTTAATCAAACCTAATCCCAAAGGGCAAAGTAGATATGTTAATATTAAGACAGAAAAAAATAAGTTACTGGTAAAGCAAGGTGATCACGTGTTGGCCCATCCGGCGATTGTCCGCCTCCCTTTGCCTATTTGTATATCCTTTGAAGATCACAATAAGTTTGTGAGTGAAGTCGATTATGGCAGAATAAGAATATTTATGATAATAATATGTTTGTAGCCTTATTTATTACTGAGGGTTGTGTTAACCAAATTATTGTACAGCTCATTTCCCGTTTTACTAAAGCTAGATATATAATTCTGAACTCATTTCAATATTTTTTTTAAATAACCTTTTAGTTACTTCGTTTCTAATTAAAACCATTTGCATGGAAGAAATCGCCTTTAGCGATAAGGTCTCCTTTGTCACCTAACAACTTATTATAAAACTTGTAGATGTAACTGTTTTTCGAGTACAATAAAGTGTTAAATTTTTCGTCTGGTTTATTGAGGTTTTTTTTTATCAATTAATTAATTATTAAGTTATTATATTATACTTATACGACTGTCCATTATTATTATACGACACCAATTATATTTATAACATGTATGTATGTAAAAGTAAGACATATACAAAACTTACTAAGTCATATTTTTGTATGCAAAGAAAATATCTACTTTATCTAAAGGTATATATAATCTATAATGTGTGGGTTTCCTGAAGGAAATCGCTTATAGCGATAAGGCCGTTTCATTGCATGCAATGCTAATTAAGTTTTTCTGCACCCTGAATTTAATAATGTGTGTCTTACTTTTTATGAAATTAAGTGTTTTCTATTCTATTCTAATGTCAATTATGACGGTTCTTATCAAGTAAATCGCCTATTATGAAATCCTTTCCGTCATAAAAAGAAACAGTTTGAAAGTTTAGAGGTAATCTTCTTCCATTACCAGAGCAAAGAAAGGACTCGGGGACAGTCGGTCAACATCAAAACCTTTCGCCCGGGTAAATACTTTTACCCAGAACTCGGGTAAGAGTTAAGCCTTATTACCTGCAAAAAGGTTAGTGGTGAGGAAAAAAACAATAATTGTTGTTTGTCCCTTTGTTTGAAGTTAATAACTGGCTGAAAGGTTTTTCTTTATTGTTATGTAAGGATGTATTAGATTTTATAATTTATTTAATAATAAAACCTTATTCCTACATAACTGCAGCAAGACATTAAAGTGTAAACCAAAAGACAAAGTTTGCTTAAATTTATTATTGCTGTTTTGTATGGTACATACATACATACATAACGTCACGCCTGTATCCCATCGGGGTAGGCAGAGACAATTCATTTCCACCTGCTACGATCCATCATCGATCATCGATTTTGTATGGTTATATTTTAATTTATAATTTTTCTTCGTTTATTGTAGGTATACTTAACTAATAAACAAAACAACGTTTCGTCAAAGTTAATTTGACAACTAATCATTTCAATAATAGTAATATAGGTACAGGTAAATCCTTTTCCCGGCAAACTTAACATATAATTTTGAAGAAATCACAAAAAAAAACTCTGTAATTAAAATATCCTAAAATTAGAAAAGAATAAAACTGGTAACATTCCGTCGAATGTAAGTGTTATGTATGATCATCGTAATTAGCTCCCGCCGCCGGCCGGGGCGCGGGCGCGGGCGCGGGCGCTCATATAAAAGACATCAACGCCGCTCCGGGAGCTTCGTTCACGACGCGCGCTTTATTATTTAATTAAATATGAGAATTGTGTTATTTTAATAACAAAAATAATAATTTTATGAATATAAAAACATGCACCGATCGGTATGATTATTGTATTTTATAGCATTCAGAAATAAAATATCTATTTAAAAGCAATTTAAATATTTGTGCAAATCATCCATATAATTCATCGATCATTTTGTCGCGTTCGGACTCGTACGAAAAGCTTCTAAAAATAGAGCGTAATAAATAACTTACGATCATCCAACTCCTCATCAAACTCCGAATAGCACTTTTCAGCGCCGCCGTACTGATTTTCCGGCTGCTGATAAAACCGCTCCGACTTGATATACATTTTCAGATACATTCCTTTTCCTCCGAGAAGAAAAACAGAACACAACACAAACTGTCAATGTTTTATAGACGCGGGGGAACCGGTTACGAGAACTGCGAGTGATAAAAACAGTGAACGGTCGATGACGTCATCGCGCAAGCAAGCAAACGGCTTCTCGCGGCGAGTCGCGGAGCCGCACTGCCGAGGTCTGGGTTATCAGACCTTTGACAGCGGAGGGAGAGAAAAAAACCTACAGGTAGCGCAGCGCTTTGTGCCGGGCACCGGGTCGCCGCGAGGTGCAAACGTGGTGATAATTCCTGGCGCGGGCCGGCTGGAGCTGAGCAGCCGAGGTTGGGCGCAGCGGGAAGGGCTGATATTTTCGCAAATTTACGTAAGAGAAATATTTGAGTAGTAGGTATTTAAATAAATAGATTGACTAAAATATTCGAGGTGGAACTGCATCATCATAATACACTTATACTGAATCTATAGTATGTTTTACAATTAATAGATTAAAATTAACCTTCTCAAGAGCTTAAATACAAATAAGCTGGACTGATTTCGATTATTTATAATACATCACAATATTTGAATTTCGCTACCGTGTTACCAATATGTCAAATTATGTTTATTGGAATAAATACCCAAAATAATAAATACATTCGTTTATGGAGTTATTTAAATGACACCAAACGCGTGGGTAGAGACTGGATTTTTCTCAAAAATATTGTGTGGGTGCGAAGCATTGTTGTCTTCTTTTATTTACTAGATCGGAAAAGGCGAGGTTATGTGTTTGACCTTTTGTGCTCCGCCGAGAACAAAGATTTACGATTTTCGCTTGGTGCTGTTTGCAGAAAACAGAAGACGCAAACCGAAGACAAACCGCAACATTATAAAAGAAATCAAGTCAGGTTGATACGGATCACTAGCTCTTTTATGCTTGAAAGATCTCGAGCAATTTGATTAAAGTTTCCTGCTCCTATCATAGCAAACATAAAGTAGCTAGTAGCGCCCGAACTATAATTTGTTCGTAATATTTTGACGTTTGATTGACAACGAGCAGAGCGGACGAAGCCCGAGCATTATTCGAGCACAATTATATCATAAGTGCTGCGCTATGCTGTGAGTCTATGAACTTTCCATTAATAACTGGATAATTGATGAAAAAAGAGAAGTGATTGGCAAATTACGGTGCACGCGAACTGTTGCACGCGAAATATTGAACGAACAATGACTTTGACCTCTAAATGGCATGAAATGTTTTACAAAGTCTGTTTTACTCTCTACGACACTTATTTTCAATACTGTCCGAGGTACTTTGAAGTTTATTCTACCAATTACTGCTAAATTATCAATTATGCAGTCATTTACATCCAAATGCGAGTACAATCTAGCCGAGTCTTGGATAAAACACAATTTGTCATGATAAGTGTCTCAGTAAAATGTCTTACAATTTAAATGAGAATTTATGAGGTCTGAGAACTAGTCTTATGACAAAAATTCTATTTCATTTTACAACAATAAGTTTACGTATTATTATGAGTACATCTTTTAAAATATTTATGTGTCTGCGATTTATTTTACTATCTAAACCCAAATCAAGTCCTAGAAGAACTGTTTAAGATGCATTATTAAATAACTTTCGAACTAATCTTATCACTTTTATTATACCTTAAAGTGTCATCTGGACCATAATGTTCGACTTTAGTAGATATTGTAACACTTAATGGCTCTATTTAAAATCTAAAAGGTGTTGTAGCTGACAGATTTTAAGTCTTGTATAATTTTTGGTGCGGCGTGAAACATAATTATTACTATTGACAGATTACCGTATATTGAAGCATTATCGTTTTTATTGTAATAAAATAACTCTGTATCAAGTACCACAGGATATATTTTAATAGTATTTTTTTTTAATTACTTTTCTTTTAAAAAAGTAACCCGGAGCACAGTTTCCTAGCACAAGCAAGGTAGCATTCCTGCCGGCCCACGCGGCGACGACGACGTCCGGCCTTCCCGATGCTAATGACGCTAGACAATACTGTGCAGTGCAACAACGCAACGCCTGCGTGCGCATAATATCCTAGTACCTGCCTTGTAAGGACACGCGAGAAGTAGTGCCCTTATAATGTGCGGTAGTGGTAGCACTGTCAATGACTGAGAATTATGTCGACTCCATCCTCATGTTCAGTTATTACTCTCATTTCGCTGCACAATGCACATATATTACTATAATGAAGCTGTAATGACGCTAAGACATTGAAGATAAAACAATAAATAACAAAAACACTTTGTAATTGGACATATTTAGAGATCTAATTTTTATGATTTTAAAATTGTCTGGCAAAACTTCTGAACCAATTCAATGAGTTCTTATTAAACTAAGGTATTTAAAAAGTGCAGCAATGTTCATAAAAATTAATACAGAAGCTTTAGAGTTTCTTACTCAGATAGTAAAAGTCGAATGAATCACTTGCTAATCTTAACATGCGTAAAAGTTTTTTTATTATTTTGTAATATAAGTTTCAAACCGTAATGCAGTTCCTTAAATATTTTAACATACCCTTGCGTTGTGTAGGTTAACCCAATACAGTAGTGGTTTTATTGTTTACCTGAAACAAAATTATTTTATATTAAATACACATTAAAAGTCACGATTTTAAGATGACTATTTTGGATTAAAATAAATATGAAAGCACTTTATGATCACCTAGACCTTTACATAATTAATACGATCTTTTTGCATCCCGGTAGAAACTGGTTCCATTAGCTGATGTAAGTGAAAGGTCAAAAACGATTCCTTTCTCGAGACGTCAGATTACAGGGTTATTGTTTTATGGTTTATCTGTTTAATGTCAAAAAGATCATTGTTTTAATTCTTGCTAAAAGAGAGAGGGGACGACTAAAACGGAGTTACTTGATCAAAAGGAAAAGATAGGGGTCGTGTCGTATCAAGAGGTCAAGCAGCTGGCGGGGAAACGGGAGGTGTGGAAGACGCTCCACCGACAAGAGCCTAGCTTTTTAATTTGAAGAAGAAGAAGATAACATTTTTCTAAGGTGTATTTTCTATGAAGCAACGCTTTAAAACGAATTCAAATGCAATATCATTAATAAAAACTATATTTTATTTCGCTTATTGCACATCAACAGGAACGGAACAACACGTATTGAGAACTGGGAGGGTTATAAGATCAGAAAGATTCGCTTGAGTGTACTTAAATAATACACTGCGAGACATTTCGTTTTCTCCTACTTCTAAATATAAGGCATTTCACTCTGAGTATGTTTTTTTTACTATAATCTTTTATTCCTATAATGGTTTAAACTTTAAATCCTATCTAATGCGAGTCGAAATGAGTTGAAACCAACAAGTTTATCTGGTTGAAGGATCAGATAACGCGACACGACACTCGACATGACGACCCCTGATGTCATTCTCGACTCTGAGTCACTTCAATGCCCTCCCTTATGGAGTGCATCGCGTGGGTACACACGACTCATGGTACACTATGACTTGCTTTTTATTACTAATAAAATTATTGTAAGTGCAACTATTCATACAAAAACTATTATTCAAATACCAAGCGATTTTCTACATCTTTCGAATACGCAAATTAAAATCAATAGTTATTCTTTTGTCTCCCTAAAACTCGAGTGCGAGCCGATTTAGGTATTTTTGGTTTTAAAACATTTTTAGAGGTATACACGGTGAGAAAATATGGAAAATTTACTATTCCAAGCGGACGAAGTCACTGGCACAGCTAGTTGAAAAATAATATAGTAATATAGAAAACCCATACTTAATAATTTAAAAATTGCTAAAACTGATAGCTGACTAACAGATTTAAGAAATAAGCGACTTATTTTTTTTTTAGTTATTATTAAGAAAAAGCACAAAGAGTTTACTGAGCCTCAAAATGTGTCAAAAGTATTAATTTCGTGTCTTACGGATGACTCGAAATAACGGTAAAACGTCTCAAACGATCAAGGCAAACGTTATATCTCAACTCATCTTGTAAGCAAATAGCAGTGCGAAGGCTCGGCAGAGGCAGAGGTCACAGTGCAAACTTCATGAATGAGTCAGGCACGCGGCATGCATCATTAGAGTGCAGGGGGCACGGCCCACGTGCGCACGCGCGGCCCTCTTCTACTAAAGCTTACATTGTAAGTTAACCTAGCACAGAAAAGATACACGAGGAGATAGGTCCAATCTATAGAAATTGACATATAATTGGGACTATCTAAAATCGTACGACGGTCTGTCTTTTTTATTATTTTATTTTTATTTTATTAGTAACTAAAATATTTAATAGTATAATAATTTAAGAAAGAGAGTAAGTACTGATAAGTATAAATTTTAAACTTAGCTACGGATTAAGTATACCTTTCTATATTTCTTAGGCTTACAAATCTGTATCTTTTATTTTAAGAGTACTGTTTGCCCTGCGGCTTCGCCAGCGCAATTTCCCATCAAACCGCCAAATCCAAATTTTCCGTTTTCGTGGGATTTTCGGGATTTACCTTCAAATTTTCAGCTATATCAGATTAGTAGTTTTAGCGTGAAAACATCACATACAAACAGAGTTATTTTCACATTTCCAATATTAAAGTAATAATGTAAAAATATCTATTATATTAAATATTAGTAGAATTGCCTCATCGGCGCAGGCGCACACTAAACGGCCGGCGTGTAGGCTTGCCCGCTGTAAAGTCGCGAATGGCTTTATTTAGTAGTTTCGTTATTTTTGTCTTTACAATATTTCCTGTACTTTACGACTATTTAGCAATCTGCCGTCGAAATTGCTATTGTATAAAGTTGTGACTCGAGGAAATTGTTAGGGCTTGTTATTACTTGTTATTTGGTATAGTCTATAACGGTTCAGTTTATAATAACACATTTTTTTTAAATTGTAAATGACCATAAAGTTAACATAAAACTGTATGAGGTAGAAACGTGTAGGAAGCTCTTATTAATTAGTTCATCTGAAATCATGAAGTAAGTAAGCCGGTTTTAAAACAACTCCGGCGCACTATATCCTCGTATGTAATTTTGCGGCAAAGGAGAGGCCTACCGCGCCCTTGACGTTCGGGTGTCAAAATGTCAGCGGTCAGTGACCTATGGCCAGGATGGATTGTGCGTTGCATTGCATGAAACAACTGCCTTTTATATGTTTTTAAACTTTTATCAGATGAGCGCTGCAAGGGAAAAAGAATGAGGAACAAAGGTAATGAAAGGATGATATAGTGCCGTAGGGTGGTGAAGGTGCAGAAATACAATTTGATTATTTATCTCTAGCAAAACTAACATTTAAATTTGACGTACAGCTGCCAACACAACCTACCCACCCTAATTCCTTAATATGTACTACATAAAGGCAATATGAATGGATAGATTTATGTGCTGGCCAACCAAAAATGAAAAATGATCATATATAACTCTAAATTACTATTTTTGTCTTTGCGCTATCGGTTTTTAACGAATATGTATCTTAATGAATAAAATATTCAATTTTGCTACTGTCAAGCTAATCTGTCACTTATTTAATATTTATTCGCCTTTTAAAGAAACATAAGATATGCAAATAAGATGTCAAAAGATAATCAGCAACGGCCTAATTTTCTTGTTGAATTCAATATTTCATATCGAAATATGTAAATAACGTTCCATTATCGTAAATAAGTTGTTGTTTTGAAATATTGATATTGGAACGTACTACTGGGTCGCAGGCGAATCGACCGTTCAAATGTCGCGTGCTATTATAAATTATAAACTTATGGGTTTCTTGTTTTCTTAGAATTTTATTATGTAACCTGGTATATTAAAAAGGTTGGTATATATATCTAGTAACAGATGATCGCTGTGTTGAAAAGTATAGAGTTTAGACTGCGTTTCTTAGGACGCAGATTAGGCAGACCCCAAAGGTAGTCAGAAGCTGCAAAGGTACACTGTTGCACAGACGGGTTATTTTGGTGAACTACTTCCTTGTCCAGAAGTGGACGTTTTTTGCCCGAGCTTTTAATGACGATATAGGTGATTTTAAATATAATAGTTTTAATATTCATTTAAACGGGAACCTAATATTTATCTCAACTTGATTATAATTATTGAATTTAGACGATTAACTAAACATCAACCAGTAAGCTCTTTGAATAGTAGTGTCCTTAGATTATTTAATAAAATCAATTACACTTTAATCGATAAAACCTAGAAATCAATAAAGCATAGCAAAGATCCGTTTCAGGTTTATTTTATATATTGTAATTTGTATAAACAATAATAACAATAAGTTTTAATATTAAACCAACAAATAATTAATCGTTGAAAACGCTTACATATTATTTAATTTTACTGAAAAATCTTTATGTATTAAGATACATATTTTATTATAGCGTTTCTATTAGTGCATTTTGAATCGCACAGTATCGCAACAGTATTATTTTTAGCGCTAATCAATAGAACAACTTCTAAATTCAATATTCTATAAATAAAACTCTTAGGCTGACATTCACATTCGAGTTGCAGCTGGAACTTGCACTCCAATGTGTCAAAATGAGACTTTTAATCGTTCTCCTCTCCTAATTCATAATGACCATCGAGTTTCCACTTCGAGACAATGAATTATACGCTCGACGGAGTACAAGACAGCTCAAACCAGAATACTAGTACTCAAAAACGGTTTGTCCGAGTATCATACTTGACTGAGTAGCTTCCAAACACTGACTGTGAATGTGAGCCTTAGGACTAAGTGAACACGCAGCCTTAAAGGCAGCACTCCCCGGGGCAGCCTCCGGTTTTACATCTCTACCTATTGTGGAAGGCACTTTGTACGATTGTTTCTTTTACACAATGTGCGATTTCGCTGATAGGCGGCTTATTATGCCCGATGCAGGGCGGCCTTTACTGCGGCTCAACAAATGTTTTCTATCGAGAGATTTTGTTTTATGGCTCTGACCGTGATTGAGTCTGCTGTTATAATGTTAAGCTTAGCTATTAAATTATGATTATAGTGTCTTGTTTGTGTTAGTTATTTAGATCACTCAGTAATAAATTATAGAAGTAATTTAGTTCACTGAATTAAAATTATTATATAAATATGTGTGGAAAGAAACCACAAAAAACTTAAGTATACGATAAGCTAATCGAGCATTCATGGAGAACAATTTTTTTTTACATTTTCCAAATAAAAACGTTTTTTTTGTGAAACTAATTTAGCTTTTCTTTTGTTCGTAGTTATTGATCTTTATAAAATAATTCGGAATCCGCTTAAATATTTTGAATAAAAAATATAATAGTATAATGTATTAGATTGTTGATCTAAAATACGAATTGAGACTAGATTTTAATGGAAATGGTTGACGCGAATAAGTTCATTGCAAATATGAAGCTGTTGTTTTTAATTACATATTTATTTTATAGTTAGAACTGCCTTGACATTTGTCTCTGCTTCCGTCGTTTAACCTATACTTAAATCTGGTGTTAAAAGGAAACAGTTTTATAGCCTGAACCATTATTTCGTTTATTAAATATTCCTGTATGTTATACAAGTATTTTCATACATTTCATATGACATATAATGGGTACCTAATATATAGACGTAAGTTAAGAGAAGATAATTCTTTATTGCTATCAAAATAAAACATAAAGTAAGTACATAAAAACATTAAAAAAATGTATCAATGCCAATGGCGGCCTTATCACTAAAATCGATTATGTTAGAAGTAGAATGACACTATAAGTATAATTATATTAAAACTCATGCCATACCAAATATAAAAAAAACTACCACAGACCAAGTTAGTTTAAATGTTTGTCAGTATGAGCTTGAAAAGTTAATTTAATAATGATGTTCAGTTTGATTTTTAGTGGATATTTGGGACGCACATACCCTAGGCCTTTTTAATATACAGGTTTAAAATAAGTACGTAAAACACGGGGTGGCGATCAGGAAAGCCGAGACCAGTAACTATTACTAAAAAAATATATGAAATTGTACAAAAATAATTCGAACTGAGGTCCCGAAACCAATAAATGTTTGTTTCTCAAGTTTGTTTATAAGAAGCAGTGTTAAATAATAACAAACAACCCAAACAACAGTGTCGTCAAGTCGACGGATCTGAGAACATTGTTTGTGACAACAATTCGATCACGCACGTTGCTCGTCTGATATTTCGGTCATTGTTTTGATTGGCACATCATGTCGGATGCGTCACTGCTTGTGGCACAAGCTTACAAATACCTAAAGAGGGATGTTTGCCTTTTATTTATAAACAATTAATATTAAATTTGTTGTATGTTGAAAGGCATAGAATGTATCATAACATAAAATAAAATGTTGAAAGACACTAAACGAAAAACAATATGATTACGACGATTACCAGATAAAGTGTATTTAATAAAATGATTACATATTTTTCAATAACCGCCATTCGGTCGGATAAGCCATGCCAATGAAGCCTCGATGCGACAAACGTCTTTATTATTCTGCCCACGCGCAGCCGCGCATTCTTGCCGCGGACACAGAGTATTAATTTTTTTATAATAATTTGTCATAAAAAGTTGTATAGATTGTTTGTTTAATAAGTTTAACAAAGAAGCAAGTAAAGTTACGGAGTGAAATTATGATACTTAATGTTATTTATTAAAAATACGCAAAACTTTTCAATATTAGATCAATTTACTTTATAAATACTAAGTAATTTAAAATATCTATAAAGATTAAAAAGAGACGAATAAGTCCATCCCATATCTAATAATGCTTAAAAAAAGAGATGTTTAGGCTATTTTAGACTTTCAGTTCAAATTATCATAGAGTACATTCTCTGTGTAAATCAAATATATCATCTATGACAGGGTCACGCCCAGGCTGCGAGCGCCCACGCACGCGGGACCAAAAGGTTACGCCTCAACGTATTTGTTGTTCTATGATCGAGTGGGGCCAGGTGACACGCGGTGACGTATCTGCATGATTTATTTATTCTGTGCCACTTTATTATGTTTTGTGCTAGAGAATTTGTAACTAATTTTAAACATATGAATTCGCAGTCTAAGTCGTTTGTCTACTTTGAGAAATAAATCATGAGACATGCAAAAGCTAGAACATTTATGCGATAAGCTGTAACAATAACGATATTTTATGAAAGTTATCAAAGTTTAAGACTCAAATCGTTACAATTTACGACCTGTAATATTGTTACGTAACCAAAATTGCATTTCAATAATGTAAAACGCATTCACCCAATAAATGAATTGAATTTACTGTTAACACTAAAAGCAGTCAACTTTCGAACTCACTCGTCACGTCACACTTCTGCGAAACTGCATACATTAAAGTATCGACAGTTAAAAATAATCGTAACGAACCACTTTAAATAAAGATTAATGAACGTACAGGCAAAGCTGTGAGCGATTTTAAATATCGAACCCGTTTGACCTTACGGTAATCCGAAGTGCGATTTGACCAATCGATATTGGTCTGTCCTTGCTTGTTGTTAACCTTTACGAGGTGTCAACGTTAAGTGGCTGCTCTCGCTCAAATTCGAGCACTTTCCCATGTAGGATTAAGATCCAAAATGTCAGTGGCTTGTGACATTTTTATGTCAGGATGACATTTCGGCCTGAGCTTGTGAGTGGCGCGGATAAGATCTAGGCAATTAGAGATTAATTTATATTTCTTGGCAGTCCATGAGATAACAATGTCGTTAGTGAAGGTTAGGTAAACAAAGATACACAAAGACGCATTAATGTTTTAATGGGGTTCGGTATGTTTTAATGGCAGACAGCGAAAGAAAAGTTAACACTAAGTAAAATGTATAAGAAAACTTTTAATTACATATCATGTGAAATTATTTAGTCTAAATGCAATTTTTAATGAAGTTTAATTCTTTTAAAAATTAAATATTTACTAGCTGTGCCCGCGACTTTGTTTGCATGTAAAAGTAAATTTACCATATTTTTTCACTATTTAACCTTCCCAGGAATACGATTCAAAACTTCAAAACCAAATTAGCTAAATCGGCTAAGCCGTTTTTGAATTTTAATAAAACTATACTCATAATTTTTAAATATAAAGATTAAAAGTTCTGGTGGATTGTTTGTGTAAAGAACCCTAACGATCCCAGGTTACGGTCACACGCTCGACATCCATCGATATGTGGAGATTGGAGATCTTAATTTTATGTGTTTTATAGCTTTTGACATCTTTATGATGGCTTTTTTTTTATAAAGATTCTTATTAATTTCTGTTGATGTTGCGTTTAAGAAAGATTTCATCTACCCATAGAATTATATTTTAATTAAATCAGTAAATAATATTCTTTAAGACATAACGATTAATTTGTTTCTGACATCTTGGTCCATATTTTATGTTGTTTGTACAATACAATAGTAACTTAGCCTATACCTTACTCTAGTTTATGAATTGTAGGCTTCATAATGTTTTAATGTAGTATTTTGTATACGTTATTAGTTTTCTCGTCAAAAAAGTGCAGGTTAGCAAGATGATAGCACATTTTAACTTTTATTTTAATTTTCTTCGTATTTGAGAACATTATTCAACCAAAAAAGAGCAAATAAAAAAAATAAAAACAAAAAAGACTTTACAGAAAATCATTTACAAAATTAAAACCCATATTTAAGTAAATCCAATGATAAAAAATATATTATTAACCCTTAATGTATAAATAAATGCGTGAACTAGCAACATTAGCAAAGTAGTTGGCATATTTACATTGTAGTTAATCAGTATGTAGCAGCGACAAGTTGCGCTTGCGCACCTAGTATCTACCAGGTTCAACAATGGCCTGTAGGCGAACTGGCTGGACCTGAGTATGGCCTAAGATTAGGCCGAATACACAGTGATCACATATAATTAATAATTAGTTTTATCATAATCAAATTTGGAATTTATTTTATTATGTAAAATAACTTGGAATCAGATTAATTAATTCTAATTACTAACTTGATCCTAATACAGCATTTATGATTATGATCATTGCAAAGATCGTTTTTTTTAACAGATTTCGTGACGACAGAATAAAATTTACAAAAACAAATGAAATACACAAAATAAATAACTTTCAATGTCTCGGTTGTGCAATGAACGATGTGCTACTGTAGCTGAAAATGGCTCTATACCTCAAGGCAGTGTGCTGAAGGCAGTGCTACTAGCGATGATTTTCAGTAGTACTAGTAGTTTTAACCTTTATAAATTAATTTAAATTTTATTCAATGCTTTAATTAATTTAAATTTATATCTGTATTATTTTTTAACTATCATTAATACATCACGAGTTTTACTCATCTAAATAACAAAAAAAGTTTTTTTTTTTTAATGAAATTTGAATAAATATAAATATCATTTTTTTTAGCTGAAAATAAGAGACGTAACGGACTACTTCTAAAATAAATAAGTAATTACAACTTATTAAAAAAGAAACCAGCTAACTGTAGCAACAGCCCCATTGTGCAATGGACGCTACAGATGTCGAGATAAGCTCGCATAAACATGCGCGGGCGCAGGCGATGCTGGCAGCGCTGTGCTACACGGGAGATGATAACTTACACTATTTATGAATTATTTATTCTAATACTTAGTTATTATTGTGTTTATTAGCTGTTAAAAGTGCTATTTGATATATGGCGGAAGTAGTATATTCTTATAACCGCGGCGACAAGCTGGCCCCTTGTCACGTTGGTAATAAAGCATAAACTCGGCTAAACATGGGTCCGGCTCTGGAGATGGTGCCTCTGCCTAACCCTTCGGGGATTAGGGGACGTGAGATTATGTTTTTAGGATATTCTTACAGTCTTGGTCGCGTGGTACAACAACTGTCTACCTAGTTCCTGTAGTGTTTTGCTATCCGAACAAGTATGTCCATCTGAAGACAGGTTGACTTCACATTCGTTTGTCTGAGACGTTTGATGAGGGCCCCTGAAACACCTCGCCTCTCACAGTATAGTATAGGATACTTAACTAAATTTAAAGGTACTAACTTAGTAGTCGTAATTGACTTAAGTAATACCTTTTTTAAAGGCGGAAAAACTCCTCACGAGTACCCTGCAGCCCCGGGGGAAGCAGCAGGGTTATGTGGGGTGCACACGCATGATGTGATGTGATGTGACTTAAGTAATACCTTGTATCCTATATTGAATAGATCATTTTTAATTTTCATTTTATTTCTCGTATTCCTCTCGGTAGTTCAGTTGGCATGCCAGTGATTTGACTTGACTTGTGACTTCGGAGGTCAGAGTTAGATTCCCGGCGGATGCTTACATTGCTAGGATGAACATATAAATATGTTTGTTTTCTGGGCCTAGGTAAGTTTGACATTTGGGTTGACGAAACCATAGACAAATCTGTTACGGCAACCTTGACCGCCACTGTACTATTTATAGTCAAAGTTACCTTATTCTAGGCATAAGTTGTTTGTCTATATAATATAATCGTCACTTTGCTATACTATCGATAAACTACTGGGACCTCTCGTAAAACACAATGTGGTCAAACAAATGAAATTTCTTAAGAATATTCAACTTCAACATTATATAGTATTAAAATATGAAATAATTTGATACATTCGAAGTATAGTTAAATAAATTAGGTTACATTACAATACTTAGATACCAAAAGCTGCTATTACCTTCCGGAAAAGAACTTGAAAGTGTTAGATTTTAGTTCGTCTACAAATGGACTAAATAGCTCTACACTCAGCTTGGGCTAAAGTACTAGATAGAGCTAGTGTTGTCAAAAACTTAAAATACTGACTGCCAAATACTTGAAACTTATAACTTTGTTATATAAGTGTTGTCTTTTCTAGTCCAGTTTAATTTTTAAGGAATATAACTAGATATAAGTAATTAGAGCTTACAGTTATAATAATAATTATTATTATGACTGCTCCGTGGCTCAGTTGGCAGTGATGTGGACTGAGTAAGCGTGTGCACCCGGGTTCGATTCCCGGGCGGGGCGAATATTGATATGATGAATATCCATGTTTGTTTCCGGTCTGGGTGTAATGTTCGTCTCTGTGTGTGTTTCGGGCACCCTAGATACAGGTTCTTCCTAGTTAGGGGCTCTGAGTGCGATGTGTTATTTATTTTTATTTATTTAAGTAACTTATAAATTTGGGTACAGTTAATTATATTTGATTAAAGAAAAACTAAACTTAACCAACTTGAAACTTGAGTAATCTAAAAATAATTAATAATCCGCGGGTTGCCTGGAAGGAATTACTTTTAGCTATAAGTCTGCTACTTGACCTTTTTTCCGATTTGTTCTTGTATTTTATGGCAATATGTATTATATATTTCAATTTATTTCATACTAGTTGACCCGGCGAACTTTGTACCGTCCAACCTATTGCTATGTTGCTCGTGTATTATACTTATAAACCTTCCTCTTGGATCACTCTATCGACTACAAAAAACCGCATCAAAATCCGTTGGATAGTTTTAAAGATATAAGCATACATAGGGACAGACGCGGGAAGCGACTTTGTTTTATACTATGTATTGATGATGATTAAAAGCTTTTTGTAAAATATAGATAAACACATTGTATACATTTGTTTGCTTGTTGTGTTTAAAAAATAGCATGAAATTGTAACAATAAGTTAGGTCACTACTAAGATTACATAAGAACCAGCTTTACTTTAAATACTATAAAAAGCAGCAGCATGCCCAACACTAAGTCCAGGTCAGATTTTATTTTTATTTAAGTTTTTTACAGTGTTACAGTGTTCTCGTTCAACTTTCACTCATCGCGTTACGAAGTATTATCATCTGGAGCGATTTGCGCCGGATTTGCGAAACTTGCCAAAAGAGAAATTGCATGTAACACGTCACACGAATTACGAATTCAAAAACATGATCGTTTTCAAGATAAAAATATGGTAATTGGTTTCCATCGATCACTGTTTGCGTTTCCTTTCCTCTGATTTTCCGGTAGCCGTTAAGCGTGCACAAAATATAAAGAAACAGACAAAAAGAACAATATTTATTTTTCATACGGATTTGTCACTAAACGGGCCGAAGTTTTTTAAGTCATTGAAGGCAAAGGATAATATAGGAAGCAGTATACTGTAAGAAGTTGTAGATATATGTATCACTGTTTGTGTTTCCTTTCCTCTGATATATATAATTCTGTGGGATATATACGCTTTGTTATAACATTATATCTACTCTATTGCGCAAATTATATACGACAAGCCCATGATCGATGGAAGTAGTGATTATTACTATAGATATTTTTCCTTATTATGAAATTCATGTGTTTTGTATAATAAAAGTATTTATATCATAATATTTGTTTAGCTCTCAAGACAAAGTCATTAACTATATTTAAATAGTTTCGAAATGATAAATATTGATAAATGTCTTGCTATTCACACTTTGATCTCGCCAATTCCTCTAAGTTTGTACAAGAACAAACATTACACATAGCAAAGTATCGAAACAAGGTATTTCTTAGAGGAACAGATTCACGCGACATCGCACGCACAGGCAGTATTGTGTCGATTTTATCTGTTGACATGTTTTCGGACTAGAACGGGGTGTTAACATCATTTACGATGTGAACTCTATTGGAAATTTTATTCCTTTTTTAGGCACGTCATTTTGTCAACATTTTCAGTTCCAAACAAGTTGTATGGCTGAAATTTCTGATAATACTGTGATCAATTTATTATTTAACATAGGTACCTATGTGGATTTCGAAAGCACGTGTGTATATTTTACAGAAATATAAAGAATTCCTTTTCTGGTTCATTTTATGAAGCTAAAAAATGATTTACGCACTTTACATTTCAGCATAACCCATTGAGCGAAAGTTAGAGTTATGCTTACGTAACGATTGTCCTCTATTGCGTCACAGCCTGGACTGAGCTTGGCTGTCCGTTATACAATGGCTGTCCCTAGTTGCTTCATTTAGTTCAGTGACGTAGTCCGTAGCTTCCTAGAGGGTTTTATGTACGAATTCAGTACGACGAATCGTTTGAAATACATTAGAAATGTATAATACAGATTCAAGATCTATCAACGTAGATAAATCTTTGTTAATATCTTTAGATAAAATGATTTTAACTATTTAAATCAACGCGTTTGCTTTACCTGGAAGAAATTGCCTTTAGCGACAAGGTGACCTTGTCGCTAAAGGCATTTTCTTCCAGGTAAACTTGTTCTTCAAAGGCTCCCAATTGCAAAACAGCTCTGCAACTCCAGGAATCTTCGAGCAAGGAGCTTTGAGTGGAGGCCTTTTTCACTGTATTTTTATGTGCTCCGTAGCTCAGTTGGCAGTGATGTGGACTGAGAAGCGTGTGCACCTGGGTTCGATTCCCGGCGGGGCGAACATTGTTATGATGAATTGTTATACCGATGTTTGTTTCCGGTCTGGGTGTTATCTCGTCTCGTGTTAGTCTCTGTATATGTTTCGGGCACCCTAGATACAGGTTCTACGTAGTTAGGGGCTCTGAGTGTAATGCGTTATTATTTATTTACTTTAATAATAAAGTTTGTTCTCATATGAAATTGTTTATTAAGCACCATCATCAATCCAATAAAAATCATCAACAAAATTACATCGATATCACGAAAGAGATGCACTTTATCTCAATCGTCCTTTTCAATAATATCTTCTATAGTTGTCGCAGAGCTATAAAGTTCATTTGCTTTACGCAGTGTGACCGGCGTGGAAATCCGTATCTAAATTATTATCGGCGGGACAGGCGTGCAATCTCGGGGATAAATTCCCGGCCTGTCGATTCAGTGTCGTGGGTTACTCTTTTACGCTTAATTTTCTAGACACAACCTTTTGTTTTGTTAAACTAAATGAGAAGAGTAAGAGAAAGAATACCCCTATCAATACTACTTAAGTACTAAGCGCTTATATTGTTACCAGCTTTGAACCTAATTACGCCCAGAATTGTAGTAGGAATTGCGAAAACACTAAACATAATATTACTGTGTTTAATGTGATTTTCGGTACCTATGAAAGATTAAAAATTAACTTTACAATACTTGACCATTAAATTTTGATTAAGGTTCTGTTAAATTTATCCAGTCTTAAAAGAAAGTGAAACTATTTTTTAAGAGGCTTTAAAACCTAGGGTTATTTTTCATATCACCAACATCTACAACCATATAAATAAATCTGCCCTGCAATCTGACTGAAACGACTCGTATCAAGACAAGACCACCTATCAATCATCTAACAACCTTTATCGCCCTCAGGTCAACAACAAATCCTAGTTTACATTCGCAACATTGTCATGTTACGTTATCTGGCCGGATGATTTATCATATGAAATCGCCTTAAACCGAGTCCCGGTTCCACTCCGTGTCGCAGGCCGCCCACGCGCGCCGCGACCCGCCGTAAATATCGCCCTCGGAATTAGAACTACCCGCGAGTTATTTATCGCAAGTGCGGCCGGGTAGTGCTGCTAGTTAGGCGCTTGATCTAGCTTAAGGGTAAAAAACATTAGCATGTTCGGACATTATAACTAAAAATTTTGTATGACGATATTTCAGTATTATAATTTATTTACATATTTAAGACACTATATTTTTATATTTTAGTAAAAACCATTTAAATAAGTAAGAATTTAGTATTAAAAAAAAATTATATATGCCTTAAAACTATTTCCTGTGGTCTGTTCAGATTGACAGTTGATGGCTATACACCCGTTAAAAAAATATAATTAATAACAATATCGTTACTATAAATACTGTTACTTACTTGTTCATATTTCTATATTTCTTCATCAATTTGATAATTACAAGCAATAGGTATTTATTAATAATACTCATCATAAACAATCGGTTATACGTCCTAACGACTTTCCTGTGGACCTTAAAAACGACTATAAACATCCAGATTACTAAAAAAGTTGGATAATTTGAGAATCATGCACTAGCAACACCGATCAGCTGTCCTAAACCATTTCGTTTTCACCGGAGCGCGTCGAAATGTTTCTTAAATGCAGCTGATAATATTTGTTTTTAGAAATTTGTCAAAGATCGATGCAACTTTCCTGTTCTATGGATTAACTGGTAAGTTTCAGTATTATTATTGCAATGACTTAAGTTCAGTGAACCTTTCTGTGAGTAGTATTGCAAATACAGTTTTTTTTCTTTCTACCCTAAAAATTATAACCGTTATCGATGTTTTAAAACTGAATTGTATTTTCTGTGGACATCTTTTCTGTAGACTAGACGCCCACAGAAGAGACATTTGACCACGGAAAAGTCGTTATTATGAGATTTTAATATTTTTCAGTTATTTTCAGCGTCATTATGCCACTGGAAACCTTAAGTCTCGTTTAGGTACCTACATTTTAGCAAAGAAGAGAAAAAGAAACGCCGTAGAGAATAAAAACAGATTATTATGAGGAGAGTATTTCTATGGAGGAGAACAAGAGCTGACTGAGGAAAAGATGACTGAGACTTAGAAAAAAGACGCAGAAAGCATAAAGAAATACTAAGAAGGAATATATCGGATGAAACCATAAAAAATAAGATTATTCTGATTGCTATATGCAGCAGATGTTAATAAATTTTAATATATTGCAGATGCGATTTATACTTGGGTATAAGTTACCTTTTCAAGGGACCTTTCAGGTTCAGATATTGTACATGCTTTTAGGTTAAAATATCTGAACCTGTTATGTATGATATGTTCAGCCCATCCTTATCCCGTAGGATCATCAGGTGTAGCAGGATTCTCCGGGGGGAGAACCCTGCTACGCCTGATGCTCAAGCCTACCCTACCTATCATATATTCTAGATTCATATAAAATAAGAGCCTTAGGATCTCGTGAAATTTGATTATTAGGTAGACCTATCTTGTCAGTTCATAGATATTCCATAAGCTAATAGATGAAACAATGTAATGCCGTTACCGTGCCTACATATATTTTTAAATGATACTTGTATATAGGTACTGAAACAACGTGACTTAACATTTAATAATTCATTACGGCATCTTCAAGCTAATAATCACTAAGGATAGATACCGCTTCAACGGCGTCAGGTCAGGTGGTATCAGAACACTATTTTTGCAATTATCTGTAAAACACACAACCGCAACTACTACCACTAACGCCGAAAAAACCCTCTACTTTAAAGATCTTCACTTTGATGCCTCTTTAATTTTTATAAAAGCTAAACTAATAACAAATCAATCTTTCTTTCATGATTCTGATGAAAATATTTATTCAGTAAGTAATTGTACAACGTTAAGTGTCCACAGAAAAATATCTTCTGTAGACCATATATATTTTTGTTGTATTAAGTGGTTCTAAGGATTTAAGGAAGTTATTTTATGTCAAATTTCATCCTTGATTGTTTTTAGTTACTTAAATAAAAGTAGAGTACGAAATATTAAAACTGTAACTTGATTCTTTCTTTCCTGTGGAATTTGGTCACTTCTGTGTACCAAAAAAAAAGTAAATGGTTAATTAATCACAGCCCATGCGTGAATGATCTCGCTCACTATTTTATTTATGTTACATATGTCATTAGCAATCAATAAAGTCTAATTTTGAAATTATAGCAGCATTTTTATTTTATTTTTTTTCAGAGTCCGCTTTTGTTTTTTACCCTTAAACTTGATACTAATAAATACAAAAACACTTTTCTCTTAAATATTTTTTAAATTGCATAGATTTGTCGGTCTTGTTTTTCGTTTTTTTTTTTTTGTTGCGCATTTTACTTAGTAGTGGTGGCCTATTATATTGCTGTACTTTTAGTATTTTTCAACATATAATTTCCTTTTTATTGCTTTATTTGTGTTATTTCAGACTTTTTTATATCGGTGGAGGGGTCAGCTTTAGCTCTGGTATATGCATTTAATATTCCGAATGAGGAAATTTAAAGAATGCAGAACACCATCAAGCAGGCTGCTAACAGATTAGCTTGCCAAATAAGAATGTTCGAGTTCTATACCTAGCGCTTTATTTTATTTATCTTGCAGTCCCACACAGCACCTTAGAGCTATTCTAATGTTTGTCATTTCCTACTCCAACGTCGCCTTAAGAGCACGTTTTCCACGTAATATGCCAGTAATTGTCCTTTATTTGATTTTATAGCGTTATGTCAGAGGCGAGAAAGCGTTTAAGGCTTTGTGGAAATTCAAATATTCGCTTCACGGAATTGTTGTCATAAACATGGTGCCATTTGCATTTTGAGATGGATTTTAATTTATTTTTCTAAGAAAAAAGAATGGTTATTTTTTAAATCAGTAATAATCAAAAGTTGATTTATTAAAAACAAAACCCTTTTACTAACCTTTTACTCAATAATTTCGAAAGACTTTTAATTAATTATTGATCCTTATTAAATCGAGCAGAACAACTCAATCTTACATTGCAGCAAGAAACTAAAAAAAAAACTCGACACGGTATGTAGCATTCACAAAGCTCGCTAGAAGGTCACATGACATGACAAACTCACGGACTGGATTAATTACATTTTTAATGAACAACTTAAAATCAGTACAGCCTTATGAAAAATTGCGGAAGCATTAAATATGTCTATGATGTGTGCGTGCACGTGTTTTTGAATATATTTTATGTCGTTGTAGCAGACATCTGGGTTCCGTATTAAATTAATTAGTGTAAACGGGGACTGAAAATTATTTCCAATTTACTAAAGAATATGTTTGACTGTTTATCGAACCTCATCGACACTTCGGACACAATGAGCCGGGTATTTCATGTTTACATTTGTTGCATGCCTAATGCTTGACGTTTTGTATGCCTGAAAATATTGTAACTTAGTAGAACTATCATCATCATCATCTCTGCCGAAAGCTGTCCACTTTGGTCATTGGCCTCTCCCAAAAATCAACACAGGAACAAACATTTTGGTAGGGCTTTACAATAATCTCCACGCTTGGCAGGTGGTCCTTCTTGGTGTTCTTTTTTTGTCTTTTACGACACCTACTATAGGGAGATATGGAGTGGTGCTATTCGCCCGATACAGCCTCATTTTGCGTTCATTTAAAAACATGTAGTATGTACGTAGTGCGGTCGCGGTATTCACTCTCGGATTGGCGTTTTCAGCCACGAACGGAAATGCCGTCGCGATGCTACTTAAATCATCTGTCAAAGATGTAAAGGCGTATTATTATTATTAGTATGTACATACTACAGTACGGAACCTTAAATAACTAGAGCACCGTGCGCACACGCATTCGCATGACCGATGACTTTTCTGCCGTTGACATTTACTTGCCGTCTGACATTATCACTTTGTTTGTAACGACTATTTTGCTTTGCTTTAGCCACCGCGCCGTTTATCATAACCTCCTCTAGTGGTCTGTCAACTGGTATTTAATTTTCAAATCTTATGTAAGCCCTAGGCTAATAACAAGGACTATGACAAGACTAAATATTATTAGGAAAAAAATCAAGATTATATTTGCAAAGTTTCATGGGTAATTTGGGGGCGTCTCCTGGCAAATCTATCGTTGGCTTTGTGGATGGGTTTGATCGTCAGCATGCGGCAGGAGGGTGTAGCCAGCTCCAACTGATACTTAATTATATTATAACCAAAAAAAACACTATACAGGACGTCCCAAAAGGTTACGTAGCTACGAAGGGGGGTAATAGGGGTCACCAGAAAAAAATCCCCTCTGGATATAAAAAAAATAAATGGCTTTTTTAAACTAATTTTTTTTCTTTGGTTTTTATTATTATTGTTTTATTCTTTCTGGTGACCCATGTGATCAAACCTTTCGCCCCCCTTCCTTTTTTTTTAAGGCGGGGCTTCCTAGCTACGTTACCCTTTGGGACACCTTGTATACACCCAGGGTAAAAAAGCAACTGAAGCAGTTCCAATATGCCAGAGTATGACCCTGTCCCCCTTACCACAAAAAAGTTAGACTGGTCTAAAATCGCCAATTGTATGACGAAAGCGTGATTTAAACCTAGTCTAGTGATTTAGACCCGGTTTAACTCTTTTTGTGGTAGAGCCGTGTATGTTTACACTACAAGTGTGATGTAGAATGTAAAGCAACAAGCAAGTCACAGTACTGTGGGCGCGGCCTCTCAATGAAGCCGAGCTCGTAGGCAGACCACGATATGATACTGGTTCCCGGACCGGATCTGATGCGATGATTAATGCACAGTTGAACTGTCACGTGGCTTGAACTAATTGGAGGTGCTTCCTGCTCTGATATGGCGACCGGTGTTGATTGCGACCTGTCAAATATTGTTTGGTTGATTGCTCGAATTTTAAATACTGTCGCGTCGCGTCGGCCAAGATAATGGTAATAAGTAGCTAGAGACTAAAGAGCGGTTGGTAGCGCATGCCTACGAGGCCTACTCTACTAGCGTAGGTAGAGTAGCCAGCACATCAACTCTCAAACCTATCCAACTTTAAACTTTCTTGAGATATGTAGAGTTGTTTTACAAAAAAACTATATAGGTTAATGTGCTGGTTATATTAATATACTGTAATTTTTACCGCTACCGTTTCACAAAACCAAGTATGAAATTATATTTACAGTATTGTAACATATATTTTATCAAAATTGCAGTCAAACTAAAATATAAATTTGATTCGAAAAAAACAAAGAAATTAGCATACTCCTATCAATAATTCAACAGCATAAAAAGTTGCCGCTCCAAAATCTTATTCACAATGGCAAAAAACTTTAAATACGCATGCCGCTGACTCTATTGTGAATATCGTAATGGATACTTAATATAATTCCGGAATTGATCTAGTCATCATTCCACGCACTATTTTTTTTTTCAAAAAATCTAATTGACAGCCTAGCTACCTGCAAATTTAGCATATGTATTTAATACAATACATACTGCGTATTTGTTACGAAATTTCGACATTAAGTTGCCTTGTTTGTTTGCTTGTATAAAGAATCCCTTAGAAATATTGCGACTATATTTTTGGAATGCATATTCAAATAAATTTAATTAACCAGCGAAAAATTATATCCTATTTAAAGATGTTAAACTAAACGTTCTTTACGTTACATTTTAAATGCGTCTAAAATCCTTATTATTTGACGTGGATGAGACAGAAAAAAAGAAAAAAAAACCTAAGTAAGATGGCATTCATGATTCATTTTGGCCAAAATGTGCTTTACCTCAATTGAGATTACAGGTATCGCATTGAAATATGATTAAAGTTTTGTAACAGCTGAAAATTTCAAAATTAGATCTTTCTTCAGTTCGAAAATTGAACTGCATCTGAAAAGCCGTCAATAAATAATAGGTTTCTACAAAAATGCGGCATAATGTAACGTATCAATTTCGTGCTGGCCACTTTGCGAGGGGTCAGACCACTCGGGTCGCTAAGCGATGGAGCGTAATTACAAATACAGATTACGGCGGTCGCTCCAGTTTGCTGCTGTCGCGCCGCACGGTGCGTGCAGTCTAGAGTGGGGACTGACGGAGAACTCAAGATTTACTTTACTTTGTGATTAAATAAATTGGACACAACTATATAGCTACCGACCTACTACCGACCCTATATTACGTCCGCATTTGAAATATTGCTTTGCGTCTGCTTCGCGTTTTTTGTTTTGACTTTGACGCTCAAGCTAGAAGAAGATTATTGCTAATGTGGCCGTAATTAGTACCCTAGATCTTTGTAATAAATATCAATGCGGTGTTTATAGTGTGATGAATACTTAGACTAAGATTTCAACCAAAAAAAGTTTGGTGACAAAACAGGTAAACTTCCGTCACGTTTTTCTCTTAGAAGGAAACAGTGTGGAAGAGAGGCTTTGCCGCTCAGCATTTACATAGTAAAATTATGTTGTGAGTTATTTATCAGAGAAAAAAGTCACTAAGATGTACTAAATTCTTCATTTACCACAACCTAATACATGCGACTCTTCTTTATATAGGTTAGAAAGTACCTTTACATAGTTAGAATAATTAAAAATTCCCAACCACCCCCATCACTACCTCGCTCGCACACATGCAAGCCTTGCGTGTATACACGGGTTGCAGGTGTGTGCGTGAGAGGACAGTGACCCGCCTATCGCCAGATCGCAGCCTCCGACTGAAGATGCCGAATGATGAAGCCAGGAGCTGATTTGGCAGGATTTTTGTACTTACTATAAACTTTTTTAATTAGATTTCTTTCCTTTCAAAATATTTTCTGCTGTTTTATTCTTATTTAAGTACTATTTTTTTTTTTTTATAATAACAAGTATGCTCTCTACATTTTGAGTCGTCCGTGAGTATGGAAATGCTGCTAAGAACACTTATATCGCTCAATTACAAATTGTAAAGAAAAGCATCGTCTGACAGACAAAATGTAAGAGACACCACTAATTTGCTAATTAGACGTATGTCTGATTTAAGCATTTAAAACACATTAACATAAAGCATCATTAAATATCTTAACAGAAAGTATCCAACAAACTTCGACCCTTTTACGAACACCTAACAGATAATAAACTAAAAATTTCAACACCCAAATCCGCCCCAGCATAACCTTTAGCTCGCGGCTATCTGCCCACCGGTTGGTAGAAAAATAAAAGTAGCTGGCGTTGTTAATAAGGCATTCTTATTGCATCCGCGGCGCTACCGACCTCGCCCTTGGTCGCCCTCCGCTGCCGAGCAGGTTGCGCGGGAAAAACAACCACGCACCTCCAAATACTTGTATGTTTTATATCGACTTACATTATTGGCTGAGATAAAGTTATGTTTTTGCGGACTAGTGCGGTAAAAAACAAATGAAGGTGTCAAAAGATTTAACAGTAAAGTTGCGTTTTTTTCAGTTATTCTTTTTTGTTGTATATCATCAATAATCATAATCAATATATATAAAACTCTTCCGTTACTGACTGACTAACTAACTGACAGACAACGTAGAGCCGAAACTACTGGGCGTAGCGGGCTGAAATTTTGCATGTAGGTTCTTTATGGTGTAGGTGAGCACTAAGAAAGGATTTCCCGAAATTCCCATGGGAACGGGAAAAAACTGGATTTTTGTGTTTATGAGAAACCTGCGCGAGTGAAACCGCGGGGCAGCCTCTAGTTATTATTAAAACAAGGTTTCTTCCCGGTCTGTGTGTTGCATAAATGCTTAAATCTTTAAAAATACGAAATGGATTTTGATGCGTTGTTTTAATATATAGAGTGTTGTGTTTCAAAAGGATGGTATATAGACGTATATACGTGCAAGACATGTACAAAATTATATTATGTTTGGCGGTACAAAGTTCGCCGGGTCGACTAGTATTTGAAAAAAGTAACTACATAGGTATATTGATCAGGTCGTGATCTGCAATGCTAAAGTATTGAATTTAGTCGCCAGCTGCGGGGAGAGGAAGCATTGATCAGGCAGCGGAGACAGCCTTCCGGAGTTAGCTTAGCCCATGCACTTTGTTACTTTGTACACACTTGGTAGTTTGGTTAGAAACATGAGTTAAAATAAGCACCTTCTTAAGGTTAAGAATTACGAAAACGCTAGAAAGAACAGTTTATCTAACATCTTTTATGTTTTACTTTTACATAAATAAAGAGTGTTCTATTCTAAATGAATTTAATTTAGATACAATAAACACACTTGCAAATAAATTAAATAACCAAATTGAAAGCATGAATAGCGTTTAGAACTCTTTTCACGAAGTGATAATTTAATATTCTGCACTCCAAATACAAGACAAATAATAATAAGATAATAATTCAATCGCAATAAATCACTTGAGCTATAAAATTCAAATAAGTCTTGTTGATCACAGCCTTACAAACCATGTAAATGTATGCAAAGCAAATTATTGCTTACAATAATTACGTCTAATAATTACATACAGGGACAGGGACGACAAATAATGCTTATTTAATCTCACTCAAACTTATAAGTATGTAAGTATTAAACTAAGTTATCTATTGCCACAATATTATAGAGTAGAAACAAAATGAGTAGAAAAGTTAAATCTCTTTCTAATTATCCAGGCCTAATTCCGTTAACAATACACCCGACTCCGACTCCAATAAAACCTTTCACACATCCTTCACCCGACATGAAAAAACGTAACCAACTAAAAGAGACACAAAAAACCACACATTTTAAGTTTCTGACCAGAACGTGGCCAATTACGAGTGAAAAAATAAAACGACCAGCAAAGAACAATCGGGCGACACGATACGAACGAGAGCAAATTGTCGCGTCGACTCTAATGACGGTGATTGGCAGAGTACGTGTTACTGCCCAAAAAGCCTGTTCTTCTTGCAAATAAAACGCGTATTTTTCAGAATTTATTATACTAAAAATAGTATTATACTAAAAATAAATTATATGTATTATCATCATCACCATCTCAGCTAAAAGACGTTAACTACTGGACAAAATCCTTCCCCAAAGATCGCTAATCCATCTTGTGGTCTTTTGCAAGCAAAATCTAGCATCAAGTATACTTCTGGATCGTTTAATAATTAAACCAAATTTTGAAATAAATAAGTGTTAAGCTATGTAATGACTTCGAAATCAGATTATCTTAAGCAAAGTGGCCGACGTCAAACCTTTGTAACATATTATATACTAGCTGTCCCGGCGAACTTCGTACCGCGTCCTACAATTTTATTTGTTTGTTGTTTTTGCTAACTTCTCCTTAATTTTTCAAAATTTTCTCACCTTTTAAACCTTCCCTGGACGACTGAACGAACATTTTGAGACCAAAATTAGCTAAATCGGCCCGGCCGTTCTCGAGTTTTAGCGAGACTAACGAACCACGATTTATTTGTATATATATGTATCTAAAGTGCATTTTCTTTATTTGCACACATCATCTCACAGAATTCTGTAAAATTTATAGAAATAGAGCCATTATTAATTTACTTAGCGTTTTGCCCGTTAACAGAATCAGACCCCCAAATTACGGTCGATTTTAAATTGAAGGTGCGAGGTCAAAATTGACTACATAGCAGTTATTTTGTAAACTGATTGGCTGCTGTTTGCTTTTCGAGACTATAATTGTTTAAAACTGGCAGGAATTTTGACTTTCAGAAAAAAAAATTATAAATTTTGAGAGTTCAAAAAATAAATGGTAAGTAGTTGTTATTATTAATAAACTAGTCGACCCGGCGAACTTCGTACCGCCTTACCTATTGCTATGTTGCTCATGTATTATACTTATAAACCTTCCTCTTGGATGACTCTATCGATTCCAAAAAACCGCATCAAAATCCGTTGGATAGTTTTAAAGATATATAAGCATACATAGGGACAGACGCGGGAAGCGCCTTTGTTTTATACTATGTATTGATGTATAGCCTTGCATTTTAATAATTGTTAACGTTGATAAATGTTTAATTTGTAGAAGCAAATAAAATATCCTTATTCTTACCTATTTATACCCAGAAAAGTAGAAATTTACTATATTAGATAATTCTTAATATACCCTGTGTTTCCAAATATTATGTCGAGGTAAAGTTTACCTCTCTGTGAACTCTCACGTCAGAGCCCATACTAAGAACATGATAAATGGGCCTCTTTAGGAAAACACGCGCAGAATGTAAAAGTGACGCGCTAACACATTGCGTATTATGCACGGAATATGCGATGATGAGCCGAGAATAAGCACGCGCTTTTCACAAATACCATAGATACTTAGGTAGAAGTGAACTGGTAATAGCGAGAACTAACCGGCGTATTAGGGACATTTATCAAAAACGAAAATTATCCATACAGGTGAGTAGATATACTATTAGAATTTTTCAGAGAATGAAACTTTGAAAGATTTAAAATCTAGCACAAGTTCGTTCATCATTACATAAATCTGGAACACTTTTTTTTTGAACATCACGGCAATGGACCCTACAAAATAGGTACCTTATAGAGCGCGCAGCTGGAGCTGGCGATCGGATCGCTCGGGATCATGTGGTGTGGACCCAGCAGATTAGATTTAGTAGCGAGCTTGACTTATTCAAGGCAATTATTTGAGACTAGTCGACCCGGCGAACTTCGAACCGCCTTACCTATTTCTATATTGTGCATGTTTTATCCATACAAACCTTTCTCTCGAATCACTGTGGCATAGTTTTAAAGATTTAGGCATATAACCTTGTTTTATACTATGTATTGATATTGAAGCTAAAGCGAGTCAGCACTTTTATTTATCTAAGCATACCTATTATTGTGTACTAGGGTAGATCTAGAAGATAGTTCCTACGGCTGTGGTCAGTAGAACGAATGCCACCTTGTTGCCAGAGTTCAGCTTTTTGCAGCACTAACTTTCTATGAGCCTGCAACTCAAAAATTGTGACTCCAGTTTTAATTTGAAGTATTTTATGTTTTAATTTTACATTGAAATTGTATTGTCATAGTAAAGTTTAAATTAGATTGAGTACATACATACATTATATTGCAACAAGATACCAAAAATATATTAGTCAATTACTTCAGCATTACTATTAAAATAAAGATGCTGGTTTATAATTCATATAGGTAACAGATAAGCTTAGGTATTGAATACAAACAATACGAGTTTTACAAAATATCACCTAGATTAGAGCTGCCTCAAACAATGCCACCATTGCAGCACAGACAGAAAATTTATTATTTCACAAACTTTAGGAAACATCAAAATCCTACCTATAAGATTCGTAAAAACATCATTATTGCATGTAATTTTGTCAGACAATCGCGTGTCGGCCGTCTGGCGTGATTGCCCTGGCTCGTTTGAAGCGCGTGCCTCTGTCGTCACTGTAATCATGCGTAGCTAAGTATGTGTGATGAATCGAGGGTATTACAGCTCTAATGTTGTGACTATGTGTGCAAGTGCTGACGAAAACTTAGCTTAATTTTAGATAGCATTGCGTACATGTAAATCTGTTGTCCTAAATTGTGTATTTCAAAATGTAACATCAATATTTTCAGGCTAGTTTGTTGACTTGACCAATCTCTTATCTAGAAAAACTATCATGAATCATGGGTAGCTTGTTAAATACCTATAAAGCAAATTTATATTGCGCACATTTTTGTAATGACAAGATAAGTATTTACAACCGTCCCTAAGTCAATAAAGTCGCTTTATTAACCGAACTACCAGGGCAGCAGAAAACTTCGAAGGCTCTAATAAAGACACGCTGTATCAGCTCGTAATACGTTTAATTTATGCTCGGAGCGCGGGACATTTGCACGTTAAAATCGATATCGCAAATGCTGTTTTTATCGTCTCCTGGCAATCGGACGCGATAATTTCTTCATTTTCATATTACATTGCAAAGGACGTTTCGCTGGAATACTGGGTATTATTATAATCGTGATTATGATTGGACGATAACACGAAGTATGAAGGTCCTGAATGAAATTAAGATGTTGTTCAGTTCATACTTAGTAGAGAGTAGTGCATGCGTGGTATAACGAAGTAAGCTCTTGCAAAATTTACAAACTTAATATTATGTTCTTGTTCAATCGAATAAAACAAAATTATAATAAAACAAAATATACTATAATTTTGTTTTATTCGATTGGGAAATACTTATAATTCAGAGAATGGCGTAATTGCTTTTGTTTGTTCCAAAAAGTAATTTAAGGAAAAATACTCATTACGGCGTTCACCTGATTTAAATAAGAATTTTAAGTTAAAAGCAGTTTTATCTCCTTCAATAATGTATTCGGTTAATTAATCTGCAAGCTAAATAAAATGGGAATATTATTCAGAACATTATTTAATCAAATTTAAACAGGGTACTGTTAAAGGTTGAAAAGCAAAATGTTGTAGGTTACGATTGTTGGCAATTGACTTTTGTCAGCCTGTCACCAACATTAGTGCATAAATCGAGGAAAACTAAAAAATAATAAAAAAAAAAAACATTTTTCGGAATGTTCTGCCATTTTAAAATGAGCGAGAGGGTAAATAAGATATGTGAAGTGTTTGCTGTAAACTTGATAATGTCAATGATTTTTATGCTAGGGTGTCTCTGACAAGGCGGTAGTACATTAAAGGAGTGATTCAACTCACCATACCTGATTACTTTCTCGAACCAACAATAGGCAGAAATCAGCTGTCCCGTAAATTGACGCCGTCAGCTGACCATATAATAATTTTACAATATTATATCTAATTTATTGTTCTTGCCAAGTTCTGAATAAATGTCCGCAAAATATCACAACATAGAAAATTTGTGATATTTTAACGGTTACAAACTTAAAGCCGCAAATTATCAATCAAACTTACTTTAAGTAGAGATAATAATTAATTTAGAAAAAATACTTGCTTATCAAGAGAGAAACATGTAAAATAATGTAGGTACATGTCGTTCAGCCTTTCAGCAAAACAAAGAGGTTGTAGAAATGACTCTTTAAGTCTAGACAATGATAAGGGGACAAGGGTTTTGGTAAATATTTAATGCACTTAATTGTTTTGTTATTGTTATTTTATCACATTTTAAATAAATATTATGATTTCAGTGTAACGACTTTTCTCACTCCTATTTAGCATAATTTTAACAATCTCAAACTACTAATTATACAAGGGTATTGATGATATATTGGCTTTTTATCCAGAAGTTTTTGAGTATGCTGTACAAAAAAAAAACGCGACAACTGCGCGAAGCACGATCTCGTCAACGGCCGTGACGGGCTGTCTAGTTTTATGAGTTTTATACTTACACAGACGTCTCTTAACTATTTCAGCAAGCGTCCACCGTACCAGTTACCGCCCGGCCCTACGTAGCTCTAGTTAGATGGAGAGTTAATGTTATTTCCTTAATAGACGACAGAATCACTACTGGTATTCAAAATGGTATAATATTAGATAATGAATTGGATTAGATATTGAATTTTAGTTTCATTTGGTAAATATTCCATTTTAAATTGATTCCATTGATAATTACGTCTAAAGCAGCAAGTTTACGAGCAAAGGGCACTTGTTATCTTGCACTTTACTCGTGCCTACCTACCTACCACTACAGCGAACTATATATGTAAGTGAAAAAAAAAACACAAATCTATTATTATAGATATTTAACATAACAAGTACCTGCCTATATAATTAAGGCCAAACAAAATAGGTATTTGATAAGAAAACATTAAACAAACTCAACAACGCGTGTAATCCAAATCTAGGACATTCCGTCAGAAGTTGATCAATTAAAGACGAGATCGGTCGTAATCTCGTAATTTAGGGGTCATTAAGGAAGTATTTAGAATTTAAAGTGGTAAAAAGTCTTTTTTTAGACGGTGCAAAGAGGAACTGGCTTATCCTTCCAATGCCTGTCTTGAAAATTATATTTATGATACATATTTGCGTAACTTTAATGGCGCCATGTAGAAATTAGTTCGTTCGATATCCGCTAGTGTTCCGTAACAATATTATGAGACAAAGCTAAATCACCAACTCATATTTACACTTTGAACCCTTTGATGGTATATAAAACGCAGTTTTTCTAATTCGTAAGTATATTCGGAATACAACGTGAACTGGTAGCAAAATGAGGTAGTGCACTGTGCAACAGATTGCTAAAATAATCAATATACTGCGTCAGTTCAATTCAGTTACAACTTAAATCGAATGTTATTGAGATCTCGGCACGAGTCGTCGATATAATTGCGTGTTTTGATTAGAATCTGGAGCGGTGAAAGCAAGCAGCTAGTGTTGTTAAAATATCGATATATTGCAATTGCACTCAAAACAAGTATTAGTATACTATCGCTTTAACTTCTAGATACTTCTAGAAGTTAAACAGGACGGGACAGGCTAATTGCTTTGACGCCAGAAATTTTTTGAAAGATGTAAAGGTCTTAGGGTAAACTAGAAAAATATATTATAACTCAAAGACTTAAAAGTGTTAAGACAACACTACAGGTGGCCAGAGCCTACACTAGCTCTAAGATAATTCTATACTATTGCAATAGGTAATACGAGGAAATTGTAGTGTTCAAATGTAATTCCGTTTTGTGATCTTATTTCAATTCGTTTTCATTGGAAATAGGGGATAGCGAGTGAACGCAAAACATGTGAAATATCACACATAATATACGATATATAGATTGAAAATGTAACTTTTCAGACAGGAAAGCTTAGAATATTGATATCTAAATAACATACTAGCATGCACCAACAGTTTGATCCGTGGTTTTAAAATAAAATATGTTTATTTCAGGAAAATCAGTCCCATATCCGATGTTTCACTATAAATAATAATAAAAATAAAATATAAATAATAATAAAATACAAAATTTTATTTAACTAGTCTTAACTAACTAATATAATGCATAATGCACATGCATGTCAGAGCAGTGTCTGACATAGGGACAGTCAAGCCTGTTTGCAACCATGGCCAGGACAGAGTTAGAGCTCGTACGCACTCTACGCACCAGCGTTTTGGTTGATTGATGATGTATGTGATTTTTAGTCAAATCATTTAATTTGTGTCGCTTTTGAGTGATGCCCCCAATCACTTCATTCATAAATAAATAATTACTCTATCTGTTCACACAAAGGAGCGTAAACCTATAATAAACAGAATATCTTGCCCAACAGGGAGTGCACTGAAAACCTAAAACCAGTTGGCGAAGGTCAGTGGGGTCACGCGGGTTACCGTCGCCCGCGCCACTGTATTAATTGTTTTTTCTTCTTTTACTGCCCGTATTTTACCCAATGAAATGATATCGGTGGAAGTTAAAAGGCTCCGTTGCATTAATAAACGAAGGATTTTTACTTTTTGGAATAATTAATATTGTAATAAGTGCTCCTGTAATGTATGGATATTTTTATTTTGTTTTGCAGCTTTTAACGCATTTAATTATAAAATACTGGTGAAAAGTACAAGGATTGTTAAAAAAGTAAAGCCTGTATAAGAAAAAAGCAACAATAAGTCGCTGTATACTACTAGACATGATTCATGATTTCATGTTATTTTGAAAATTTTCAAATACCTAATTTAGACATTAAATCACTCATCCTAAAGAGAAACACAACAACCCTCAATCGCCACTGTCATAGAATAGGACTTATATTATTATTTCAGTTTTCAGTCCTAATGCAGTTCGGATACCAAACGTAAAAGCTGAATAAATAATATCTTAAGCTATAAATAGTAGTTTATTTATATGAAAACACCCGGTTATACAGGTTACGGACAGACAAGCGGACTATTATTATCAATAGGTGCGTAGGCGAAGGTTGCCCAAGTACGCGCAAGTACAGATTTATTGCTGGACAGACAGACGCGGGGAATTTATGTACGGATGCCGAGATAAGACTCTCGTCTGGAGGAAATACTAAAGAACCTAAATAGGTACGCTAAATGGGACCTGGCTGAACGGTGGAAATTATAGCGGCTATAAAGGAAGGTTGAGAATTCTTCCTCTCTTTCCTTACATCTTTGTATGTTTTGTTAGAAATGTTATATCTATGTTTCTTTTGAAAAACATATTGCGTTGATTAGTCAAAAGGTGTAAGTATTATTTTCGTCTTCTTCTTCTTACCCTGTCTCCGCAGCTGCCACATAGGCCTACAAGAATTTTCCGTGGTTAACTCTTTCCATTTCAGTGTCACACTCGCTGCTTCTTGCAACCGTGTCTGATACCTAATTTTTGATACAGCCTGTATCTAAAACCAATTAGAACAGCATCTGTTCCTCACAAATCGCTAGTTTTACAGTAAAAACTAGCAGTAACAAAACACGATCGTGCACTGAAAGGGCTTCGGAAAAAAGCCAAGAGTCGTGCTCCGTCGTGCCGCGTCCAGTACACACGACGACGTATGTTAATGCACACCTGTCGACCACACAGAGCGGTGAAACTTAGAGCCAGATTGGGTGCTGAGGTTTGTACAAGTACATTCGCAAGCACAAATAGGTTAGGTGACTTTGGTTGTGCGTAAATGTGTCTGCAGCAACAGGTGTCTCGGACTTAACAGAATTGAGTCTTAAATTGCTATACACATTTTAACAATGTCACAGTTTTCTTAACCGGAAAACTGCCCTTTTAAATCTTGTATTCATATATACAATAATGTAAATCGTTCTGAAATTAAGTGACATTTCAGTAAGAGTCCGTTCTAACACAAGCAAGAATGTTAGATCGGAGTCGGTTGCTAGCCAGGGAGACTCGACCTGGGTCGAGGCCGGCCTTGGCGGACAAAAAGTTATATGTTAATTTTAGTTTTGGGAATATGCTAAAAAAGTAACTGCAAGAGGTCTACCAGAACCAGCTGAAATTTGAAAATGTCTATGAGAAAAAAGGTTTGGACACCTCTGCTATACAGAGTAGTACTCTTCGAACCCTATAGCCTGAATGGGAGACCAGAAGAGAGTATTTTACCTGAGTAGCACCATGAAGGCCAGACGACGGGTGCCTCAGCGTCCAGTTTTCGTCGGCCCGCGGGGAAGGAAGCTAGCATCGAGGCGGCTCTGCCTTCATGACCTCCTCGGCCTGAATAGAATTGTCAAAGTTACGGTTAGCAACTTCTAAGAACTAGGTACTGAAAAATTATCGCAGCTAAGGATATTTAACGTTGTCGTTTCGGTGCTATTTTTTGTTAAAATAACCATCATTTTTCCGTTATAACCAAATTTACCAAGTAGAAAGGGTTATTCCGATGTTTCTCCAAAAGAGATGAGCTACCATCAAGATAGAAGAACTTTACTACGATATATACTCATAATATTTTTTGACTATATTTCTATTATAGTTAGATTATTTCTTGTGACAAGGTGTAATAGTATGGCTATGTATATGTTTGGATACTGTCTAGTAAAAGGCTCAGAGTGCGATGCGTTATTAATTAATGTCATTTAAATATTATTACTTAGCTACGTACCGTGCAAAGTAATCGTATCTTGAATTACAAAGGAGAAATTTTAGTTAGGTAATTTTTGGTTAAAAGTTCTATGTTCGAGTCCTTATAACGATTTATTTTTAACGTATCTCAAGGTGGTCTTAAATATTTCCGAGCCACCTATGAACCGTTTCAAAATGATATCGAGACCGCGTCTCACAATGAAACGGTGATTAGTACAAGTTGTGATTCATTGCGTTTTCTGCAATGATTGCTGAGACGTAAAATATTGCAATTTCATGGGTCGTTACAGATTTAAAGGCGGATTTTATAAAGCAAAATTTCAGTAACGGAAATAAAATCTATCTGTACTATTATGCTGTAACAGAACACAGCTACTTCTCTACTTTTACGATCATATGTAACAAAAAAGTATATTTAAATAATATGGTATTTGAACCCATGGTTCCTATTTCTATGGTTTAAAATAATTTAGCTTGTAGTTACGTTTGTTTGACGGCAAAAGTTTCATCCAAATCGTTTGAGTAGTTTAAATGTTCTACAGAGATATAAAGAACGTGGATAAAGGTAGTCTTTGTCAACTTAAGGATTTTTTTGTGTTTTTAGTTTAACTTGTGGTTCGTAGTGTTTAATAACATTAAAAATATAGTTCATTCTTTTTACGACTCAGGAATTCCTTCGTAAAACAAAACATAATGTACAACTTCAAGTAATGTATTATTTATTAAAATTCGGTCCAAGTTCAGTCAAAAGCCATACCAACATGCGCACAGCGGCAGTGAACTGAGACGCCTAAAAACTTAGCTTTAAAACCTCACAAAAAAAGAATTAAAAAACCAGTGACACCTGAGCCATGCTCCGCTCTAATCATCTTGAGGAAAACCTATCGGTGGACCGCTTTTTGCCCTCAAGATGTCGTTATGTTTTTCATTCAGTTCAACAGGTTGTGGGTGCAGGAAAACCGGAACGGATGTCGATCGACGGTATTAAATCGATCATTTACGGTTCAGAGATCGGTAACTGGTCTGATGCTGCGATTCAGAAGGTTAATACACTTTCGTGATCGAGCTCGTTGAGAGTGAACCCATTGTTTCTAAATTTAACTAGATACTCGATAGTTGATTTTAAAAGTAAGCAAAACAGTTAATAAGTTTAACTGCTATCCTCGCCAAATAACATTTTCTTTATCTTTTCTATCAAATCAAAAGACGAACTGGTTCCAATTTTGAAATGGGCAGTTTGTTTGCTGCACGTGCTAGTTGCCTTTCGACCTGTGTTTAAGGGGCCAAGTCTGCTATTACTGACATTCGATCAATGTGTCTGTTATCATTATGACAAAATATAACATCATGTGTTCTAAGCTAAAGGTAAGTTTTCGATTGTAGCGATTACATTTAATTAGGCCGTGTGGCGGTAGCATAGAATACCACCCACCACCCATCTTCTCCCATAGCTGTCATAAAAAGCTACTCAGAAAACAGCCAAAGGACGGGCAGTAGCGTCCTTCGTTGAAATACTTGAAATCAGCACTGCGATCGCCAACTTGGTTAGCGTAGCAATAACGACAAACTCCCTCCAATATTTTTTGTCCTTGTGGCAATGTGTAAGAAACCAAGATCGAGCAGAGTAGGTAGTAAAGATGACATGTTTTCGCATCAGACTCGGTCCCCTAGGCTGCGCCCGCGCCGCCCCGGGCAGCCAGGTGGCGCGGTCGTGCGCCCAGATAGCTGAGCGATCGTCAATTGCGGCAATTGAGCCTTTTTTCCCCAGAGTCTATTAGAGGATTTAGACGACACGCAAGTCAGGTGACAGTTGTACAGAGTGTTTTAAAATCTCGATAATATGATATTAGAAAACTGTATTTAATTTTACGTTACAAATTGCTGGCATTATTTAGAATACGAGTTCAAAAATACACTAAGGGTATTTTTGATTGTAATATTTGTAATTCACGCACCAAGCTGGCGACAAGCGCTTGTTTGCGCTGGTTGGAAAAATGTATAGAAAATACCTGCGCTGATATAAGAGGCTTGTGCCAGCGCGAATTTCTGCTTGTTACCAGCTTTGTAAGTGACTACGACCTAACGAAGGTTACTGAAATCTTTTAGGTGTAAAAGCTATAGTCATTGTGACAAAGAATTCCTTTTTTTTTGCTAGCAATCACTAACTACTATTATTACTAGCCTACTGATCCGTCTCTTTCGTCCTTTTTCAAACTTTAGGTCCTTATGGACCAGGGGCTGTCGTGCGCCCCCAGTTCATACAAATATCATTTTTTTTATTTTTTCTTAACTAGGTATAGTCTCAAAACTAACCAGCCAGTTTTTACATCATCCTGTATAAAAGATAGAAAGCGGGCGCCAATTACGGCCGCTGCTGGTGCCCCGTAACTGTCGCACTAGATACCCCCTGTATTAGATAGTTTGTAACAACTCAGTCGACGCTGCATTGCTCTCTATCTTGACCACGAACTAACTCTTTTTAAGGCCCAGTAAAAAAATATTGTATTTTTAATTTTATACAAATAAAACGAATAACGCCGTAAAATAAAAATCAACAACAAATATTACATTAAAACGCAAAAAACAAATTAAATAAAACAAAAATTATAATTTAGAATTAAAACAAATAAATACATAAAAGAATCAGATGCTTATATTGTGTCGCAGCTGGTGCAAAATGGCACTGACTCAGCATTTGCTGATGGCTTTCACCGACAGCGCTGATTGTGCACAGTGCACGCACATCAGCGCAGATGCTCAGAGGAATAAAAAATTCAACTAGGGTGTAAATTCTTTGGCATAGGGTTGATGACCAATCACGAGCCTTTTCTAATGGGAAGAATAATTTTGATCCCTGTGGCGTAAATATAGACACGTTATAATCGTAAGGCTCTTGACGAATTTGTTTCATATTTTAACTGATTATAAAGTTCAGGCCGCGTCGCGTAAAAAGAGCGCCAGCGCTCTTTTTAAGTGGCCACGCGGCCTATACTATACTGTAATATGGTATTAGAGCTTAATTCAATCCCGATATACAACCGATTCATAACAAAGCCTCCAATAAACACCATCTTTAAGGCCATTAAACAATGTGTAATATAATCGAAGGCAGCCCGTTAGTAAATCGCTCGGCAGACATTTGATATAGGAGAAATGGGTGGTTGTAGTCAAGTGTAGATAGAGTTATGACATAAGATTTCAAAGACATAAGAGATACTTTAAAAAAATATAATAATAATTAATATTAATGGGCGTTCTAGAAAAACGCGTGGAATTTTAAATATATAAGATAATATAAAAACGCTTTATTTCCAAAATAAAAACAAATAAAAAATTAATACAATGGTTTTGTATTAAACAGATACAGCAAACATTTTAATAGGCTTTCCTAGAGAGCAATAGCGGATTTATCAATAAAATAGATTATTTTCAGCCAACCCACGTAGAATAAACAGTAGGGTGTAAAGATTTGATAAAATTAAACGGGTTATTCCAATAGTCTCCAATACCTTTGATGTCCGAAAATTTCCCGCTCCTTACAACGTTTTCATTAGTCTCCTAAACTCATTTTAGGTACAAAAAATATTACAGCCACCTCCTAAAATCTATCTCAAAATCGAAAGCAATGGTTTTTTGATATCAACTACTTTTATTAGACCGTAATTAAACAGGTTTAGATTCGGTTACATGTCTGTGCTTAAGGGCCACTTTCAAAACATGGTTACGGTGAAATCATTACGCTTATCAGTAGCGATTTAGTTGTTTGGAACGTGAATCTGTCGATGTCATCACTTATTAACTGATGAAATTACAGATGTCATACTTATTTGGTGCCTGTCAAATTTGATTAAACCTGCTCTTATCTAAATAACTTAAAGTTTTATTATGATCATTATATTCCGGAGCAATGTTAAAGCTGTCCGTGTAAAATTTCGGCGGGAGCAAAAATTATTATGATTAACTCTAGGTACTACATGTTCTAACTAGTATGAGGCTTTAACAAGCCTCAATGTGCGAAACTAGTGCCACTTCCGATAAATAATTATATCTTTTAAACCATGGCCGAAAGTAAAAATATACGTTAATTAAAAATTATAAGCAAGATTATTTAGGGCATTTTTGATTTCGGCCGCTTTAGAAGACATTAACTATTTATCGAAGTGGCGCTAGTATCACACCCATTCGCGCCCTAATTGTGATGCGATTTTTGTATTTATATTTTCCTGAACTTTACATGGGCAAAATTAATACTTCACTTAAAGCTAAGATTGAAATGTTATTTTTATTCAAACAAAGAACAAAGAGCGTTCATATACTTTATTATAACTATAATAGCTAAACAAAGAGATTCTTCGTACAAATGCTGTTATTTCTCCAGTGATTCCTAATGATATTCTACTCTCATAAACCATGATTGCCGACATGAAACTTAAAATTTCAACACGAGCAATTCATTAGCGTTGTTTCATTTGAAATTAATGGCGGGTCGAAGGTAAGGATCCGCTTATATCAAAGTAACCCGACCCAATATTATTGAACTAACCGTTTATTTAAACATCTTATGAAACGTGCATTTCCTTTTCTTAATCTTTTGTCTTCTTTGTTAATGCGAGATACGAAAGAGACAAAAGGTCGATCTGAGTGCGCCTTCGGTTCATAGGAACAAAAAATCTAAGATCGGATCCGCGGGCGGTCGGATCCATTATGAATTTATGATTTATTCAGCTAAGACATTGTACTATGGGCAATATAAATTATTGTTAATGTTTACTTAACAGACCACACAGTGCGCCGTTACGGTTCTCTAATAGAAATGTTATTGAGTGGATTTACTGCGTTCAAAATGCCGATATCTATGCAGATTGTTGACATTGTAAGGAGCCGGTGGCTTGATTTAATCCCTGAGGCCCTATTACGGCCACTTTTGAAATACCTATGGCTTTGCGTCCTCTTTACGTTTTTTGACTTTGACACTCTAAGGACGAAAAGCAATATTGCAAATGTGGCCGTTATAGTTCGTGCTAGGATATGTTTTGATCAATATCAATACATCCTATAAAATAAAGTCACTTCCCGCGTCTGTCCCTATGTATGCTTAAATCTTTAAAACTATGCAACTGATTTTGGTGCGGTTTTAGATAGAGTGATTAAAGAGGAAGGTTTATAAGTATAATACATGAGCACCATAGTATAATAGGTGAGGCGGTAAGAAGTTCGCCGGGTCGACTGGTATTTAATTAAAATAGAATCTATTTAAATATTAATAAACGGATGTTCGTTTGTTTCGCTTAAACTCAAGAATGGTCAATTTAGTTGAATTTGGTTTTGAAATGTTTTTCGTAGTCCAAGGATGATTTAAATAGAAAGAAAGTGAAAAAATCACGAGATAAACAGCAAAACCAACAATTAAATTTTTCCCATATATAATTATTTAAACATTATAACAAAAAAAAATCCATCTTTTATGTTGTTTATCTTCATGATTGGGTTTGTATATTATTTGATTTGCTTTGTAAAACAGTCAAATTTAATAAATATATTTTTATGAATTAACAACAATATAGAACTACATAGAAAGCATATCAAATGGTCTGATTTAAAATAATGACATGATGATGATGTCTGCAATCAATTGATGATGGTATCAATAAAATAATCATTAATCATATCATTAAATGATTGGTGTCATCAGATAATCCGGTGAGTTGGTTATATTCGATGAAGTAAAGAGATCAAAATAGTTTTATAACAAGAAAATATGCAAAAGTATAATACTGGCTGCTAAATAATGAAAATTTTTGGAAATATATAAGAACACTTTTTTTTTGTTTGAAAACGGTATTATGTATTAAAAAATTGAGTACTGGCTGATCTTAAGATAAGGGGATCAGAAAACATTTGTTTTCCCTTCAGCAATCATTATCGACTATGAGTACTTATCTTTTTAAGCCGTAATAAATAGGGAAATTATTGATATTTTTTTATATCCAAAAGAGCCAATCATACCATTGTCATTACAAAGAAATTCCATTGCAGTTACAATTTAATATATACGTTAAACTTTAAAAAAAGTAAGCTAGAGTAACTTGAAGACAGTTAATAGGAGGAAATTATTAAGAATAATCTACATCACTTCGACTAGTTTTGTTCGAAGTGCGTCATAAGAGCTGTCCAACACTATGAATTCATAAAAAACACCATACGTTCAATAATTCATCTCAATAAGGTAAACGTTCACAATGGCAAAAAGGTCGCTAGGACACGCGTCCATTCACGTCACGTGGGTCGACGTCGAACAGACAAACTGTCATTGCCAGCAATCTGATATGTTTCTTTATTGGTTGTAAAAAACAGAGCAAAACATTTAAAACGACTTTTATGAAGGTCAGACGAAATAAGTCTCATTTAGAATATGCAAATCACTCAATGTAATTGTACTTAGTAAGATAAAGCTAGAATTTAACCTATGCCATTTTCAAAATCTTTGTCGTGATGAAAATTTTCAGATTTCAAGATCGATCCAGTGAATTTATCATACACATTAAAGTAAAAATAGCTAGTAACTTAAACATATGAACATAACGTATGATTAAAGTTGGTTTGTTAAGAGACAAAAATGTCTTTTTGTGCAACGTTTGTTCCGAAATCACGCGATTTGATAGCGGGGTGATGTAAAAAAAATAACAAGTGCAACTTTTATAGGGTTTTATGCCCACCCATTTATAACCAAATTTGTGAAAAATACAATGGCAAAATACTCCACTCAATTTAAGTTGACTTATTGACTCATGTTTTCGACAATTTTATAATGTACTTTTTCACATGACTGAAAATTCCTTCTAACTAAAGTCCATAAATGTGAATCAATCGAAGTCCCAAAACTCTAAATGTAATTAGTAAGAAACAAACAAAAACAAAACACTAGCTCGTCATCCGGAACAATGGAGGATGTGGAGCGAGGATGCAACCAGCTGAGGCCATGCCAAGGCCTGAGCCTTTTGTCTGCCGCGCCGAGCAGTCACGATAAGCCTCTGAAAAACTGGAGCGGGTCACCATTTAGCTAGCTGATGATTTACTAATACGTGTAATTTAGGTATGAAGTCATTGCTATGGTTTAGTCATTGACGGCGTAGCGTAAATCTATAATCTGTGTCTAAGTGCGAGCCAACTTAGTTTTAGTATTATGTCATTCGCTAAGACCGTGAAGTGAAGGAATATAATTTTACCAACCTATATCCTACTCATTTGTATCGTAAAAGGCAACTAAGGAAAGTTCCAAGGATGGGCAGCAGCGTCCTATGATGTAAAATGCAAACAACCATTCTTAGATTGCCTTCCCGCCTGCTAAACGCAGCGAAAACTACATAGCATAATTTGCGGGCGAAAACTATGCCCAGAAAAATCAGGTTCTCCATGTATCCCAAGGAAATTATTTGTTCATAAGAGAAAAACGTTTACCACTACATCTTTTAAACGTGTGCTGCCTTTATTCGTTTAAAATAAGAAGACCTAATTCTAAATTCGAATGCCCCATAAAACGACCTTCTGCGTCCGTGTCACAGAGCGCCCTTGCGAGACAATGGGCTCATTTGCATCTCCACAAAGCAGCCTGCCGAGCCATCAAGAAGAAACTGTCTCGTGCTTGGGGCACTAAGAGTGTGCTCATCATACTCCTTAATATTATTAGAAACGCGAAAGATTCTGAGGATGTTTAGATATTTGTTCCAAAATCATGTAATAACTGCTGATCGGAATTTTATTCACAGTTGTATAGCAGAATAAATTGAATACATAGTAATTTATAAGGTGAGAGACAAAGTGCACGGGTCAGCTAGCAGAAAAAAAAATATGTTACTTATAAAAGCAACTTAGTTAATTTTAGATAATACAATATGAAACACTTTTGAACAATAAAGAAAAGTAAAAACTTAGCGCTCCCATTGTAAATCGGAAGCCTTTATAATGCAAAAGTGGCTGAGTTTTGGTCCGGTTCTGATTTCACTGGACACTGTGCTGAACCAATACAAATTTTGACAGGTGACTTAAAAAAAATAAAACGTACGCGTAAAAGATTTAAATTGTATTTTTATTTATTGATTCAAACGCATTAAATAAAATACCTTATTGCATTTTACAGCGTTTGAGTCAACACAGCAAGCAATAAGGTAAATAATCACAAAATCAAAGTAGGTAACTAGGCAGGTATTCGCAGAGGACAGAAGGTCGTAACCTCGGCGACCTGGCGCAAGGTCACGATGAATTAACATTATTTCCAGCAATTGCATCTAATCGCCGAGATTATACAAGTATGCAAGTACCTAAATATTAACCAAAATCGAAGCCATTACAGCACTAATAATATTGATTTTTTAAATACCGAACTAAACAATCTTCTCGACCGCTTTAATCGTATTAATTTCAACTTTTAGTGCAATGGATTTTAAACAAATGAACATAAATTTAATGTCTAAATTTTGTAACGAAATTGTTTTTTTTTTGTCTTAATTGTGTTCCACAGCTGACCCTTTGAATCCACCCTTTCCTGTGCCACCTGAATCCAGTCAAGCATACGATGTCAACTGCCATCTCCTTCTCGGACGTCTACGCTTTCAAAATAATCAAAAAAAAAAAACAAAGGAATCAAACCAAAGCCCCTCATTGTCAATATGCAATTCAATGAGCAAAGCCAATAAAAATTGGAGCCCAGTAATCCGGTGGCGTGCGCGACCTGCCTGCTCCACACGGCAGGTCGGAGGTCTCCGCCGAGCGGTCACGCGCACGCGCACCACTCGCTCTACTGCTGATTAGCGGCTGCTTTAGAGGGCACTTAACTTTGATTAGAGGGAAAACAGTGGCAGAAGTGTTTATGGTTTTTCAGTGAGTGCTTTTACTATTCCTTTAGATTTTCTTGCACGAAGTTGCATTGGGTTCTTGAAATGAGATGGATAAACTTTAACCGACAAAAACCAAAAAGGAGGAGGTTCTCAATTCGTCGCGAAATATATTTTTTTTTAATTATTTACTTTCGTTCTATAGAATCATGCTTGTAATGTAAACCTATTAAACTCAGTCGTTAAAAAAACTAGTTTTGCAATTAAAAAAGGACGACTCTTTTAATATAGACTCGACTCTTTTTTTTCTTTTTTAACCGACGAAAAAACAAAAAGGAGGAGGTTCTCAATTCGTTGCGTATTTTTTTTTTTATGTATGATCACGCATAACTTTTTACTGTGTGGACCGATTTTGATAATTCTTTTTTTAATCGACAGGGTATACCTTGAAGTTGGTCCCATAAAAATTTGGAAATTAAATTCCAACCCTAAGGGTGGAAAAATAGGGGTGACTTTATTGTTCACTCACAGATTGTATTGCCGTGTTGTGATTTACATGAAAACTGCTAGGTATAATTATGAGTCTTTTTTATATGAATATTAATAATCATAATCTCAGCCGATAGACGTCCACTGCTGGACATAACCCTCCCTCACAACTCGCCTCACCGACCGGTCGTGATCGAACATCATCCTGTTAGTCCCTCAACCTTAACCAGGTTGTGTGGCCACCTTGTGGGGTGCGACCACCCTGTGAAGAGTGATTAGCTGGGGTCAAAAAATTTAGCCAAAAAAAAACTGAAAAGCAAAAAATAAAAACTTTTTATAAAAAAATAAAACCGCCGAAAAAACTGAAAAGCTGTGGGCCCCTTCGACGACCCACAATCCTAGGCGGTGTGCTGGTTAAATGACTGAAGAGGGTGGAGGCTTGAAGGAAACTCAGGAGCTTTCTTTTCTTTTTTCTTTATTGGAGGCCCGGTGGTCGGCAGGAAGCCCAGACCCAAAAAATGGCCTTAATTATATTACAAACTTACTATGTACATGAACTTAGCCTAGAGCGCGTGTGAGACCTAGCAGGCCAATCGCGGGCGTTTCCTCCCTCACCCCTTCACCCGTAGGTGACGAAGGCGGGGGTGAGGGGAGGCCTGCGAGATCCCACTTACACACAACTACCCTCTCTAAAACTAATACAAATATAAGCTACCTGCTATTCCCTAAAGGTTCATAGCTTATGTACTACTTACTATTTACTATTTAGGCAGTACCTAGCCTACCTAGGTTGTATTTCCTAATAGTTTACCAGAATAATATTTACCAACTCCATAATACTTTTATTTTACCTAATTTACCAAACAGACCTTATTACCTTTTACCGACTCGTTACATACCGCTCATTACATGCATTTACCTCAAAGTTTATACCAAATTTTATTTACAAACTTATTCTATAAAAATGCCCTACAGGGTTCTTTAATATTAAAAATCTTAAACTAATATCTATTTACAAAGTCTATATGAGGCCGTTACACTTGTCGCGAACATATACTCCCGCCGCAGCTTGTAGCTGGAGCCCTAAGGTGTTCGCGACCCGGAGTATGGCGAGCTTCTTCGTCGGCCGTCGCAGCACGCCCTTGTTGTTCGGCACGTCCACTGCTCGTACCTCGCCGTCTGGACCCGGGAAGACTGCTTCGACTTCGGTTTCTTGGCAGCGTCTTCGGCACCAGGTTTCACAGGCTTGACGGCTTGGTGGCTGGCTCGTGGCTCCCGCCGGTGTTGGAGCTCCGGCAGGCGTTGGAGCTCCCGCCGGTTTTGAGGCTTCGGCAGGTACTTGCGCGCCCAGCGCGCGCAGATCTTGGCGGCGAGCGGCTGACTCTTGCGGCTTGTGCTTCGCCCGGCGACGTCGCCGTCGGCGCTTCCGCCCTCTAGCGGCGGTCTCAGTCATCAGGCCAAAGTGGTTGTGGCCTGTGAACGAGAAACAAGTATTATTATGTGCAAAATTACTATTTTTAGGGTTATCACCCTTCGACGGTTGTGCCGGCCGCGCTTTTCGGATGCGGCAGGCCTGGCACATCTTCAGCTGGCTGCTGAAGTCGGGCGATGTCTGGCGGGTCGAGTTGTCGGCCACTTCGTCTGTTGTCGGCTTGTCTGTGTGGTCGTCTCTCCGTAGCGGGCAGGTTTCGACGCCTCCCGCCGGTAGTTGCGCAGTCTTGACTGGCCGGAATTGTAGAGCTCGCCCCTCGACGGCGTTGCAGGAACTTTTTGGCTCATCGCCCGGGCTCTCCAGGACGAAGTGTTCTTGCTTAGGCTGCTCTACGTCTTCCTCGGAGTCACCCTGACCGGTGACTGCGTGATTGACCCGTTGCCGCTCAGCTCTGCTGCGCGGCCCCTTGACGCCGTGGATGACCCAGCCGAGGTCCATCTTCGACGCCACAAGTTGATCTCGCTCGCCGCTACGCGTAGTGTGCGCGACGAGCAGATGCCAGTTGTCTTGTCCGAGCAGGATCGTCGGAGTGTACGTCCCGTATTCGATCTCCTCTTCTATGTCTGCCAGATGCGCGCAGCCCTCTATGTCCCTCCGCTCGAGTGTTTGCGGCGAGAGTCTGAGGCCGGTCATCGTGCGCGCCGATATCTGTAATGAGTCTGAGTTAGGGCCACGTATATTAAAACAGACTCGCCTGGACTTGTTCTCACTGTGTTTCGTGCCTCCTACTGTCTCGATGCAGAAGGGTGATGGCGGTCCCGCTGCGCCGATCCGCTTCGCCACACTCTCGTCTATGAGTGTGCAGGTTGAGCCGTCGTCCAGGAGCGCGTAAGTCTTGCAGGCACCCTCTGGACCGGAGACTTCGACTGGCAGCACTTTCAGTAGCGCCGTCCTCTTCTCTGTCGTAGCCGAGGCGATGAAGTGCGCCGGCGGCTCGGTCGGCTGTGCTGCGGTCACAAGGCTCGTCTCTGTGTGCAATAAAGGATGGTGAGCGTAGCGGCAATTATTAAGTTCACACTGTTTGTACTTACATGTGTGACCCTTGTGGCGAAGTTTAAGGCAGCGGAAACACAGGCGGTTTAATTTCGCATACTCCCATCGTCTTGAGACTTCCGCTTTCTTGAATGTCTGGCAGTCCGGCACTCTATGATCCACTTTTCGGCAGACCGGACACTCAGTTTTCTTTTCTTCAGAGTGGTAGCTGTTATCCCATCGCTCCGTAGCCGCTCCTTTTCTGTGTTCTTGCGGCTGGAAAGGGTTTTCGGCCGGCGCGTAGCTCCCACAAAGTTCACTCTCTCGCTCGAGGAAGCGGGTGATCGTCAGCAGGTCCGGTTCCTCGGCGGGCTTCGCTGCGGCGAAGTCGTAGTAGCGGTAGCGGAGAGTCGCAGGCAGTTTCTCCACTACGCCGCGCACTATCTCCGGGTTGTACAGATAGTGCGTCCTGTTGAGCGCCTTCACTGTTGAGGTAATGTTGATTACCTTTGAGGCGAAGGCGCAGATATCCCTCGGCGTATCGGCGAGCCGTGGGAGTCCTCGGAGCTTCTCCATCTCGACGATGACGAGCGCGTCAGGACGTCCGAATCTTGAAGCGAGTAGCTTCATTACCTCGGCAGTGGACGTCGCTCCGACGAACAGGCATTGCGCTGCATCGCGTGCGGCTCCTTTGAGACTTCTCCGTAGTCTCATCAGGTTGGCTTGTTCACTCAATTGATTTGCTGTCTCTTCATAGGCAGTCTTGAAGGGCAGCCAGTCCGTTGCGGCGCCCGAGAACACCGGCAGGTCCATCACCTCGGCGTTGACGGGTTGCATGGAACGGGCGGCCATGGCTAAGGCGGAAGCTAGTTCCCTATAGTCGAGCGCTGGCGGCGGCGGTGATCGCTCGACGTAGAGGACGGGAGCCTGACTCTCCAGAGTCGGTTGCTGTATGGTGATCTGCTGAGGTACGTCGTGACGCGGCGGTGGTCTCGACGTTGGCGGCAACTCAGCAGGATCTAAGGGCGGCAGCCCTCCTGAATCAGCGGCGGCGGCGGCTCCTTCGTCCAGGTAGGCACCTGCGGTCAGAGCCAATGCGTTGGTCTGGACCCAGGTGTTGGTACGCTCGTCTCTGAGCGTGGCATTGTCATCTATTTCCTCGTCCTCCTCATCCGTCTCCTCTTCTAGGCAAGCGACGCGTGCGGCGGCCAGCTCTACTTGTCGCTGCAGGAGCTCTTGTCGCGCCTTTTCTAGCTCGCGCTTGCGTGCTTTTGATCTCGCCGAGCTGTGTTTGCTTGGTGCCCTCTTGCAACGCGGCGCGGCTGCGGCTGCGGCTGTGGAGAGCACGGCGGTGGCGGCAAAGGGCGCGGCGAAGGCGGAGGCGGGATGCGTGGCGACGGCGGCGGCAGCCGCGGATGGCGCGGCGGCGGCAGCTGCGGATGGCGCGGCGGCGGCGGCGGCAGCGGCGGATATCACGGCGGCGGATATCGCGGCGGCCGGTGAAGGCGCGGGCCTTGCGGGGATGGCGGTCCCCGCAAGGGGCGCGGGGGGGGCGGCCCCCGCGTCGGCAACCCCCGCGGAGGGGGCGCTCCCCGCGGGGGGTGCGGGCGCGGAGGTGCCGGCGGGGTTGACTTGCCCCGCGGCAGACGTGTGTGTCGCGGGCCCAGCGGAGGGCTCGGCCGCAGAATGCGCGCTTAGTGCTGCTTCCCTATTGGCGGATTGAGCGGCGGCGCGGGCAGCGCGATCGAGGACGGCCGGGTCTGGGCGCGCGACGTACGGCGCCGACTTCTTGCTCCGGGTTATGGGCATCCCGATGTTGCTCCTGAGTTTCCTTCGTTGGCTTGACTGTTTCTTCAGATGCGGCTTGCAGAGATCAGTTTTCGCTGGACCGCTTGCGGCTTGATTCTTCTATCCGGCTCGAAGGACCAATTTATGTGGGCCCCTTCGACGACCCACAATCCTAGGCGGTGTGCTGGTTAAATGACTGAAGAGGGTGGAGGCTTGAAGGAAACTCAGGAGCTTTCTTTTCTTTTTTCTTTATTGGAGGCCCGGTGGTCGGCAGGAAGCCCAGACCCAAAAAATGGCCTTAATTATATTACAAACTTACTATGTACATGAACTTAGCCTAGAGCGCGTGTGAGACCTAGCAGGCCAATCGCGGGCGTTTCCTCCCTCACCCCTTCACCCGTAGGTGACGAAGGCGGGGGTGAGGGGAGGCCTGCGAGATCCCACTTACACACAACTACCCTCTCTAAAACTAATACAAATATAAGCTACCTGCTATTCCCTAAAGGTTCATAGCTTATGTACTACTTACTATTTACTATTTAGGCAGTACCTAGCCTACCTAGGTTGTATTTCCTAATAGTTTACCAGAATAATATTTACCAACTCCATAATACTTTTATTTTACCTAATTTACCAAACAGACCTTATTACCTTTTACCGACTCGTTACATACCGCTCATTACATGCATTTACCTCAAAGTTTATACCAAATTTTATTTACAAACTTATTCTATAAAAATGCCCTACAGGGTTCTTTAATATTAAAAATCTTAAACTAATATCTATTTACAAAGTCTATATGAGGCCGTTACACTTGTCGCGAACAAAAGCATTAAATAATAGGGAAACATTTTCTATTAGGTTTTAATTTACTCACTTCTTAAAGTAATTTTGGATAACCAAGAAATTTTGAGTCGGTGCCACAGAATCAACGAATAAAGATCACTAAATTACCTGAAATTCAAAGAAATAACCGAAAAACGTGTGCCACTGCGCATCGCGCTTTACGTAGATAATGAATTTGCTTGTGTGGTGTGGCACCGACTTAAAATTTCTTGGTAATCCAAAATTACTTTAAGAAGTGAGTAAATTAAAGCCTAATAGAAAATGTTTCCCTATTATTTAATGCTTTTCAGTTTTTTCGGCGGTTTTATTTTTTTAAAAAAAGTTTTTTTATATTCTTAAAGATAAATTCTAGGAATCACATGTTAAAAAAAGCTACCTGACCCGCCGTGACCCGCGCTTCATAGCCACCGCAGGGCTAAGGTCAGCGCCGGCTCTACGGCCGCGGCCGGTAATCAGCAGTGTACCGGTCACGCGCACCGACGCGGTTGCGGTTACGTAAGTACCGAGTAAATCACAATTTGCTTTTCGGAAACCTGTTGCTGAAAATGTGTTGAACAGAAATTTGCACTTGGATGAACTTTGAACTATAAATGGTCCGAGTTTTTAAAGGTTTAAAAAAATATATTTCATGCCACCGGCTCGAAAACACCCCTTTTCGTACCTGTACACGTATTGAAAAAGTGACACTTTATTGACTTTTGTATTACAGCTGGTTGAATATGAATACAAGGGCGTTATAATACAAAAACTACAGATTCAAAATATCATTTCTAAATTGAGTCTCTATAAAAAATAAAACTGTGACATGGCAACTGTTTGCATGTTTTTAATGTCTAGTACCTAAGTGAAAGGTGTCGATTCTTAAAAGAAACTAATTAATTTTTTGCTGTTTATTTGCAAGTCAAAAAAGTTATTAAAAACACATATATATATCTTTCAGTATTTATTTGCATTTTAATATCGATCAATTATTTTAGTAGTTATACAATATTAAAAAAACTGCCGGCCACTGCCATAAATTAAATTTAATAGTGTGAATTATAATTTCAGTTAACTGCAGTAAACTTGGCATACTTTGAACTCGATCGAAGGTCCATCAGACCATCCTAAGGTTTACGACGCAGGTCACGATTGCTAATAAATATTATTTTATAGCTAAGAACTACTTCCGATGTATTGCACCAGATTCCTTTAATATTTTTCAGAACGAAATAGAAATGTTCAACATGAATGAAGGAAGGAATCAAAATTTTACACACAAAGAACAAAATATAATGTAAAGGTCGATGACGGCCTTATAGCATTCGCCAATTTCTTCCAGGCAACTTAAACAAAACGGCTGTTTTGTAGACCGCCCATAAGCTGAAGGCTACTGGTAGGCAGTGGGAAGCGAGGTGCGTGGCGTGCGAAAAAAAAAAGCCTATGTCCAGCCGTGGTCTCTTGCAGGCTGATTACGATGAACAAAAATTAGAACATGACACTTACATATTATAGGTAGGACAATAAGACTCTTTATTATTATTGTAATCAAACAACTACATACGTAATGTAAAAAAAAATACACCTTTGAACAATAAACAACGTGTATTTGCCCTGTAATGTAAAGACGATATCATAATTAGCCTGAAATACAAAAGGTCGTCTGTAGGTCGCAGCAGCACGGAGCGATGACACGGTGCTGACCTTAGCTCGACCGATAGCGATCGCGGCTGATGCGAGAATGATAACACCTGACTGACAGTTGCGCATGACATTATTTTTTGTTCAAATTTCAAACAAAGAATAATAAATGCTTATTTGTTTCATATAAAACACAAACACAAATAATATTAAAGAGCTGTCACTATAATTGATATCCTCACGCTATATTCAAGGAGTTTCTGACAAGATGGTAATAATTAAAAGTAGGGATGTTAAAGGGGAAGTTAGGTATGGTGAGCTGACTCACCACACCTAACAAATTTCCGAAAGCAACGATCAAAATCTCAAAACAAAAATCAGCTGTCCCGTCAGCTGATCGAACCAATGTATGGAACAGCTGTTTTTTTTGAAAGATTTCCACCCATGTTGCTTTGGGAGAGTTGTTGGTTATGGTTAGCAGAATCCCTCCTTTGATTTTTTTATTTTTAAGGCGGTAGCCTTGACAGAAACACCCAGTATAACGCCGAAATATAACATTTAGGTTAATACAATAAGGTCGAAATTAATAACTTACACACAAAACTGCATAAGACAGTCCTACGTCCTACCACCACATGCGACAGGCTATTTTATCATAGACCTGTAAGTAACCGTACTATGAAGTCAGGGTACAATTTATGCAAAAACACTCAAAAGGTTGTAATCTTTGAATTGATATTTGGTTCGGAGCATTCGGAATTAATGTCCACGGTTTCGTTTGAGGGTTGGAATAAAGATTTTAGAATTATTATTGCGATTCGATTCGATGTTTGAAATTCCGCCGCAGCAGGGGGCAGAATGGAGACTGCATTTCCAATTTAGTACCGAGATCTGTTTATTTAGTATTGAGGCATTTATACCCAATAACCTATGAATGAGGAAAGATTTTTCTTAAACGTATTTATAATAGTAACTTGAAATTTCCGACATTTCAGTAGTTTTCGGTAAAGGATGTAACCAAAGCTTCAACTTTTAATTTTATAGTAATACTGAAGTTATAATATCTCTCAAGTTATTCTGCCTCCATTCTAATCTTGTGGTCTATTTCATGTACTTATTTGTCTTTGAAGAACGTAACGTGTTTTCATGTGCAATTTGCCTTCGATTGAAGGAAAACTATCGATTTTTTTTGTTTAAAACAATCGAATTGAAAAAAAAAAACATCGTGACAAGATTAAAAATCATTTAAAAAACAGTTGCTGCCTTAAATTTTCTGCAATACAGATTATTTATGTCTGAAATACGGATAATTATGAAAACGACATAAAAGTAGTAAAGAGGTCATTTGATAAGAACGATGGAAAAAGCAGAAAAGATCACATTGCATTTTCACGTTCAAATAATTAATATTCTATTAACTTTCTTATAAAAATTGCTTTAATTTTTGAAAAAGAATTAGTATAGAGGAACAAAATAATAATACACCACACTCAAGAGCCCGTAACTAGGAACAACCTGTACCTAGGGTGCCCGAAACAAATACTGATACGAACATTACACCCATACTGGGAAACAACAAGAGAAGAAACTTCAGTATTATAAAATAAACGCCTACTATAATATGTAAACTACTTAGCATTGCTTAGTAGCGTATTCGACCTTTAATACTATAACATAGTTGACTTTGACGTGTAGACAAATATTGACACCGACACACCTTGGATACGAGAGCAAGGTCGCGGAAAACATACTAATTTATACATATACCTACACACCTATATAAATGTAAATAGGTGCTTGCTGTCGGTAATTAATCAATACATATCAATAAATGCTTAAATCTTTACCCTGTTATTCATAAAAAGTTAAAGAGCATTTTAGTTATTTGACATGTGTCAATTTAGACATGGATTTCACGTATTTACCATACAATAGACCAGAGAAGTAGACCTCCAGTAAAGCTACTTAAAATGTACTGTATCTTTATGAATAAGACAGTAAGTTTTTTATATGAGACCCCCTTTTATATAGTTTGATGCGGTTTAGATAGATTGATTCAAAAGACAGGTATATTATGTATAATACATATACAACATAGTAAGAGATAAAGCGGTAAGAGATAAAGCGGTACGAGAAAACTGTTAATTTTAGTTTAACAAGGCTTTTAAATAGAACCTACAACATGATTGAGATTTTGATTTAACATGAGCTCGGTATTGCTTCTACTCTTCGTAAGTTTTCCCAAGTTCAGTTGAAAAAACAAAATTTTTTAAAGCACAACTATTAAAATACACGGATTGGCGAGCATTGCAATCTTCCGTGGGTCACACAGTCTGCGCCCGCGCATACGTGTCATGTTTACTAATAGCTCTGCTATGTCTTTGTGCGACCTTTGTTCGCTTCTCGCGAACGGACAGAGTTAATATGTATGGTATTTGTAACTAGACTGAGAAAACTAGTACCCATAGCTAGTATAATAATATCTAAATACCCATGTCACAAAAGTTTAGAAAAAAATTGATTGTTCACTATAAAGTTAATAAGATCATTTGAATTTTTAATAATCACCGTTAAACGTCTCCCCCATAGATTCAGTGTACATTGTAACCTGACAACGTTTTGTTTCATTGTTTTAAATAACTAGTTGACCCGGCGAACTTCCTACCGCCTAACCTATTACTATGTTGCTCATGTATTAATATCTATAAACCTTCCTCTTGAATCACTTTACATATCTATTAAGAAAAGCGCATCAAAATCTGTTGCACAGTGTTAAAGATTTAAGCATATGAAGGGTTACTGATATTTTAATTTAAAATTATAGGAAAGGTATTTATATTAGTGGCATTTTTTCAAGAAATTTACCTATTATTTTCATCGGCAGATTATCTAAAAAAACATCTAGGTCTTCTAAGCTATCCAAAATACTATTATCTTCTCAGTAAATCTACACTAAAGGGGTCAGGTCGTAGAATTCCAATTAGGGACTTTCATTATTTGATTAATAAAAAAAGTTATAAAATATTGGTAATGAACCAACCATCACCTCCTGAAATGGTCAGGTCTACTTACCAGCAACCCTGTATAGGGATAGACGTGGGAAGCGACTTTGTTTTATACTATGTATTGATATTCATAAAACCATAGCAATGATTGCGCAGCTTTCAGTGACCTCGCAAAATGGTGGACAGTAAGCGAATAAGACAAAATTAAAAGACTCCAAAATTTGCGCAATCACACACAAAAAGGAGTAAAGACATAATGAAACAGCAGGTCACGTTTGACCCGGGCGTGACCCGGCAATGACACGCTAACTAACACCACAAACGTATACATAAATTAATCCTTTAAAAAGTTGAGGAACTTTACTGTTTCCATAGTACAAACTTAATTAAAGTACACCAAGACTTATTGTATGCGCAGGAGCGAAGAACTTAAGGCGGTAAGTCACGGTATGGCGCGAAATTCAAAATTTTTCGCGTTTTTTAATTATTCTGGCGAAAGTATTCATTTTTAATAAAGTTTTAATGAATTCGCGTATGTAAAAAATCATTTCTCACATTGTAATACAACGTTTTTCGAAGACAGACCTATTTTTGTGTCTAAGGACCTAACTTGATTTTTGACCTTTATGTCCTTAGGCACAAAATCAGTAGGTCTGTCTTCTAAAAACGTTGTATTACAATGTGGCAAATGGTTTTTTACATACGCGAATACATTGAAACTTTTAAAAATATGTATACTTTCGCCAGAATAAATAAAAAACACGAAAAAATTTGAATTTCGCGCCATAGCGAGAGTTATCACCTTAAAGAGCTTTTTCTATTTAGGTATGTTCGACGTTCATATTACTTGGTGATTTGGTCTATCTTTTCATTACCTACTTACATCAATCAATCTTCATCAAAGTACGTTGACACGAGCCGAGCCTGCATTTGCATTACCTAAGAGCAATTCTAACTTGTTTGTTATCAGAAATCTCTATGAAATCACTTAAACAAAGGCAGACAGTCAAATAATTGTCCCTGTTCTGTGAACACAATAGAATTGGGCGGGCGAGCTAAACTTGGCGTGAAATTAGGCTTTTTAAATACTTTCTAGATAGAATGTTATATATTAAGGTAAGTCTTAAGTCTAAATACAAATGTAAGCCTTATAAATTTGATATAGAATAGAGTGGCGCGTTATTACTTGATCCAAGTGTCCATCGAAAGCGAATCTCTATGTTAAGTTCTCTGAAAAAGTACAAAATGTATGTTAATCTTTACAACTTTTTACATAATTAACAAATTAGTTTAAAGTTAAGTAACTTTTTATAAGTATAAGCCGAATTTTTTCATCCGACTCACAATGTAATAATATACATTTTAAGGAATACTCTATTTTATTATTTATTTCTATACACATACTGAAGCGATAAATAATGGTGGTACAAACCCACTTTCTTGGTAGTAAACAATTTTCTCCAGACTGAAGTAATGTCGAAGGTAATGAAGCACCTTTACAAAGTAGATACTAAATTAATAGCGACAATTAAGTAATAAAGTTTATGCTTAAATTGATGAATTTTTATATCCTAGAGTGTTAGTTTATGCTAAAACCAATTTAGTAAGAGAGGCTTCATCCCGTATTTTCTTAAAAACCCGGTATTTTCTTAAAAACTGTTTTGGAAAACATTTTTTACTATAAAAGTAATATTAGGATGGTTAATAAATTGGTTAGGATGTATGGGATAAGATATACGGTAAGATTACTGAGCCGATTTCAATAATTTTACTCGTAGCTACAGTGGCGGTCTGGGAGGCCGTAACAGATTTGTCTATGGTTTCGTCAGCCCTAGACTGTATTGCCAAATAACAAGAGCTATTTTGCAATACAGAAAAACCGGAAGTGTGAAGGCGACCTAGACCGCCACAGTACGTTAAATGAGTTATAGTCGTAAACATGATGTTAGTTAGTCCTTGTGGCGAACTGTGGGGGATGCCTATGTAGTAACTATGAACGATTCTCGTCTTAGATGCGAATGATGGTGATGATTCATCCTTAGTCCAAGAGGTATATTTAAAGCAAAAACATCAAGCCGAAAGGGCAAGTGGAACGAATTAAAAAATCGTGAAATTGAAAAAAGTGTGGCGACAGGACAACAGAGCCACTTGTGGACGCGGGACGTGACTCGCACCTGCTGCTGGTGAAAAACTCCTTCCACTAAGAAGATCGTGAGACAAAGTTAGGCAGCTATAAAATGCAATGTCATCTAAAATGGAAAGGAATCAAAATCTGACTGCCTGACGCAATGGGTGAGGCTCGACTGTGAAGTGAAGCCAAAGGACTTGGTCCGATCCCGTAGGGAGCAAGCATAAATATACTGGGTGTTTTTGACAAGGCGGTAATTAATCAAAAGAGGGATTATTCTGCTCACCATAACTATCAACTTTCCCAAAGCAACAAAGGTCGAAATCTCAAAAAAATAACTGCAGTTTGTTCCATACAGTTTGGTCGATCAGCTGTCGAGTGAATGTTCGGGACGGCTGCTTTTTTGTTTTGAGATTTTCACCCATATTGCGTTGGGAAAGTTGTTAGGTATGGTGAGCTGAATCCCTCCTTTGATTTATAACCGCCTGGACATAAACACCTTGTATATAACGATTATTGATGTTTGTTCTCGTTTTTAGGTGTTCGTGTTCATGTTCTTTTAGTTCAATTATTTACATTTTAACTGCTGTACGTAGCTCAGTTGGCAGTGATGTGGACTGGGACGCGGGTGCACCTGGGTTCGATTCTCGGCGAGGCGAACGTTGTAATGTTGCATTTTGATGATTGTTTCCCGGTCTGGGTGTAATGTTCGTCTCTGTATATGTTTCGGGCACCCTAAATACTAGTTAGAGGCTCTGAGTGGGAGGTATTATTATTATTATAAAATCACTTATATTTCGTTCAAAATTTTTTTTTTGTTTATGAAATATTTAAGCAGCATAAAATTTGTCAATGACATGGCAACTTGGTTAGAGTGTCGTGTCGTGAACTAGTACGTGTCACGCACCTGCCGTGGTCACGGACATGGCGAGCAGAGTCACAATGAGTCTCCGCCGTGTCGTGAGACCAAATTACGGGGTTCACTGCGGAGGCATTTCATTTACGTTTTTTTTTTAATCTACGTGGACGACAAGTGCACAGTATTTTTTTTTCCTTTTTTTCGACACAGATTGCTTTCTTTTGAATGAAGATCATAAGATGAGACGTGACCATAAAATACCGTTTGTTAGTTTTTTATTATTTAACTTTTTCTTATATGATATACAAGTTATTTTTATTTTTTATTAGGGTAAGTTTAATTACCATCAATTTCATCGTGCATGAAATAAAATTTATGGTTAAATAAGAACAAGCCTTCGAATTATTTCATTTTTTGTCGCGATTAGCGTATCTTCTTAACTAAAACTACTACTATGTATATGCCTAGTACTTTAAAAGCACATCCACCTACCCATTTTTGTGGAACAATATTCCTTAGCAGGCATTAGGTAGGATGAGTAGGTAGTACTACGAAAGTGGTAGGGTAAGTAGATTGATTGGCCGGCTCCTGTACATAGTGGTGTCAGCCAGTGACGTTGTTCTCGCCGCGACCTCTAGTTGTCGAGCGCGACTAATCGCCGCGACTGTCGCGACCGCGGCGCGAATCGCTCGAGCGACAAACAAACATAGATGCAAAGTGCTTATCAAGGAGAATTAAACGTATGCTGCTAAGCATTCTGTTATTTTGCTAAGGATTACTTATTTTTATATCGTGATGAATGTTACAGAATATCGGTTTATTGTACTTTTTAATTACTGTTAATTGTTTTATATAAAGTTAAAAGTTAAAAAGGTCAAGCAGCTGGCAGTAAAATGAAATTATAGATGCTTCAACCGACAAAATCAAAGCTCTTAAAATTGAAGAAAATGTATCTCAAAAGCCATCAATGATGAATAGTAGCAGCAACCAGATTTGTCCTTTACTTTTGTTTTGCTTGTAATATGTTAAATATATATTTATTGGAATTAGGACATACATTATAATGCCAATGTACGGAATATACCATAGGCTGGCAACCCTAATCCGGTGGTCATCTCATCACGTCGCCGGCCGCGGTCGGGTCGGGTGGAGGTCGGGCGGCTCTGTCCGAGCGGAACCGATGGGGACACGAGAAAAAAAAACCTAATGAACCCCTCCCGTCGTATTGAGTTACTTTGGTTCTCATAATAAATGCTGGAGTCACTCTTGGAAGGACAATCTTTAGATCGATACCTTGATATTATTTTATTAATTCATAAGTACAATTGTTTCGAATACTAATAGAAACCGAGACCCAATGTTAAAGGTGACCTTATCATTGACAGGGAAATTATCTAGACACGAGCTTTCCCGGCTTACTTCGTTACGCCATAGAATATAAGATACTACAAAAGACTTGGCTCTATAGACTATGTTATTTTGACTGCCCAGAATGGTCGAATAAAAAACAAACAACAACAACAAACCACCTGTCAAAAAATGTAAACAACGGAAAAAATATTGCACATTGGGTTATATTATTTGAGTTTAGGTAAGGATCCCTAATTTTTTTGAAAATCTAATATAGCCTATGACACTCGGGGTTAATGGAGCCTCCTACCAGTGAAAGAATTTTTCAAATCGGTTCAGTATTTCCGGAGCTTTTTCGTTACAAACAAACAAACAAACAAATCTTTCCTCTTTATAATATTGGTATAGACAATACATGAGGAATAAAAGTTTATAAAATATTAGCCGTATTAGCTATATAATTTGTGATTTACAGAGACTACATGTTGGTTGTTATTGTTATCTATAGATACCGTAATTAAATATATGCTATAATGGTACATTTCGATCTCATTATTAAAAAAACCCTGTGTTGCACTGATATAATAACATTCAATAATTGTTAACGATTATTTCAATTATAATATAAATTATATATACGGGTTAGGTAAACCACAAAAGTGACTCAAGTGTCTAACCGCCAGTCCACTGGTGTTACACCTTATTTGTTAAAACTACATATTATTTATTATTATGTGGACGAGTTATTGTATACCGGTATAGGTTAGTAATTTTGTAGATATGTGTTTCGGTCACAAATATCAAATAATTTATTTTGCAAAACACACGTGACATAAAAGATGGTTATCAGTTTTAAGCGGTAAGTACAGCATGTTTAGCCATTTCTGGCGTGCAAAAAACTATACTAACATGCATCATGCATTTTTATACATGTATGTACAAAAAAAACAAGAAAATTTAATAATCAATAAGTACTTACTACAATAATAATAATCTTAAATATTACTTTGGAAAATAAATTGAATCAGCTATGTCATCATTAAAAAAGTCAGTTACATTATAATAAGCTTTTTCGACTAAAAAACTAAATAAAGCAGTTTTAAATTTGTGCAAACATTCGATATTTCTAATGTCTTGTGGAAGTTTATTAAATACCTTTGGAGCCATACCTAATACAGATTTACAATTTTTGACATAGTTAAGGGGAGTACATTGCAAAACATTCTGTCTTCTTTGGCTCCTTAATGTCTTAAACATTCCCATATATTTTTTAATAAACAATCCTACCTCAAATATGTAAAGACTTGGCATTGTTAGCAACTTAAATTTTATGAATTGTGGTTTACAAGTCTCTGGTATCTGAATCCTTGCAATGGTTCTAAGACACTTTTTTTGTGCTTTGAAAACTAATTCCCAGTTGTTGGAGTTTCCCCAAAATATAATACCATATCGGATGGTTGAAGCAACATAACCATGGTATGACATTAAAAGTGCTGCAGTATTTGCTTCTTTGGACAGGTGATATAGCGCATATGAGAAAGAATTAAGTTATTTTGAGACATGTTCTACATGTTTGTCCCAATTCAGTTCTGAATCTACGTAAAGGCCCAGAAACTTAGTGCATTCAACTTTCTTAATTTCTTCACCATTATAATGAATGCTTAAGTCAGAATGCTTATTATTTACGAAGTGCATAATATTTGTTTTACCTACATTAAGAATAAGATTATTACATTTTAACCAGTCAATAACATTTTCCAAACAATTAGTTATTTTAATTTCATATTCGCCATGATTATCATTTATGTCATCAGTAAATATTATAGTACTATCATCTGCAAACAAAACAGTATCAAATTGAGAAATTTTAGGTAGATCGTTTATATAAATTAAAAATAAAAGTGGGCCTAGAACGCTACCCTGTGGCACACCTTGCTTTATAAATTTTGATGCAGAATGATATAATGTTTCAGTTTTAATATCGGTATCAATCCTATTTATTTGTGTAATTTGACTTCTTCCGCTAAGGTAAGATTTTAATAATTCGAGTGAATTTCCTCTGACACCATATTTTTCGAGTTTGTGAAGAAGAAGACTATGCTGGACATGATCAAAAGCCTTTGTCATATCCATATAAACGGCAGAGACATCGACTTTTCTGTCCTTGCATTGTATAATTTTAGCTAGGAATTCATAAATAGCTTTATTAATACACTTATTTCTTCGAAAACCCTTTTGCTCCTCAGAAAACAATTTATAATTTTCAAAGTAATTGTAAAGATTTTTGTATATAACTTTCTCAAATATTTTTGAGAAGATTGAAATAAGTGCTATGGGTCGGTAGAAATTCATATCCTCTTTGTCTTCTTTTTTAAAGAGCGGTTTAATAAGTGTAATTTTTAATTTGCTGGGAAATATGCCTTTTTCTATGGAAAGATTTATTATATAACAAAGTATAGGTGATATTTTGTCAGAAACATATTTTATTACTTTAGTGGTTATTTCATCATATCCGGTGCTATTAGTATTTTTAAGGTTCATTATTATTATATTTATGTCATCAGGAGTAATAGGATTGAAAAAAATAGAATTAGATAATTTATTATTAATAAGATTATTGTATTTATAATTATGATTAATGACAGTGCTTTGTTTTATAGAATTTATGAAATAATTATTAAAATTCTCTGCAATGTCTTTAGGATTGTCACATACTTTACCATCTACTTTAATTCTGTCAATGTTATCATTAGGAAAATTATTTTTGTTTTTGTTAATAATACGCCAAGTAGCTCGTGATTTATTTCTTGACTGGGATAGCGAATGCAAATTTTGTGAAAGTTTAGTAAGCTTTATTATTTTTCTTAGTCTTTTGCTATATGCTTTTAATTGATTTCTGTTATGTATGCTGGAATTTCTTCTATATGCTATGAGAAGTTGTCTTTTACGCTTACTACAGTTCTTTATTCCCTTTGAAATCCATCTTTGTTTCTTTTTTATGGAGCATTTTTTCTTTATTATGGGAAAACACAGATTATAGAAGAGTTGAAACAAATCATGAAATTCATTAAATGCTTCATCTGGATTGTTATTATTGTAAATATCAAAGAATGTTAATTTCTCTAGGCATTCTCGAAATTTTACCATATTTTCTACACTGTAATCTCGTTGATATCTGTACCAGTATGGAAACTTACAGGTCTTCTTAACTGGGCATTTCATCAATTGGGCCGAATGATCAGAGAGAGCTAAATCTATTACTTGAACTTCACATCCTCTAATGTTGTCACCCTAGATACACTCTTTAATGTTTTTTTCTTTCTGAGTTTTTTATTATTTTGAGTAGGTATTTCAGTTATAATAATACACTCTAAACGTGTACACTTTTAAAATTATTTTTTATTTTCTTTATTCAAATCAAAGTAGGTACCTACATATAAATATGAATACGTAGTATAAAACAAAGTCGCTTCCCGCGTCTGTCCCTATGTATGCTTAAATCTCTAAAACTATGCATCGGATTTTGATGCGGTATTTTTTAATAGATAGAGTGATTCAAGAGGAAGGTTTATAGGTATAAAACAATGCACAAGATAGTAATAGGTTATGCGATACGAATTTCGCCGGGTCGACTAGTAAACGAATAAAACTTTTCGTTCCGGTCACATTCGATCACGCTCAGTAGAAAAGTTGGTTTTCACTTGTCACGCATATTTGTTTCGTAGCGAACCTTGATCTAAGGTTTCGATCGCATGTTATGTAAAGTTGAACTAATTGCGTTTTTATTTTTAAACAACACTTAGTAAAGTTGACTATTCGGTGTATGTATGAATACTACGGATATTTTGTAAATTAGTGGTCACATAAATGTTTTGTTATTAAATGAATAGTAAAATGTTATGTGCTATGATAAAACTCCTATTACCACGCCTTCCGCTCCTAAATAATAGTACAAAAAAAATCGTTTTCAATTCGATTTTTCAATTTTAGTACACTAGAAACACTTAGGACGTCAAGCTAGATAAATGTAAATTTAGGTAGAAAAAAAATTAAAAAATCGCAAAAACACTGAAAATTAATTAGCCTTTATTAATCACTTGAATTGAAACAAAACTAATCCTAACTTGTTTATTAAAAAAATACGACTGTTAAGAACTAGTTTGTGTACGTAAAAAACGACATATCCTAGGTAAATATATATAAAAAAATGAAAAACCCCTAAAATAATGAGATTCCTACGGGACGGGATATGAAAACGCAGTCTGTCCGGCGCGGCGGCAGGCGTGACCTCGGCGGCTCATCAGCAGTCTTGTCTCAGACATCCGCATAACCTTAGACGACATGTCGTGTCGCACCCGAATGCTAATTGCCGTGCCTTACGCTGTACCTGCATCATGGCTGCTGGTCGGAAACTAAAGTTGGAATTTCAATAAAAAATCATAACTTCCAAACGAAGACAAATCAACAATTTCTAAATAAGTTGTTTCCACGTAGCTAGAAGAATTTTTATTAGTACTTTATGTAGGTATATTCTAGAATGTCAAAAGTCGCTGGTAGTGGCTGAGTGAAATTCCTCTTACTAGTTAAACTAAAGGGGCTTAATTTTTTTGCTAAACTAAATTTTACTGCTGTTTGCTTTTCAATATGTGTACATTCTAATATTCAGTCTACTCGGTTAATAAATTAGTCTAATAGAAGTATAAATGTTTCAGGCTCAGTCTCAGTGTCTAATGTTTCACAGTCAAAGTTAGGGTGTCAGCAATTACATTTATGCTCTACCTACTACGCATTATCTATAAGTTTATTTACGTTGGCGCTAGTGCTAGTTTAAGGCTTGGATGAGATTGATAGCCGACATAGTGAACTGGAATATAATTGGAGAGGCATTTGCCCAACAGTGGGCTGATATGTGCTGAGGAAGAAGAAGTGCTAGTGCAAGCCGAGACGGTGCGGCTAGCTAGCACTTATTAAAACGAAAAATATTATAAAATTAGTAGACAATTAACATCCCAATGAATTGGTCAGCATTAGAAGTAACATCCCAAAGGGTAAGCATAGTGTCGTTAAACTAAAAGGGGCATCCTCATGATGGCATTTGGCTTTAACAACATCGACTGTTTTAATGAATTTAATCTTGAATCTTTACTATTATTTTTAAAGTCGGTTTCGTGCGTTATTGTTATGTACCCATTAAAATAACCTTTAAAAGGGCGGTTTTAACTGTAATTCTAGTGAACCGTACAAATTTCACTTTCGAAACAATTATGTCCAAATTAAAGTTCTGTTTGAAACGTTACAGTTAATTTAGTACAATGATTTTGTACTATCGGTAATTGTTTTAGTTTTTTTCTTTTATTATTAATTGACCGTATACTTACTATTAAATTATTCATGGAACTATTCAATTAATATAATTTTAATAAATGTTTAAAGACGTTTACTTTTTTTTTAAGAATTGCTTTATAGTGCAGATTAATAAGGCTAGACCATAAGGGAGCCTTTTAAATGAATAAACAAGTAAAATGTAATATAACTGTGTTTACTGTTTATAAATTTATTATGGATGTTTTTTATTGGGGTACATACTCAGACATAAGCAGCCTAAAATATTTTGGTTGAATAAAAATTGAAATACTGTTGGAAGGACATACATACACTTTAACTTATAATGATACTAGTCGACCCGGTACTTTGTACCGCTTAACCTATTGCTATGTTGTTTTCCTGGTAACTATTCTATTTTTCTCGCCGTAAAAACCATCGTTGGACTTCAACGAACATAGAAAAAAAAAAAATTGGTAAAATTGTTCCCGGAGTTGTTGAATTATGCGCTTACCAACACATTTTGCGATTCATTTTTATATTATAAATTGAGTGAATTTCAATAAAATAATTTATAATAAATATACAAATTAAGTAAGTAGTAGTAAGTACAAATTAGTTTTTCCCACGTCCGTTTTCATTACAGTACCATTATTCTTAGCATCACCAAGAACACTCGAGTATTGTTTGATCTACAGATCTACAGTAATCTACACCATCGTCGATAGGTCGCCATAATGGAGGCAGTAATAACCTCAACTAATTACACATATTCACACGCTGACACACTGTGACGTCACGGATCTGTGATGGCTGCCAAAGTAGCTATTATTGTAATTTTACTACTTAAGGGGCGAAACGGTGCGAAACTAGCACCACTTCGGATAAATAATTAATATCTTCTAAACCATGGCCGAAATAAAAAATATGCGCTATCAAAAAAGCTACTTTTAGGTTCAAAATCGAAGAAAAAATCGTTTGTTGCCTAAAGCGACCACTTTAGATTCATAACGGGTTTTTTCTTAGATTTTGAACCCAAAAGCCTTAAAAGCAACAGGGCATTAAACATTCTAAGCAAGATTATCTAGGGAGCGCATAGGCGCATATTATTGATTTCAGTCGTGGTTTAAAAGAAATCAATTATTTATTGAAGTGGCGCTAGTTTCGCACCGTTTCGCTGTGAAACTAGCGCCACTGTTGATTGACATTGTTTTTTTTTAAAGAGCTCTCTAGTTTAATCCTGAGGATGTCGGTCATACATATCATAGTAAAAAAGGTATAAACATAGATACCTAAAATGCAGTATAGTACTTATTTCGAGACCGACGGAACCACTTACTATTCGAAAGGCTACTGTTATGCGTACAGCACCTATTACCCATTTGCTTCCTGACCCCTTCACAGGTAAAAAACAAAGTAGGTAGTTCTTATTAAAAACTCTCATTCAATCTAATCTTATTATAAACTAGCTGTCCCGTCGAACTTTGCATTGCACTTATAATTTTATATGAAAAAAATAAATTAGTTGTTTTTACTAATTTCTCCTTATTTTTTTTATATTTTCTCACCTTTTAAACCTTTCTTTTCCACCTTTTAAACCTTTCCTGAACTATCACAAACGTTACAAAACCAAAATTAGCTTAATCGGCCCGGCCGTTCTCGAGTTTTAGCGAGACTAACGAACCACGATTTTTATATACATATATAGTAGATGAACATAATTCGATACTATTTTAGAGAAAAAAAACTGTACAATCAAACTCTACAGACATAATTTAAATTTTTTTAGACCTAAATCTTATCATTAACGCGACACCCAATCAAACTATGTTACACTTATTATAAAACAAATAAGATGAGATGAAAATAAGTTATCGTTCATTACGTATGTTAAAACGATATTACTAGACGTCATCAAAGAAAAACCTTCGTTTAAATAATCGCTAGAAAAACAAAACAGATTAGAAACAATAACCATGTACATTGTATAACTGGGTTAAACTACCTGCGTAATGGTGTGATTTGTAAACAGTGTTACCACAGAGCCACATTAGAGCTCGTTTTGCTTGAAGACTGTTTAATTTTACTTTTTTGTTACCTTCGTTATTTGGCAAAGGGTCACAATGGGTTGTATTGTTTTGTTTGTTAAATATACCTTAATTACATGTTTCGCGTGCAATAATTTTTGGAACACCAAGCGATACAATTGACTGCGCAATCGACGTGAACTTGGACCGACATACAACTAATTTACTAATTAAAAAAAAACAGAAGCAACTTACCTTTCAGTAATTTCCAAATGGAATTTTCTCTCTCGTATAAATTCCTCAGTTTGGCAAATTTAATAACACGGGCTGTCCAAAATGTCACTGGCACAAAAACACTGTCCACTTCACACGGGAGCAGGCAGAATCAATCAATGTCAAGATTCGTAAAAAAAAAAGTTAAGATTCTAATTTTAAAACAGGCTGTTCTAGTTCAGAGAGTCAGCGCAGCGAAATCATATCAGTTGCCTAACACAACACACGTGGGTTTCAGCGAAGGGAGAGGCAAGTATGTACGACCTCAGCGCGCCAAACGGACGGCTGAACTGAGTGAGTTCTGATTCTGAGTCACATTAGCTCGGCACACTCACACACCGGCCTGGGCCGACAGGTGAGATCGGAACAGTGGTGGTGTCAACCATCATGTAGCCAGAGGTACGACTACGACCTGCATGGAGGTGACACTGCTGAACTTGCGTACTGCATGAGTGTGGGTGATTATACTCGTGTGCTAAGATATGTTGCGATTTTCCACGTATCACAGTGGACGGATTCTGAAGTGTTTAGTTATGGACTCGGCATACATTTGTATGCTGAAAATGTTATTAAAAAAAACCTTATGTAGGTAAACTTGAGAGTACCATTTTAAAATCGTGGTCATATATACTAACCGTCTTATTCATAAAGATACAGTCGATTTTAAGTAGCGTTACTGGAGGTCTACTTCGCTGGTTTGTTGTATGGTAAATACGTGACATCCAGTTTAAATTGACATACTTCAAATAACTAAAATGCTCTTTAACTTTTTATGAATAACAGGGTTAGATTTAAAAACATGTAAACGGTCTAGGTCATTAGTTACCAAAGTGTTCCAGGTAGTGTACTGGATACACGACGGGGGACTATGTTTTGGTGTAAAGTTATATTTCCATCTCAGTTTTGGAAATATGGAAGAAATGGGTCCAAGAGTTAACCGGCACCAGCTAATTTTGAATGTGGTCGTACAGTCGCGGTCTAGGATGACGCCCTAGACTGTATTCCGAAAGAACAAGAGCTATTTTGCAATATAGAAAAACCGGAAGTGTTACGCCGTCCTAGACCGCCACTGTACAAGAAAAAAGGCTGTGACCTCTGGTCTAGAATTTAAATAAAACATACGATACTGCGTATTATCTTCTGTACAAATAATTACATTGAGTATATCATACACCTATGTTGATGACACAGCTGGGTGGAAGATTAAGACGCTTTATCTCGCGCGCAACGTTTTCATTATATTTGTTAAGTTATTGTTATTGATGATACTTATTATTATGTATTCTAAAAATAATGACTTTTTTTTTTAATTTTTCAAAAGTATTTTGTGTTATTTACTATTATTTTAAGACATCTAAAACTTAATTTACAATAAATTAAAAAATAACGCTCGGAGAAAAAAACAGAGGAGTTTTATATAAATTCAGATTTTAGATAGATGAATTATTGGTATTTATTCAAAATTCCAATAAAAATATTCTCAGCAAATTTATCGATACCTAAAAAAACCCTGCGTAATGAGTTCTACATACAATCAGTGAACTTTGTATAGGCCTAAGGTCATGAGTGTTTAACACATTACAATAGGTAAGACTTGTCACCTTGAGCGACCGAAGGCATTGTCATTTTATTTCCGAAACTAATAGTAAAAAAAACTAAATCGCCGCTTTAAAGTCAAGAATTTGACCTTCCCTCCTTAGAACTAAAATTCAATTTTAAAAGTTTTTCTTAACTCACTTACGACGTTTTTAGTGAATAAAATCAAAATAAACGAAACTTAAAAATAACATAAGTACAGTTGTCTGATTTTGACTAAGAAACTATAACGTCATTGCATAAGGTTTCAATTTCCTTAGCACTATACAGCCTTATACAGGTTTTTTCTACAAAAGTTTAGGTCGTGACGGCTCTATTTGCATTGTTGTTTGCACCTCATCTTATGTAAAACTAGATTGATTGTTAACCATAGAGACGAGTCAGGGCAGATTGACAACTATTAGGACATGCTTTTTTTTACAAGAATTTATGCAACTTACAATTCATTGTTACACCCACTTGCGTAAGAGCAATGAAATACATACCTACTGACAAATACAAAGATGTTTTTTTATGATTAAACCATTCGCTTTAAAAATAAGTATGTCCCAGATCTGTCTTTATTTATTTTGTTTTAATGATGTTTTAATTTTCTTAGGAGTCAAAATGTCATACGTTCATTATTATTATTATTATGATTTTGTATCGATTCGAATATAAACAGCCTCCTTCCAAAACTCTAAAAAACGGCAGGCTTTCTTCTTCAGCACCACTAATATAAAAGTTTCCGAAGAGTTCTATAAGATTTTTAGGTATCTTTCGCTGTAGATACAGATTATTATAGATAGATGAATTTATATATACCTCCTGGATTTCTTAAAAGCCCACCGTCGTTTAATGATACTCAATAAGGGGCTGAAATGTTTCATATTATGTAATGACAATATTCCAGTTGATTTTGAACAAAGCAGAGTCTGTACCGTGTGCTTCTCAAAACGCGATGTCAAAGTGGATATTTACACGCACAGCAATTAACAAAACAGCTTCCCTAACAAGGTTTAGCAAACGCAATATGAACACAGAGCTACTATACTTTAGACTCGATATTATTTCTAGAAATTAAATATAATAATAACATACTTGGTATGTTTAAGTATTATCCAAATTACGAATACTTAGCTAATTTCAAATAATACTCTGACGTTCTACATTTTATGTGATTCATTGTGTAACGTCAAGTCCTTCTTTTGAGAGTGCTACTTTTGGGAAGTTACCAATAAAATTAGTCTAACGACAAAACGAGTTTGACGTATGGTAAGTTTAGGTTTCAGTAGAATTTTGTATATTTTTTTAAATGAAGATTTCCAGTGTGCATTGAATAAATTTTGAATGTAAGTATATTGTAAGTTAATTTGAGTGAGTACTTACTTTAATTGTAGTTCACGTCACAAGTAAAACCTAAAAAATTACATAACTTAATTAAAATATAATATTAAAACAATAATATCTCTTTCTTCCTCGATAATCCTATTAGGGCACAGTATCAGTAAAGCAAGGCTTGTTTTAAATTATGCAAGGCGGCAATTAAGGCCGTGTACACACCGGCACAATGGAACCGATGCGACAATTGTTGGCCAAAGTGGGCTATCTCCATCTAGAGACCAGTGTGCAGCAGGGTGAGGTTCAACCCGTGTATGCATGCTGGCTAGTAGGGTTAAAATTTAAATTAAAAAAAAAATAGTTTGAAATTGTAGATGCAAAAGTTGATATAGTTTTAAACAATTAAGAATAGTTACGTATGACAGCCTTCGTGGTTTTAACTAAAAATATTTGTTGTTCAATATTTGAAAAGAATTTTAATAGATTTAGCACCAATTGAAACAATGAAATGCTCTGAATGTCCTGTTAACTGTATACTCGATCTTATTATTAATTTCGCATGTTGGATTAACATACAAAAGTTACGTATTTAATACATTTCAGAATGGCTTTATTTATGTACAATTTTATTAAAACAATGAGGTTTAAAAGCGAAAAACCCAAAGCTTATATAGCGCCACTCAAAAAAAAATTTAAGTAACTATTATAAAATAAGAAGCTACTCACAACAATCATGTTTAGTATTTGGTACTATGTATAAAAAGTACCTCTTGATATTATGAATAAGATGGGAGGAACGTTTAATGTGGCCTATTTTTGCGTTATACTTCTATCTTATTTTTTACGGTTACATGAAAAACAATAAGATAAACAATACCTGGGACTCCTATTGCGCAGTGTTTGTAGGTTGCCACTATTTAAATAAATGTTTATTAGTAGGCATATATTATTTTATGAAGTGGCGCAGATGACGACGGAGTATCCCTCTTAATGTACCATTTATAGGAGATTATTTTAAAATAAAATGAATTAAAACAATTTAAAATTAAACACTAGTCACTTTTAAATAAGTGTACACAATTAATCATATTAAAAAAAAGTATTGTTGTATAATTTTTAAAAACCATTGCAATGTTGTAAGTAAATTAAAGCTCGGCCGCGCGTTGATGTCTTTTATACAGAGCAAGCTTAAAGCTTCATTCACAATAACAAGTACCTCGACGTAGTTAATCGTAGTAACAGGATAATTTAAGTTCTGCAGCTGCAACTTTGAACCTCAAAATTAATTAACTCTGGACTATCATTAAATTGAATTCTTACCAAATGGTTAACTATAGTGAAACAAAACAACATGGTAACCTAATTCCGTTAGGTCGAATTGTAGTGACAAAGTATCACTTTGAATTAACTCAATGCTTTGATTAATAGGTCCGGCCAGTTTGAATTTAGAATAGAATGCTTTTGGAACAAACACAGGGCGTGTCCGAGTTAACACAAACAAACCTTTCTCAATAACCTTTGCAATCAACTATGAACCTTAAACTATAAGTTTTTAGAGTCGTATAAATTATTTTCTAACAAAGTCGTTTAAGGTGTTTAATGTTAAGAAAATACTGGAGAGCGAAGGTCGTTGAAGGTTGTCGCTTTTCCGCGATCAACAGAACTAGATTAAACAAGATGGCGGTCGGCGCGTGCGCAGAGGTCGCGCCGGTAACCTGCTGCTCTGTTCCTGAAGGAATACAAAAATATAAGGTACCTAATCAAATAACGGAATTTCAAAATAGGAATATTTTTTAAGGATTTATTATAGTAGCTTTAGTATAGTATAGTAAATTGGCTGCACACTCGTATACTTCAGCTGAAAGACATCTACTGCTGGACAAACGCCTCCCCCCTAAATCGCCACAACGACCGGTCTTGAGCAACCCTCATCCAGTAACATTACATACTAAAAATTTAAAACATTAAAGAAATAACCTATTTTGTGAGGACAAAATTGTATGCCATGAATTGCCAATAGAATTTTAATATTTATAATGGTACCTATTATCGTTACCGGATTTTAAATCAAACAGTGAAATTTAAAATTTATTTTAAATTTCATTGTTTTTTAGCTTCAAAATAAAAGAAAATATGTTTTTTTTTTATTATTATAAATACGTACATTTAAATAATAAGCGGCATTATAGCGCTCCTGATTTAGCTCAAGTTCCAATAATAAATGAGCTTTTAATACAACGATACAGCGCACGAGCTCCCTCGATAGCTTACAACTTACAAGCATCATTGATATGAATTCCGCAGATACAATGCTTTTACTTGTAAATACACCGTAAACACTACGGTGTATATCTTATGGCTTTATTGTAATGTATAATTATAAAGCACGCATCTGAAGCATACATACGTTACGAGTATAATATTTGGAGAGTGGCGACGATTCGTTTCGGCCCTTTTCTTCCCAGCGTAAACTTTGCATATAGGGAATTAATTATAAGTATTGACTGAAATAAAAAAAAAGTAATTATATTAACTGTATCAGCAAGCTTCCCACTTTTAACGCATTTATATTTTCCTCTTTTAACTAGTCCAGATACAAGCAATGTGGTAAGGAAAAGACAGATCCTTAACTTTTGAACCGATTTAAACATTTATTATTAGAAACTCTTTCAATGCAGCTCTAAGCGCAGAGTTCAAAGCTGTAAATGTTAGCTTTGCTAAACGTACAAGTTGTAGCTTCGTTCCATACTAATGGCGTCTGCGGCGGTGTCGTATCGCCTGAGCGCCTGTCATTATGCAGATCACACCGTGATCGGTCTGCGACGTGCCGACATCGATTGCTTCATATTCGTGACCAAAAAATAGGCTATTCTGTCTTTATTTTAATATTTTAGTCTATCTGTTTTATTAACAACTAGCAGCCCGTCCCGGCTTCGCACGGGGTAGACAATTTAGTCATATGTTGTTTTGGCTGAAGACAAAAATACAGCCCGATCAGATCGACGAAATAATCGTCGCTGAGCTGCCTAATAAAGACGAAGACCCACTCCTGTATTTCGGCCCAACCGACTGAAGATGTCGGTTGATGCGGGCAGCTATGACTCTGTCGAGCAGCTTTCCCGCCTCGTCCAACAGGACGATAGGCCGGAAATCTGACGGAGCGACAGAGTCGGCGAGCCGGCCCTCTTTTCTGATGAGGACAAGCTTGCCCGTTTTCCACTGCAGAGGGAACACACCTTGTTCCATACAGGTGGAGAACAGGCTGCGGAGCCGAATCTCCAACGCCTCCGGCTTCAACGACAGGAACCAGGCCTTGGATGGAATTCCATCCAAGCCTGGTGCCGTCTTTTTGCCGCGGAGGCGCTCGGCCGCCGCTGCCAACTCTGCCTCTGAGTGCCGCAATGGGCGGCTAGGGCAGAAGTACGCGCTGAGTAGCAGCATCTCCCCCAGCATGCAGGACACGAAACCCTCTCCCCGCGTTATACTCTCCGGCCGGAGCACGTGGTCCGCGGAGGGACGGACGGCTATGGCTGCGAGGCCTGAGCGGTCCGAGATCCATCCGTTGGGCACAAATCCTCCGAAATAGTAGGGCTCTGCCACCACCGCAACGTGAATTTGCCACTGCGCCAGACTCTGCATGAACAGATCCATGGCTGTGGCGCAGTGGTTCAAGTTCGCCTGCAGGATCCGGGTGGCCATTACTGGTCCTGAGGCGGAACGACATCCATGGCCACCGCGAATTGGCTATCGGCGGTGGCAGGCCTAGGGGGAGCACCGGGCCCCTTCCCCTTTTCTTTTCCCTTCCCCTTTCCTTTGGCCCCTTGGCTGGTCTTGCCGCAGCTGCTCAGACTGTGTGAGGCAAGCTGGCCGCTCGCCTGGCAGAGCGGGCAGCTCACCTCAGCCTCGCAGTTTCCTGGTCGACCGCAGCGGTAGCAGAGGCCACTGCGGTCGTTCTGCGAGGTGCAGTCTGCCCGGAGGTGCCCCGTCTCCGGACACCGGAAGCAGCGCCTCGTACGCCGCGGGCGAAGCCTAGCCCGGACAATGCTCCATCCGAGCTTGAGTTTTCCGGCGAGTGCGATCTTCCGCGCCGCATCTGTCGGGCAGCGTACCTACACTGCGCCGAGGCCCTTCTCGTTGACGATGCGCCCCACCTGGACGTCCGCCACCCTGCAACCACCGCTTGCCGCGACTGCGGCTGCAGTTTCAGCAGGGGTGACGGAATCGTCCAGATCCATGAGGCGCATCTCTGCGCTGCTCATGGGTCTGGAGACCCTCACAGTATCTTCGGTCAACACCTCCCTTAGTTTCTGGGCTAAGGCGTCTGCCTTGGCCCTGGCTTCTTCTGGAGGCCCGGAGATCTCCAGCAGGCGGGCACCGGTTGCAGCCGCACGGAAGCGGATGCTGTCGATGCCCAGACCTGCCAGGTCGAGCCTCCCTTTTGCAGCGGAGATCACCTGAGCATAGGTGAGACCTCCCTGCACAGCCTCCGGGCCTAGGCTAACCACCACCGCCGCAGTGCGGGGAGTGCGCAGCTTCTTGGCTGCTGCCTTGGACTTTTCCAAGGCCGTCTGCTTCGGCCCTGGAGTATGGGCAGCCGGGACTGGAGCAGCCCGCTCCTTGTCCCTGTTCCTCTTCCTCTTCTTTTTCTTCTTTTTGCCCCTTCTGGCCCCCGTCACCAGGGTGCAGCCATCATCATTGGCCGGACCAGTGGGAGGAGGGACGTGAGGGGCAAAAGAAGTGCCCGCCTCTGGTTGCCAGGCGGGCGCTCGGGTCTTCGGGGCTGGAGCCGCTCTTGGTGCCGGGGCTGCTCGTGGGGCCGGTGGGGCCGCACGAGGGGCCGCGGCCGCTTTGGCCTTCGGGGTAGCTCGAGGGGCCGGGGCCGCTCGAGGCACTGGAGCCGAGGGGGCTCTGTCCGCCGCCAAGGACGGCTGAGGTCGCTGGGCCGGGAGGAGGCGCTCGTCCAGGGCCTCCAGTCGCGCGTTCGCGTTCAACATGGTCCCAAACTGGACAATCATGTCGCGTTTGACCTCCACCAAGTTGAGGGCGGAGGGGGCTCCAGACCGAGCAATCGTCCGGAGCTCCTCCATCTCCCTTCGGAGGAGGGCCATTTCTCCATGGAGGGTCCTCGCTTCCTCCCGGGCTGCCTTCGCCTCTTCCTTGAGGCGAGCGTTCTCTGCCGCGAGCAGCCTGCTCTCCTCAGAGGAGGTTCTGTTCCTCAGCTCCTCTCCATCCCGCCCGCCGCGATGCCCGGCGCGCTTTTCAGACTGCATCGCAAACAACGGCCACGGCGCTATGGCGGTTTTGTTTACTGTTTGAATTTTTTAATTCGTAATATCTTTTGACTGGAAACTCCAATTTAAATAATTTATAACACTATTTTATAGGTAGTTAAATGATCTTGACCATAAAATAATTTATTTGTATAAGTTGGAATTTATACAAATAAGGAATTTGGTTAGCATTTTCATTAATGAAAATGAAAAAAGTTGTTATAGTGACATAACTACAATAGTTGGACATATGCTACCGCGGAGTTTTTTGTAGACATTATGATGTTCTTCAATATTGTTGTACATTATTTTGTTCTATCGCTAATAGTTTCGGCAGCGCATTCGACGAAAGACATTTTAAGACTCATTTTTCTACACCTTCGGTTACATTGTTCAAATTTTACCAAGGATCCCTAATTTTTTTCAAAATGAAATGTAGCCTATGTCAAATTGGAAGAATGTAGCATTCTATTGGTGAAAGAAATTCTTAAATCGGCCCAGTACTCTTTGAGCCTATTCATTACAAACATACAAACATACAAAAATAGGTACAAATCTTTCCTCTTTATAATATTAGTGTAGATATAACATTGATATCAGCAACTGCTTCCCGGAAAAGCAATTCAAGTATGAAAGTACACACAAGTTTTGCTGAAGCTACGTGGAGGATCTGATTTTTTATTCAATCTGGTATTGCTTTACATTTTTATCATCTCTACTTTCAATACAGTTAGCCGTAAGCCGGAACTAAAGGCTATTGTTTTATCATCAAGCATTTAAAATTACTGTATCAAGTATACATAACATAACATTAGATCAATCAATATTTTTTTACCTTTAAGATTTATAGCCATCGGTAATAAACTATATCGCACCCATCAGATGGTTGCTGCAATTAAATAGCAATTATCAAGAGGCTCGACACGACCGAGTATACTGAGTCAGTTATTTTGTTAGCTTGTTTTAACTGCCAGTTCTCGAATTAAATGTAATTTACACAAACCTACAACCAACTACACTGCATGGTATTATTTAGTAAGCAAGGGTATATTTATGTCGCTGGAGGGGGTCGCGGTGTTGAACACAAAGTTTGAAAGATCTTCCGCGACCCCCCTGCTAACAGCCGAGGAGGACACCAGCGGGGTTTTAGTGTGTGCGAACCCCACATAACCATGCGGCTCCCCCCGGGGCTGCAGGGTACTCGTCAGGAGTTACGTCGCCTAAAAAAATAGGGTATATTTAAGTCTGGAAAGATACTACTACAAATAAATTTAATTAATAATGAACCCAAAAAATAGAAGCGCATCTAGAGTGCACAAAACACATACTAAGAACCTTTTGCATCCGTCTAATGAAAGCAGCACAATGGCTGTAAAAACGCTATCAATGCTATTACGATTAAACAAATGAAATACCTAGAAGAAGTAGAGGAAAAATAAGGAAAATCTAGATAATCTTGAGTAACGTAATATTATAAACTAGCCAGTTACAACGCGTTTTAAGATCGTTAGATATTTACAACAACCGAACCGATTATTTACCTCTAATCATTATCCGCTATAACCTAGCATAATCTTTACCCAACTAGGTGTTAAATCTAGAGTGAACATCTAATATCTAGTGGTCCAGGCGAGTCGTAAACAATGCAGGCTAAGGACGTCATCCGCAGATAGTAATTACCGATAGCTGAGCACTAATTGCGTAGATCTGTATCGACGGTGTTGTTAGAGTGACCAAGCTGCTACCGGCAACTTACACGAATAAAGAAAACTAGCTTGTTAAATTTATTTAAGGTTAGTTTTGCAGGGAATATGTTTTACAAGTATTTGCCAAAAAATATTTTCGACATAAAGATATCATACTTATTTTATTTTAGTATTTTAGAGAGAAAATAAGAAATATTTTAGATTGTAAAAGAAAGTAAGTAGTAGGGTACGTATACTGCGCAGCTACTAATATAATACGTAATATAAAAACAGGAATCTACACAGTTGTATGGTGTGAATTAATATTAGTAATATCATATAACTTATTATTATGGATTATAGATCTTCAACGTACCTGCTTGGCTTTTCCTTTTCGAAGATTTAAGTTGTTTGGCCACTTACCTGTAACAAATTTATTTTTTAATATTATAAATTTCCAAAGTATGTATTCATGTAAGTATTCATATTATCAATTATGTTTAATTAAACAAAATAGATATGAAAGAATTATTTCAGATTTCACATTCTGAAAGTTCACATGGCAAATCTAACATTATTCTTTTACTATTAAAGACTGTTGTCCTAATCTTTCTCAGCCATGAGACGAGCACTAAATAGGCCTCCCCTACAAATCGCCACAAGGACAAATTTTAAGGAAGAGTGGCCATAATATTTACGCTATGCTGGCGGATTTGCGATCGCAGTATGGCTCTTTAAGTTTTTTAACGAAAGACGCTGCTTGCCGTTTTTTGGAGGCTCCCGTAATCGCCTAGTACGATTTACCAGTAGATAAATGGGGTGATGGTATTCTAAGCCGCCAGTGAACGATATACTTGTAATTAAACGTAAGTAAATCCAATGATAAAGAAAAATTTTGAAAGTACAGGCAGTATTACAGAAAAAAACTAATAATCCATCTCCACAAATAGCGTACACCTCTGTTTCTACAAAAAATGCAATAGCGCGCATAAAGCTACGAGTCCACTAAATTGCGGAGAGTAATTGCGTCAGCAACGCCTGGGTAGCGCGTGGGCGGCGACGTAGCGGTCTGTCGCCACGGGGAGTTACTGCCGGTAGCTGTGCCCGCCGGCTGGTTGGACCGTGGATTTAGAGATTAGTTTACTATTTAGAAGCTACCCCTTTTTAGCGCTGATTGGTATCGAAGCCTTGAATAAGCACTGTTTGGGTTTAATACTAATGATTATTTACAAGTGTTATAGGCACTTACCGTTTTATTCATAAAGATGCAGTAGGTTTTAAGTAGCTTTACTGAAGGTTTACTTCTCTGGTTTGTTGTACGGTAAATAAGTGACATCCATTCTTAATTTGCCATACGTCAAATAACTAAAATTCTCTAACTTTTTTATGAATATCAGGGTAAGCATTTTTCTATACCTAATACAATGTAAATAGTGATGAATTAATAAATTTTCCAATTTATAACTTTTACCTACCTAAACGCAAGTGATACTGAAAGGAGCGATGAAGTTACCTTCTTTTACATTAGGTACGAAAAACTAGCCCAAAGTAGTAAACAAATTTTTTTTTAAACAAAGGATGGCGCTGAAGTTCAAAAAAAAAAGATCACCATGAAAATTTATTTTCCTAGAATCGACATCGGTCGGTTTTATGTTGCTTTATTTCTTACTGTAAAATAAATAACGGAGAAAAAATACAGCACTATAATAAAGCATTTATATTCATGTTCAGTCATTTCAGTATCTAACTTATAGAATGTACTAAATCGCTTGTAAGATGTCAGCCAATAAAACAGAGGGATCAAAGTGACAAGCTGCAAAATTAAGCTCTTCCTCATTATTACTGAGAAGGCAAGATCAAGCCTTGGCGACACTTGGGTCAAAGCTCAGCTTTTAACACTTTCATTAATTTACACGTTTACTGCTAGTTATAATAATTATGTGTTAGCCCATACTTAAGAAAGGTTGACTAAAAAAATTAAAGATAATCTACTTATATCGATAGAAAGCATTGTGCAAACTAGAGTGAATGATCATAGTCTTACTTTCTGATAAAAATTTCGAAATAAGTACTACTTAGGCTTGTTTTAAAATTGGATTGGGAGTGATATCATCTATTCTACGTATTTAATCAATATATATAAAACTCTTCCGTTACTGACTGACTGACTGACTGACTGACAGACAACGCAGAGCCTAAACTACTGGGCGTAGAAAGCTGAAAATTGGCACGTGGGTTCCTTGGGGAGTGTAGGTGAGCACTAAGAAGGGATTTCCCGAAATTCCCACGGGAACGGGAAAAAACAGGAACTTTGTGTTTATGAGAAATCTGCGCGGGAAAAACCGCGGGGCAGCCTCTAGTATGAAAATAAGTGTTCAACTCACGTTACACCGGTTAAAGTACCAATCTTACTACAGCTGTCCCACCATGCATTTCACAACGATGATATCAATATATATAAAACTCTTCCGTTACTGACTGACTAGTCAGTCAGTCAGTTACGGAAGAGAAAAGGGTGTAGGTGAGCACTAAGAAATAATTTCCCGAAATTCCCATGGGAACGGGAAAAACGGGATTTAGGTGTTTATGAGAAATCTGCGGGGCAGCCTCTAGTTAAAACAAAAAGTTGTAATTTTTTGTCTTCATTTTTTTATTTAATCTACCTATCTTTCGTCTGAGTTAAAAACTAAATAAATAGCAGAAACTACTGAACTTTCCATTCCGAGATAATCACGATTGAGATAAAAGGCTACTCCCACACTTAAGAAACACTACCATAAGTCTGTCTGAGCGAAATATTTACAAGGATCGTGGGGCGTTCGACAAATTGCCTAGGTGTGCCTTGTGAGTAAAACTGAATAATTGCGAATTGTTTACTTCACTGCTAGGATTTATGAAGTTGGTTTTTTTTTTTAAATAAGAATACACATTTACGTAGCTTATTTAAGGCGCCACACGGAGCGAAACTAGCGTCCCTTCGGATAAATAATGAATATCTTCTAAACCATGGTCGATATCCAAAATATGCGCCTTTGACTCCCTAGATAATCTTAATTGCTTAGAATTTTTAAGGCTCTGTTGTGTAGCTTTTAGGTCAAAGAATGGCAGAATCGGCCATGGTTTAGATGATAGCAACTATTTATCGAAGTGGCTCTAGTTTTACACCGTTTCGCCCCTCAAACAAAAACATTGGTGAAAACATAAAAAAGCACTGGTTTAGCTGTATACTTTGAAACTGTAACAGTACTTATTGCAAAATATATTTGTTTATTCGCTAATTTGTCTGGACCCGTTACATTTTTCTTATCTCAAACGTAATTACCACTTTCTTACTTTACGTTTATTAAGTTAATCCAAAAATACAAGTTATTTGTATACTCGGCACATGCTATAATAATATAGGTACCGCTTCAGAGCATTAAAATGTTTTTCTGAAAATAAATCATACTTTTTATTATTGCTATAATCATACCTCCCTGTTCTTGTACAATTCGACCCAAAAATATGTTGGATTTTATTAAGTTTTTAATAAATTGGTAGAGCTGTTATCGAATAAGTAGTAAATATAAAAATATTTGTTAAACTCGAGCGATAATATATTTATTGCTAACAAACATACACTAGTATGGTTACAAAAAAATTTGAGCATTTGACCCTCGGACCCTATACATACATAATTTTATCCTTTAAATATTGGATCATCGTATTACTATAAATACACATAATAGACTCTTTATGATTAAAAAGTAATAACATAACATTGACAGTGTACACAGCACAGAGTCAGGCCCGCAGTACACTCCGCTGCGCCCGCGCCGGTGTCAGTCGGCGCGAGATAAAAGAGGAACTGCACTTACGCGCGGTGCCTTATTCATAGTCTGCCTTGACCACTGACTCTTTTACGTTTTAGTTTTTATTTTTTTAGGGACAACCAGGAATGAACTTGTTTTTTATTTAGTTTTGGTGTACCAAACTAATAAAAGGAAAATTTTGAAAGTTTAGGATGTACATTGAGGTAATCTAATCTTTTGAACTACAGATCTGAATAATTTCTTTACTTAATGTATAGAAAGGACCTTCAGAACGGTCAGTCTGTCCTGAAAGTCTAATTTTTTATTATTATCAACTAGTCGACCTGGCGAACTTCGTACCGCCTAACCTATTATTTTCTTGTGCATGTATTATACTTATAAACTTTCCTCTTGAATCATTTTATATATATAAAAAAAAAAACCGAATCAAAATCCGTTGCATAATTTTTAAGATTTAAATATGCATAGGGACAGACGCGGGAAATAAAGATGTAAATATACATAGGGACATGACTCGGGAAACGACTTTATTTTATACTATGTATTAAAATTGGCTTGGATAAAATTGATTGGATTTTCTCTTACACTAATACATACAGAGGATAATATTTAATTTTTTGTTTGAATCGAATAGACTCTGACACTAGTGGAGCGATTTAAAAATTCATTCACCATCAGAATCATCCTATATTCTGATGAACTAGGCAATGGTATTTTCAAAAATTTGGGGATAAAAATAAAACTATATTGCTGGCGGTACAAAGTTCCTGGTCAGCTAGTTTCAAACATTCAGTTTTTGTTTTACCTTGGAAAAAATACATAATTATGTTAAAAAAGAAAATTATATACTGTCTTCGGAACTGGAGATACCTATAACTTGAGCTGCAATCGGAATGTGCTACAGTTTAAATGAGCCGCGCGCAACCGGTCGCTCGCCCCCGAGGTTCGGCGAAAGCCCGCCAATGATTTATAAGTAAAACATAAAACCTGTATCGCCGGGTCACGAAGCCGCGAAAATCGGCTATTGCATGCTAAGGGTTACCTATGTATAAATAAATATATTTTATAGTATATATAAAAATACTAAATGTTCCTCTATATATTATCTATACTAATATTATATAGAGGAAAGATTTGATTGTGTGTTTGTTTGCATTTCCAAAATTCTTTCACAGTTACCCCGGGTGACATAGGCTATAGAATATTCTCAAAAATTAGAATGCAGGGCGGAACTAAGTTCGCCGTTTAGCTTGTTGCTAAATAAAAATAAACGCTCTGTTAGAAATTGATATTACCTATACATACATACATTTATACATACATAACGTCACGCCTGTATCCCATCGGGGTAGGCAGAGACAATTGATTTCCACTTGCTACGATCCTGACACACTTCTTTCGCTTCTTCTACAGTCATAAGCTTTTTCATACACGCACGTCGGTTTCGTGAACTCTTCACGCGGCCTTTCTAAATAATTATATGTACTTTTCTTAGTTGAAGCTTTTTAATGCTGTTATGTGCAACAAATTAACATAATACTTATTTTTTACAGCATTGTGTATCTACATAGAACTAAATTATAAAAAACGTTATCACAAATATATAAAAATAGTATACGGAACGCTCTTATCAATATCAAAAAGCAGATCCAAATGCCACACAAAGACAATCCAATACAGTATTAATTAAAAATTTTGTTTTATTAATTAACAGTATTCGTGGCATGCATCCTTATAATGGCAGAGCAATGTCGACTTCGCTAAAAATTTAAAAGTTAATTAACCAAAGTGTATTAATTGTGGACTCCGCGAGCGGTCCGTTAATTTGTTCACCTTATCTGTAGCGCAAATAATATCTTTCGTACTTTATTCTGCTCCATATTTAGCTGATTATACTTCGTCGAATACTTATTATTATAATATCATTTTCTATAGCTTTTTAACTTATTTTGTTTTTAAAAAAGAGAGTTTTAAATTTTAACGACATTGTTTCGTGTGAACTCAGTATTTTACCCTTTTTATTACTGAGATGGTTTTAACTTCCTCTTAGCTTTTGGTGTAGTGTGATACCGAGAAAGGATCTGATAAAAAAATGAATAAGATGGTGATTATTACAATAATAATAACAATAAACACATCACACTCAGAGCCCCTAACTAGGAAAAACCTGTATTTAGGGTGCCCGAAACACATACGGAGACGAACATTACACCCAGACCGGAAACAAACATCGATATTCATCATATCAATATTCGCCCCGCCCGGGAATCGAACCCAGGTGCACACGCTTACTCAATCCACATCACTGCCAACTGAGCTACGGAGCAGTTGATCGATTGATTAGCCTACTCTGAGATGTGCTCTTAAATTCACATAATAAAATAGAAACTTCAAGAAATATCTCAAAAGCCAATAGAACGGAAGCGGTGGTAACTGGCGAACAGCAAGTCTACCAGTCCAAGCGACAGTCCTACATCGAACACAGAACAAGGTATGTAATAAAGAGATTCTATCGCTACCGTAGTGCAGCGGGCTCCATTACATGCAATTCCTGGCACCAAATCACGGGCTTTATCGTAACGAACTGCGCTTGTATAATTTTCTAATTCGCATTGTTTGAATTGTACCATCATTTGCCCACTACCGGTGGTCGAGGTGTTTTCCCACTTATATTGTTGTATAGGTAGCGGGAGTAAGGAAAGCAATAAATGTGGTTTTGTTTTGTTTCTCTGATCATGGCTTACAATACTTACAAAAGTACACATGTAAAACATAAGTTCTTATTTAAGTATACATCACAAAACCAGGGTAAAGTCGTACTTCATCATATTATTTACTACCTGATGAGGGTCCAAATATGAGAAGGATTAGGAACGTCTTATTTTCGTTCTGATCAAGTTATCATGCGTTATAAAACTAGTGTTGATATAATAAATTTAACAACTTTTTTCAGGATTTAGATTCACAAAAACATCAACAGACGCACTGCCAGTCCAGAACGGAGACAAAGCTGCTAAGCGCACCTATACATTGCGTCTCGATAAAATCGCAGTTTTGCTCCGAACGCAACGTTATCTTGATCGCGCCGCCCGCCGACCGCAGCAGTCCGGTCGTTCCATACAAATTGTATGGCGTATTTACAGCTCCTTTTGGGCATAGTTAACCTTATAGTTTTCTTGTTCGTTCGCTAATGGGGCGATCCCTCGTGTCAAACGGTGTGAGAATAGCGGCCCGCGGCCGGTATCGGTCGTCATCGGTCCTATTCAATGTTGGGTGCCGTAAATTTTGATAGTGCATTTCTTGAGGGAACTCTAGTTTTGCAACCGATATGGCGATTTGTGAAAACTTTTATGAGGTACTTAATCGAATAAGCAGTAAGGTGACTCTTAGACGCTCAAACAATAATGTAATTTTCAGATAATATTTAGTCTCTGTCCTTTGTAAAAGGGCAACACAATAAAATCCAGTATAGCTACTCTTCTATATATTTTTTTTTTATTTCTTATAGAAATTATTTATCACTGTATGATATAATGTACCTTTATTTAAGATTTAGAACAAAGGTTTCAAATTCAGTTAACCAAACAAAGGCATTTCTCTTCTGACCACAAAGATCAAAAACCAATGAAGCGTAAGAACCATCACAACTGATCCAAGGTCTCTATAACAATGGTGAAAACTGAACCAAAAACAAAATATTTGTTTGCCTCTTCGCATGGAGATGCACAGCGTAGTAGGCACAGAACAATTCAGCACATGAAAATATCATCATACTGACTAATAATAAAAATGCGATAGTTTGTTGAGATGTGGTAAAACTATAACTGATGAAAGATTACCATAATCGAGTAATTACTAAGGTTTTAATTTATAACGATATATTTTCGAATTTCCATGTTATGGCGGTATGAAGTATGCGAGGTAAGTATTATATCTTTAGAGCGCTAGTGTGCCCCCCTGCATATCATACAAAGTTTAAGGATGAGTTTCAAGAATCAAAATCTACCTTACATAATATATCACCTCATATGTGAGGCATTAACAAGCTTTTAAGGAAAAGGAACCCCGCAAATAAGTACAGTGAGAATCAGAAAATACTCAAATTACTATAACTTCCTTAAAAAAATAAAAAAGTAAGAGAACACTTTACACGCACTCTTTCGAAAAAAATACTTTAGCAATCATTAACTGCCATTATGTCGATCAAAACAAGGTCGAATAAACGTTTTTTTTTTTTTTTACTGTAACTCAATCACATCAACCCGACCGATGCCAAAACAAGTGGCATCGAGAAACGAGTTCAATAAAGGTAAGTCTTTAAAAACATGAAACAGAGATTTATTAAACTTTCAACATCATCCAACCAAAAGACGCCTACTCCTATATACACTACTACCCTTACCTAGATGGCTAGATACAATGACCGCCCTTGCGCTAACCTGTACCTTCTATCCTATATTACATGAGGTGAGGTGGTTCAAGGTCGTACGCTTTGGGGCTCCAGATAAACGTATAAGAAACCAACAGTCAAAAGAAGGAGCTCAGACCAGACCTTGTAACACAACTACGTAACCTACGTCAAATGATTCTAATCTCTTTCGCAAATACTTTACGACACTTTTTACTTACAACTTGTTAACACTACTGGCACTGACTAAAAATCAGCGCTTTGGGTTCAAACCCATAGCAAATGCTGAGCTGAGGCCCTTTGCAATAGTGGCATATCTTTGCGGTCATATGTTTTTTATTTTGTTATCTTTTGCTTGTGTATTTTTATAACGGTGTGTCACTGTTTGGCAATAAACATTTTCTATTCTATTCTATAGTTTTCGAAATGTATTTACGCCCCATTCGGTTATTTAACGACCGCTGCCGCTTGCTAACATGAGCACAGCCGAACTTCTGAGAAAGGAAGGGCGCGCGGTCGCCTGAAGCCTTTACTCTACAAAGTGCTACACTTTCCATCCAACTTTATAATACCAGAAGGGCAACAGTCAGGGAAGAGAAGGGCACACAAGGCCGGCTCCGAGCTCCGAGCTCCGAGCTCCAATTTAATTAACAATTACTGCCGCTTGCTTTTTCGTCGAAAGCTCCCTTTAATAGCAATAAACATTTCGGGTAATTGACCGACGACATGGGAGATAAATTGGCGACTTCGAGAGTCGATTGTAAATACGCGATTTGTTTTATCGATAAGTCAATCTTTTGCGAGAGGGCTGTTCAGTTTGGACTTACCGGGTAGCACGCTTTATTAAGAAATTAAAAATCATATTAAAATAAGTTCATTTATTGAGAAATGTAATCACCAATCCTGTGATCACGGCTTTATGAACAAAGCTCTTTATCAAAATGTACAGTAAAATTTTACACGTAAGTATATTTCGTAAACGAATAAAATACAGCGAATCATAAACTCTTTATTTAAAATGTTCACGAAAGCTTGTAGGTTCACTTATTATTTTAACCTTTAACTTACAATTGCACTACTTTATGCTTTTATGTTTTGTAAAGGTGCATGCCCACTTACGCCAAACGAACATTGTTTTACGGATTTGCCTGTTGTTGAATAACTGTGGTAAAACGTTTACAATGAATAAGACTACTGTTTCATGCGTCGGGGTCAAGTGCGTATTTACCTCAAAGTTTCGAGCGACATCGTAAAGCGCCGTAATTAACGTCACGGGCGGGATATGTGTGAGTATTTTTGAAAGGTGTCCGAGCCGCTAAATGTCCGTAATTGGATCGTTTTATGCACTTTCGATTCCGATTTAAACTGTGGGATTGTCGAAGTGGGCGTTAAGCTGGAGCACACAAGCAATTTCTTAAAAAATATACTTATTTATGAAAGAGAGAGATCAAATTGGCGCTGAGTTGAGCGAAATCAGCTGATAGAAAGCTTCGATCTAATGCGCTTGACAAAAGTACTGTTTGTCTTATAAGCATTATAGATATGAAAACTAAGTTCATGACATAACAAAAAAAATCGGACATCAGAGAAGAAAGTAGAGGCTTCCTCTGTATGGGGTGGGCTGCAGATTGCCCAAATGCAGAGTGTCAAGGTAGGAAGTGTTACGAGGTGAAAGACGAACGTATGGTAAGATGGTTTATTGAAGACTGATTGTACATGGCAACCAAGTGCAGTGAAACAATTGTCAAATTAGCTTAAAATAAAACATGCAATAATTAACACTAAAATGTAAAGTAGGCTGCACGTGCCTGTTGATGTTGCATTTATATTGTGTACTTTGTACATTCTCCCATCTCCGAAATGAGAAGAAAAAAACAATCTTAAATTCTACGTTAAACTAAACATGATAAAATAAAAGTGCAGGGCTAAAATTATATAAACCAATAGCAAGACAATGTCAACTAATCAACAAAACAAACTATAATAAGTGTATAATGAAATCGCATTAAACTTTAAATCTACGTAAGTATATAAATCATACTTGCTAAAAATTAGACTTTAAAAATTTAAATTCCCATTAAATAAATTCTAAATCTCTTACATAAATTCTAATCTCTAAAATTATGCTAAATGTTCACGTTTTTGTCAAACTTTACGATTCTTTGCATCATTGGTGACGTAGCTTGATCAACACTAAGCACTGATTGACTTAAAGCGCGACACTGATCCGCACTCACACTCAATGCACTGGGCCTAACGGTGATCATTTCGATGTCACGATTGTTATTCTTTATTTGCCGTTTAATTTTACACATATAACACCCGAACACTAGTGCAGCTACAACGCCAACTCCTAATAGCACGTAGATCATGATGTAAATGATGCGATGTCACAGTGATTATTGCTGATTGCTCTTTCAAAGTTTCTATGTCATCATTGATTCTGTCAAATTGTTTGTCATGTGATTCCTCATTAAAATTAATTGCACTTATCGATGTGTTAATCACCTCATTGAGAGGTGATATCTTCGGGATCTCAATTTTGTCATTTTGCACTGTCAATCTGCTGTTAAATTCATCATGTGCATAAATCGTAAAGTCGCTTCCCTTGATAACGCAACCTTGACCTAATTTGATGAGCCCGTTACCTAGTAAGCGTTTCGATGTCATTGCTCCGGGACAAAGAATTCGGACTAAGCATTCCTTGCAGCACGCGAACAACCAGGTGTCAGCATCGTGCAACTTGACCCATTTGTCTGCACAGTCCGTTCGCTCGGTCGTTTAATATTGCAAATAGAATTTGATACTTGTATATTATATTGAGGATGATTTATTTTGCAAAACATCTGATTCTTGTTCGGCTTAAGACAGTTTGAAATGTCTTCGGCATTCAGAGGGATGATGGTATCTTTTCTTACATTCACTGCTATATATTCTGATGCTGTATAGGTACTCAACATACTATTTCCTTGATATTGAGGTAATGAAACGACTTTGTCAAGTTCGTATTTGTCGTGAGTAAGAAGGGGAATTTTTATTTCCATGATTAAATAATTTTTTGTCAGTCTTACTTGTCCTCTTAATAACTTATAAATGTTGATGAAGTCATCTCTTAAATCTGGTAATGTCAAATCTGTAGGTACATGTTTTGATATGAAGTTGAGGTGCTCCTTAAGTTGTTCCGGTGGTAACAGGTGCACGTCTACGTGACCTTGATACATGTTTGTCAATGTGCTGATTATTGTTTGCTGAATAGCTTTTAAGTTGGTAATAATGCGATCCGCCGTAGTGCTTGCTGTCAGTGCATAAAGTAAATTCTCATAGTATACCTTTGTTTCATTCATGCGACATCTAATTTTTTCGATTTGTGCATAAATAAGTTTGAATTGTGTGTTCATAATGGCTTCGTTTCTTTTGATTATATTATGTTGCGCTTCAACTATGGTAGTTTGATTTTTTATTAATTGTAAAATATGTGCATCATTTTGTTGTATCTTTTCTATATCTTCTTCATATTTATCTGCAAATCGTTGATCTAACACCCCAAACAGAGCATTAGCGACATAACCTACCCCATTTATTAGTCCTCTCTTTTTCTTGACATATGATCTGATTGTAACAGCGAGTTATAATAGATAAGCTCGTTCATGTCATGATCTAATTGATGATCTGTTATTTCGGAGTGTATATTATTTTCATGATTGCGGTTGTATTCTTTAATATGTGTCACGTAGTTCTGTATATCATTTATACTATGCCAATACGTTGACATATTATAGTACGTAACAAGTTTCCATTCATCACGTATTTGCAAAAGTTCTGTCATTTTGTCAAAATATAAATTATTGTTTGGTTGCAGTTGTGTTATTTGTACCTTTGTTATGTTTTCTTGCAGAGTTGGTGTTATTAGCATCATAAAAAACATTAATGCATAACACAATAAACTTGTAAATGTGTTTCTTTTGGCTCTTCCTTGTTGCTGTTTCGGGGTTTCATCATCCATGTCAGGGTTGTCAGTGTCATTCTCTTTTGGTAATAATTTGGCTAACTTTGTAATTGGTCTTTTTATGAATCCTTTCGCTGTTTTCAGCAAAACTACTCTTACTTTTTTGTCAGTTCCGGGGAAGGTTTCCACCACTCTTCCCATACCCCATCTGCCGGCTGGTAGATTTTCCTCTTTTATACAAACAATGTCATCTACTTGAAAGTCCTTCTGACTTGTCTTCCACTTGCTTCGTGAATGCAGTTGTACGAGGTACTCGTTTGACCATGCCTTCCAAAAGTCATTGCTTATTTTTCTTACGAGTTGCCATCTTTTTCTTATGTCAATGTGATCGGTTTCCGGTTCTGCAATTGAATGTATGGGTCCCCCAATAAGAAAGTGGCCCGGTGTCAAGATGTCAAGTTCGTTATCTGATTCTGTCAACGTGCAAAGTGGTCTCGAATTAAGACATGCCTCTATTTGGCACAGAAGTGTTGTAAATTCTTCGTAAGTGTATTTTTGACTTCCAATGACCCTATGTAAATGATATTTCATGCTTTTCACGGCGGCTTCCCATATCCCCCCCGCAGACGGCCATGCTGGGGCATTCAGGTGCCATTTCACCCCCATTTCACTAACTTCTTGTAAAAATGAAGTGTCAATGCATTGCAGACATTCTTTATATTGTTGTTTTAGGACTTTGTTTGCTCCTACGAAATTTGTTCCTTGGTCACTATACATGTCTGTCGGTTTTCCTCTGCGAGAACAAAATCTTTTAAATGCTGCCAAAAATGCCGGTGTGTCGAGATCCGACACCAATTCCAGATGCACTGCTTTTGTCGCTAGGCATACGAAGACGGCTATGTATCCTTTCGATGTGCGTACTCCTCTGCCTTTGTTGGCTTTGATTTCGACGTGTCCTGTATAATCAACTCCTGTATTCGTAAATGGTCTAGATGCTGTCACACGTGGTTTTGGCAAATCTGCCATCAGTTGGTTGTGTTGCTGAGGGCTGTAGCGGCGACACGTCACGCAACGATGCAGTTGATTTTTTATTGATCTGTATCCTGATATGATCCAATATTTTTGTCTTAGGTATGCAAGTGTCAATTTGGGTCCTCCATGCAGTAATATTTCGTGAGCTTGATTTATAAGCATCTCTGTCAATCTTCCTTTACTAGAAAGTATAATCGGTTTCTTAGTGTCATATGGCAATGCTGACTTTGTCAATCTCCCTCCTACTCTCAAGATGCAATTTTCATCTAAGAACGGATTTAAACTCAATAAGGAACTTTTCTTACTGACGTTTTGTTTTAATTGCAGTCTGGTTATGTCATCTCCGAATTCATGTAATTGCACATTCCTTATGATGATATGTAATGCATTTTTTAGTTCTGTTGATGTCAAATATGCGGGCTTATTATTTGTTGTGGGTTTTATTCTCAGTAGCCACGCGACTATTCTCGTGACGTGACTCAAGTTACTGTATCGGTGTATAAGCTCTAACACAATGCCCGATGGTTGCAATTTTGCTGTGTTAACTTGTTTATTTTTAGCTTCGATTAAAATGTTATTTTTAACAGCTGATGTCTGGATTGTAATATTTTGTAATTTATACACGGGTTTTTTTATCAATTCGGGACCTTCCCACCAGAGAGAGTGATGCTGTAATTGAGACGGAGTTAAGCCTCTTGTTGCACAGTCCACTGCATTTTCCTCTGACTTGACGTAGTGCCAACACTCTGCTGGTATAGATTGTGTCACTTCTTTTACTCTATTTGCAACGAAAGTCTTCCATCTGTTGGGATCACCCTGCAGCCATCCTAGGACGATCATTGAATCTGTCCAGGCATGTATAGTAATGTCATCTCTTTGATCGGTGATAATATTTTGTAAAACTTTTGTCATTAGTTTTGCCAGTAGAGCGGACCCTAATAGCTCTAGTCGCGGCAAACTGACTGCTTTGTTTAATGGTGCAAGTTTCGATTTTGCTACTAATAATCTTACTATTGTGTCATCATTTTCTGTCAGTGTTTTTAGATATATTGCACATGCATAAATTTTTTGTGATGCATCACAGAATCCATGCACCTCAAATCTCTTTTTTAAATTTCCTATCCATCTAGGGATGTCAAAAGTTTCTATTAAATTCATGTCAGTTTGCAGTTGTCTCCATTCTTTAATTATTTGTTCTGATAATATGTCATCCCACCCTTCAACTGTAGTCCATACAGTTTGAAAGAGGAGCTTCGCCTTAATAGTAATCGGTGTCAACCACCCGAGTGGGTCAAATATCTTCGATATTTGTGATAGTAGCATTCTTTTTGTCAGCTTTTTGTCAATGTAAGTGTCATTTATTTTATTTTGAAATATAAATTTGTCAGATTGCGGTATCCACTGTAGTCCTAAGGCCTTTGTTGTTTCCTTATCTTTAAATTCGATTGTTTTGTTTATCTGTTCTTCTGGTAGGTGCTCTAAAAGTGCTGGGTGATTACTGGACCATTTTCGTAAATTGAATCCAGCTCCTTTCAGCATGTCAATGAGTTGTTTTTGTATCTCCAATGCCGATGAAATACATGAATTTCCGCTCAAAACGTCATCTACGTAGACCTCTCGCTCTATAACTTTTGCTGCAAGTGGATATTTGTGTGCATCATCCTGCGCTAACTGCTTCAATGTTCTAAGGGCCAAAAATGGCGAGGCTTTTTGCCCATATGTCAATGTAGTTAAGTTGTATTGTTGAATCGGCTCATTAATGTTATTTCTCCAAAATATTTTCTGTAAGGGTTGCATTGTTTTATCAACTAATATCATTCTATACATTTTCTCACAATCAGCTGAAAACACAAATTGGTGTGTGCGCCATCTGATAAGCACGGCTTGTAAATCTTGATGTAGTTTTGGGCCACACTCCATGAGATCATTTAGACTGTGCCCTGATGAAGTTTTTGAAGATGCATTAAATACTACGCGCAGTTTTGTCGTAGTCGAATCCTTTTTTATTACCCCATGGTGTGGTAAAAAACACTCTATGTTAGTTTTTTCTGTGCTCTTTTTCATGTGCTGCATGTCAATATATTCTTGAATAAATTTTTTGTAACTGTCAGATAATTCGGTGTCAGTGCAAAGTTTTTTCTCCAGCCTATGAAATTGTGCAAGTGCTTTTCCTTTCGAATCTCCCAATTTTTCTTGATAATCTGCAATCATTGGTAGTTGAACCTCATATTGTCCGTTTGATAAGCGTCTTGTAGTGCTGATGTAGAGGTCCTCACAATACTTCTCTTGAGATGTCATATTTTTTGTTTCAGTGATTTCTTCTATTTCCCAATATTTTTTAATGTCATCAGTGTTGTTGGTGATAACGTGGCAGTTATAAGTTTTTACGGTACCACCTGTCAAAATCCAACCTAATTTCGTCTGTTGCGCACACGGTTGTTTTTCTGCCCCTGTCAAAACTCCTCCCATGATAATCTGCGAATGCACTCCAGCGTCTAATAAAATGTCAATTGGCCTTGAAATATTATAATCGGGGTCAGCCAGTGTCACATGTTCGATATGCGGCCAATATTTCTTTTCAAATGTCATGTTAGGTAGATTGTTTACGACACGTGACATGACTAGTGCTTCCGTTTCAAATATAAAATCATTGTATCGAGATAAGCATTTAAGGTTTACTTTTCCTCGACTTTTGTTTGTCACTGATCCTACTCCCGCTATGCATGCGTTGAATTCAGTTCTGTGCAATCCTAGTTTTTGTGCAGCTGATTCGGTAATCAGAGACACCTGTGATCCAGGGTCAATGAATGCCCTTAATGTCATGTATGAGCCATCCGTTGCTTCGACTTTTAATAATGCTGTTGCTAATAATATTTCGTCGTCACTCCCTGTTGCATAGTTAACGCTACGTTTTTGGTGTGTTGGCGTGTATGTTGGTGACGTTGGTGACAATTTACTCGGAGTTGATGTCATTGGCCTTACGAACGCGTTGTGTATCAACGTATTATGTGCAGCGTTGCATTCACGGCAGCGTTTTTCGGATTTGCAATAATTTTTTGTGTGGAAATATAAACAGTTTTTGCAAATGTTATATTGAGCAATATGTTTTAATTGTACATCCGGTGAAATACTAAGGAATTTTGAACATTGGTATAAATCATGCTCATTGCGACAAAACGAACAAGATAATTTTTTATCTTGAATGTACATTGCATTGTTGTAACTTGGTTTGTAAAAGTGATAGTTGGGCTTGTATTCTGCCTTGGAGTGATTGATGTCATTTGATGATTTTTGCAGAGTAATATTGTCAGGTTTCTTCTTTGTCACGGGTTCCAGCGCTGTAAATTTACCTTCTAAAAATTCCATAAACTCTTCCAGTGAAGCTAACTCTCGCGGAGCCTTCCTATATTCCATGTAGTCGGTGTAGGTTTGGGTGTCAAGTTTCTCACATAACAGATGTACTAACAACGGGTCCCAGTGCGTAGTTTCCACGCCTAAGTTATTAATTGCATGAATAACTTCCATGGAGGTGTCAAATAGTCTTTTTAGTTCAAATGCAGATTGAGTCTTTACGTTCGGCTGTCTCAAAAATAATTGAATTTAATTAGTTGCATGTTATTGTAGCGGTGTGTCAAAAGTTCCCAACACGCGTCATAATTTTCGGCGCTGACATGGAGATGTTGTACGATGCGTTCCGCCTCCCCCTTCAGCTTGCATTTCAATATTTGCATTTTGTGTGATTTGCTCATGTTAGGATTTTTATGGATTGCTTCAGAGAACAAGTCCATAAATGTAGGCCATTGCGAATAATTCCCATGAAAAGTAGGTATGTCAACTTTAGGTGCAGTTTGGTGTGAATGATCAACGAAATTCAGTTTAATATTTAATTGTTTTTTCATTTCCTTGAATGCTTTTTCATGCAGTGTGTAATCATAATTATAAACCTCATCTCTTCCCTCTAAGATGCTGTCAATTTGTAAGTGTAAGGTGTCAATTGCATTCCAACGTCCTTTAATAGTCTTAATTTCATCCTCAATTTCCCACTTCTCTACTAAACTGTCAAGTTGCAAACTGTCAATTAAACGTGTCAAAGCTCTAAAGTTACTCTTCTGAGTCTTCAAAAGCTCCATGGCTTTCTTGTCACTTTCTTGTAGCATGTCATAATTAACTTTCTCGGGTATGTCAGGTTCAATATCGATGTCAAATGTCACTTGCTTCTTCTCTTCGTCCAGTGTCAAAATTTGCAAAATGTTATCCCTAAGTTGCAATACAAAATCATAAATATTTTCCTGAAAATATTGATGAGACTTATCTTTTTCTTGCATCAATATCTGATGGTTGTCATTAAACTCGGACCAGATGTCATGAAGCTTTGCAATCCTCACCTGAGCGTAGTCAATTGTCTTACGCTGCTTAGGATCCTTTTTGATATTGCGCAACATCTTTTTGATGTCGTCCATGGCGGCGGCTTGTTTTTCTAATAAACCCTCCATTTTTACTCAAATAAGTAGATGCAGAAAGTAAAAAAAAGGAAAGATCTTACTTGAGTTCTGCTGCCGTCAGTGTAGGTATCTCCAAGCCAATGCACCGCAATCCAATTCACTTACTGTGCACGATAATGTCAAAATATGTCAAAAAAATGTCACTGGTGTCAACCGCGGACCTCAAGTACACACGCGACGCGAGGTCTTTTTCTCGAAGGACCAAAAAAAATGTATGGGGTGGGCTGCAGATTGCCCAAATGCAGAGTGTCAAGGTAGGAAGTGTTACGAGGTGAAAGACGAACGTATGGTAAGATGGTTTATTGAAGACTGATTGTACATGGCAACCAAGTGCAGTGAAACAATTGTCAAATTAGCTTAAAATAAAACATGCAATAATTAACACTAAAATGTAAAGTAGGCTGCACGTGCCTGTTGATGTTGCATTTATATTGTGTACTTTGTACATCCTCCTTGTTCTAAGAAACTTGAATTAAAATTCTTTGCCAAAAAAAGAATGTTGTCAGGTTATTACATTACAATAGAAAGTCAGACCACCCTCTCTCCTTCGATGAGTGTCTAAAAAGGGAACAAAGACAATATTCAAAGAACGGGCAGCAGAGTCCCTCATTGAAAAACTTGACGAACGTACTGCGATTTTTCACCAGCCAGCCAAGTGTAAACATAAACATAAAAACGCTTTATTGCCATAATAAACACAGAAATAAATAACATAAAATAATACATATTGTAAAATTGTGTAGCAATTTAGCTCCTTCAAAATATTTGTCTTTGTAGCGAAATGTGTAAGAAACCTATGTCTTACAGTTTCTCGCCTGAGATGATGAAAATAAGACAGTCGAATAGGAAACTAAACAATTCTTATTCTTTGTTTAATACCTACCCCTACCCCCCCCCCCCCCCCTATACCTAGCCCTTAAAAATTTTTTCGAATAAGAAACTAAACAATTCTAATTCTTTGTTAATTGCAAAGTACCCAGCCCTTAAAAGTTATTGAACACTACCTTTACCCCGGGTCTTAATTGTAAGATTGTCGACGAAGGTATACAAGGAGGCAATTCTTAATGCAGCCCCCGCGGCTGCAATGAGCGGAATGGTAGCTAATGCACGGTCCGGGTTCGATGCCGCGCCATCACGGAAACGTATTATGACAATTTCAAAGGAAAACTGTTTTTGACAGCGGACACTGGTCCGGGCAACAAGCAGTCGTTTCGATTGAGTAATTGTATATATAAAAATTAAGTAGGTTTCGTTTTGTTTTAATTTCAGGTAAACAAATTATTGATTAATACTACCTACATTTTAATGAGACACCAATTTAATTTTGGTTGCGATGAGATCTGGATTCACAGAACAATAAAGATTCTACTACTCTCTCTGTAATATTTACAATAATTTAAAGTCGTGCCTATCGAAAAGAAAAGTAGTTAAGAAGAAAACATGTTTTATTAAAATGCCACTATAAACTTATTAAGATAACAAAAGCGAAATCTAGAGGATCAAATAAAAATATTGTAATAAATTAATTGTAGTGGTTGGTTGTGCAGTGCAATACTTCGGTGTGCCGCTGAAGATGCAAAGAAAGCACTAAGCAATTCAAAAATCATTAGCCTAAAATCGCCGAGACGGGCACCGACGCGAGCCCCAAACATCCCCGTCGCTCCCCTGAGCGATAAGCATTTCCCACTGTTATCAATAAAAAGGCTGAATGAGTTATTCTTAATCTGCCCATAGTGTTAATTTAACATTGACAGAGATCAAAAGCAACAGTCAAAGTCAAAAATGATTAATTCAATATAGGATATCACTTATTGAAAGTCAATTAGACAGACTAATCTAATTAATATTAAACCTCATCGCGTCGTGCGCACATAAACTGTGCATAATTTAAATGCGTTTGAGGGTAGGCAATCGTTCCACGGGTACTTTATTTGGTAAAGTATCCTATACTGCGAGAGGCGAGGTAGTTCAGAGTGCCCACCAATTGGCTCAGGCAAACAAATGTTTGCCTTGCCTTACGACAATGGTGGCCAGTTTAAGTAAAACATGCTCTAGTCCAGCGCCTCTTCCGTCTTCAAACTTTATTATAATCGTAGAGTCTTGTACACCTTTATCATGCGAGCTAGGCAATCGATATAAATTGTTTGCAGACCGGAGGCGGCAGGGTGAAAGGGTCCGTCCATTGTGATGTCATGCTACTGGTCCGGGGTCTAGCCTTAATGTATTGTTATGTACAATTTTATACATGTGCAGGGCTTTTAAGAAGGTATCTATGTATGTTATATAGGTAGTTTACGGACACAAAGTTTACACGGCAGATTTTTAATGCATTACTATAGAAATTTCAACGAATAATATCAAAAACAACTTTAGCATAAGCTAAGTTTGATGACTTTTATGACTGAAATCATTAGTTTTTACGTGTAATTGGAACAAACAAACATTCTTACAAACTTTAGCATCTACTTCTACTATATATATAAAAATAAATTGTGGTTCGTTAGTCTCGCTAAAACTCGAGAACGGCCGCGCCGATTTAGGTGATTTTAGTTTTAAATGTTCGTTATAGTCCAGAGAAGTTTTAAAATGTGAGAAAATATGGAAAAATGTAAAGTAAGTCAGTAAAAACAACAATTAAATTTTTCTATTTATTATTGTAAGGCGCGATATGAAGCTCGCCGGGACAGCTAGTTTATAATATTTTTAGGATGGGAAAGTTTATTATGTGGTAGGAATGGCAGAAAGCGAGTTTACTGCCGGAGCATATTATAAAAAATATTATACTTATCCGATTTTTAATAAGATTCGATTGCACATTTTTAAAGGTTCTGATTGACATTTATAAGGCTCTTATTCATATTTCATTTATTATAGCCACTAAAAGAAGAGTTCTGTTCTTTTTATTAATTAAAACGGAATGAGATTAAGAGCACGTACTTACCGTTATTTGCACTGGAGTCCAAGTTCTCTCCTCGAGGCGTATATCCTGAAACAAGATTTTTTTTATTAAATATTATAGCTTGTACAGTGGCGGACTAGGAGGCCGAAACAGATTTGTCTATGGTTTCGTCAGCCCTAGACTGTATTACGAAAGAATAAGAGCTATTTTGCAATACAGAAAAACGAGAAGTGTTACGGCAACCGTGTCCGACACTGTACAATGTTCAAAGACTTTCAGCGAAATCTGTTTAACGAATAAAAAAATACCTCTGGTCAGTATCTCCAGCAATTTACTCGAAAAATGAAACTCATTAGAAAACATATTAATGCACATCTGTGTCTCATAAAAAATACCAATGGACTAGGTAAATATTAGACACGCAAAAAACTTTATCTCACTTTCACCAAAGAAAGTAACTAGTAAATTATTTACTAAACCACAATTTTGACAATCCTTTATTTATCACTGAAAACTAAAACAGAATTTGGTTATTTTTGAAACTATTTTTAAATCACTCTATTTTTTAATCATATTGTCCTGAATCAGAAACATCGGTCGATGGATGTCGTCGCGAACTGCTTAATTGTGCCGTTTGGCCCGATTCATTAGTGCAATGTGAGACAGGGACGCATTTGGTAAGTTTTAATTTTTAAAGAAATAAAAAAAAGGTTAATCTTAATGATAAAGTTTTGTTTATTGCAGGATTTGCAGTGTTAAATAATTTCAGCTTAATTTTCTGTAAGTAGGTACCTATTTTATTTACAAACACAGATATTACACAATGAAGACTGAAAAGAAGGCCTTTAAACATAATAATAATAACACATAATAATAACACATCACACTCAGAGCCCCTAACTAGGAAGAACCTGTATCTAGGGTGCCCGAAACACACACAGAGACAAACATCACACCCAGACCGGAAACAAACATCGATATTCATCATATCAAAATTCGCCCCGCCCGGGAATCGAACCCGGGTGCACACGCTTACTCAGTCCACATCACTGCCAACTGAGCCACGGAGCAGTCAAACAAAGATATATTAATAAATAAAAAATTATAAAAGGTATTAAACCTTAAGCTGCACAATTGCACATGCGCAAGTACCAGAAATATTCTTGCATGCAACACATTATTATTTTACATTTCAAGTTCAAGGATTGTTTTCTGGGCACTTTGGTATTTACGCAACCGCGTGTTTTATTTCATGTACCTATGTTTTATGAAATAAGTGTAATCTAAGTCCGTCCCCCAACTTGGCACCGAGGTCAGGGTTGCCGACGCTCGTCTTTTGACCCACGTGCGTCGGCGCTCCTCTGACCTCATTTAAAAACATATCTCCATCCCGCACCCACAGGTCGCGACTCTTTGCTTGACATTTAACCCTTACCGTCATTGTCAATCTGCGTCCTTGTCTTCGCCATATCAAAGACTATACTGTTGTTCTCTTCTAACAGGTTATGACATATCGGCTGACATCTGACCTGAACGAAGTGGTTCTGTCTATCACTTTTTTGCATATTGTTAAACAATGCTTGCGTCCTCCTCGCACAAGTCGCGACCCCACAACTAGCCCGCTGAATAGATTAGGTGTTTTTGTATGTACTGCGGGTTCAATACTTCAATATTCATTGATACTCGGTTCGATGGCATATTGAATGCATGAGCTGTTGTTTAATATTTTATTTTCTGAACAAGATACAGTTTCTTTATGCTAGAACTTTAGAAAAAAAAAAAAATTATATGCCATTATAGCTTTTGATAACATTATAAAGCTTACTCTACAAATATCACATAATTTCTTCGCAAATGTTACTTCTTGCAAACAATATTAACTGTAATCATTATTTTCTATTACAGTTTTCAATGTAACTTGACCTAACTGATGAAAATTTCAGGGTTATGATGTGTAGGTAGCTAAAACAAAGATATAGTGTATGTCAGACCCCACACACACGTTGTTCCAGGTGAGTTTGACCAATATGGTTTGAATATAATCATGAGGCGCACACAGGAGCGCGTGCCGTATCGAGCTCAGTTTTTCTGCCGCTAGTGACCTGCGGCGATCGAGTGCATTCCTAGCTGAAACAGATGGTGCGGAGTCGGGAAACACGCCTGACGATGGATAATACAAATCTTTAGTATGAAAGGAATACTACAACGGTCTGGTTTGGTTGCTATGTTGTTCGATCTAGTATAAGCTTTTCTTTCGTGGACTGTCGGTTTCTCATTTCATTGTCCATATGAGTAGAATACCTACGTGAATCCCCCGTTTTAGGTGCAGTTAGCTAAAACAGTCAAACACACTATTGACCCTCCGGTCATCGTCACTTCTTCCGATAAGTTTGCAATGCATCTTTCTCAATGTGTGTACAAATCTAGCGTAAACCCAAAATTAAAGATTAAGCATCGAGGGTCTAAAAATATTGATGTTATCCTGTTCATTTGCATGACAGATATAAATCTGCATGAAGTGAAGCAGAGTCACATCCACAGGTTAGTGGCTGCATGTAATAGAAAGCGCGATGTCGAGCGGGCGGCGCGTGCGCGGCTCGTGTTTTTGCCACGATGAATATTTATCGCCCGCGGCCGCCATTAGCGCTACTGACGATGCCTGTACAGTGTACAGTTGGTTCACCTTCCAACACTGTTAAAGCACAAATAAGGTACCTTTTCATGTACTTAATCTAACATTATTGTAGTAGATAACGATAACTGGCCACTAGTCCGTGCTTCAGAAGGCATCTCAAGTCGTTAGTTTTGCAAGATACCTATAAGGTAGCTTTAAAATCCTACAATTCCTATAAGGTAGCTTTAAAACCATACAATTTGGAAAGGTATTGCCGCAATATTTCGGGGACTTCACACTTACGCCTCTTGGTGAATGTAGTTCAAAATAGCTCCTCAAAGGCGAGCCCGTGCCTTGTAGCAGAGTACATATTGTTAGGCTGGAACCATAACAGTTTTCGTGAGGACATAAATTAATTTAATTTCAAATCTGTTAAAATGTTAAGTACAAACTAAAATGGAACCTAAGGATATTGGTCTGAAAACTGAAATTAATAATTTTTATATTATAAATTTGTCTTATATAGAGATCTTGACAAAGAATGAGAGGATACATTAACGATTTTTATTGTTCTTTAGGTAGCTGGTGCCTCTTTTTTTTTCTCCAGAGGAAACCCGTCATGGGTACCTCTTCGCTCGGGGGAGAGACGAAGGTTATATTGGACTCGCACCGACTAAAACTCCCCGGTGATCACCATTGCATCTGTCATAGATAACCCCGGGAAGCACCCAAAAGGATTACAACTCTGGGTCCCCGCTTGACCAAAGGCACCTGACGCAAGGAATTTCAATGTTTTAGTAGCGGCGTTTTCCAACCTCTCTGATTTTAGGCTAAAGTTTTAGGATAGACACAAATTTTTCAAGACTGCCAATAGTGCTCAACTGACGGTCGGTGCTGACGTAGCTCCATGTTTATGCAAACGTAGCACAGTAGGCGCGTAGCTAATTATCATCGCTGCAGTATGTGCTTCCATCTTACATACAGTCAGCTTTACTTTAACCGTCGGTCTTACAACATTTGCAGTCTAAATCTGTATGTTTGTCTAAGTAAATAATTTATTTTAAACTAAACCAGCAGTTAGTTTCCAACTGTACATAGCGGTACACCTGATACAATTCCATCGGCGGGTCGGAGCGGAGGTTGATAGAAGAATGGACTCAATGTCGCCGATAGCGGGCAATTTTATAAATTCACATTTATTTCGCATTATAGGTTAAACGATCTAGATTATAGATAGATTTGCGATAAGTATTCTGCACTAGAAGATTGCCTATTGGTATTCAGTTAGGGATTTGTGAACGTGTTTTATTGAAATGTTGTTTTAACTAATAAAATAAAAAACGAGAAATACCTCGTTTTTTATTTTATTAGTTAAAACAAAATGTTATTAAATTTGCCTTTTTTACACTAGAGCTCATCATTTCAGCCGAGAGACCTCCACTGCTGGACATAGGCCTCCTCCCCAAAGAACGCAACAAGGCTAAATATTTGAGGGGCGGAGTAGCACTTTAAAGTAAGTAGATAACAGAAACGCTTTTCGACAAATGTTTTATTTGTCTTTTCCCGGTTTCATTAAGTTAATCTCATTTTTTTCAGACTTTCTGGTAGAGTCAGATATCTGTAAATTGACCTGGCCTTTATCTCGAACATAAGATAAACGACAGTCTTGTAAAATTCCAAAATGTTTATGCCTCATAAATTAATGAAGCATTCGATACTAGTGAGGGCACTGTTTCCTAAGATTTTAACGGAGACCTACCTATTTTAATGCTGTTCTGTTCTGACAGCCTTTATCGTCTTAAAATTTTTACTACATATTTATTTATTAGAAAATAGTGCTATGCAAATAAAAAAATCTTATAGGATAATTATATGTTAGGTTTCCACGTTACATCTCTGGTTAGCGTTTTGTTCTCCACATAATCAATAGAAGATAATGGTTGTAGACATTTTTATAAATATTTAAATTACCTTCAAATCCTAAAAAGAAAAAGAGAATACAAGTTAAGAGCCAGTTTACAGCGATGCTAGCGCCATTCACGAAAAAAACTAATATCTTCTAAACAAAGGCAAAAATCAAAAATGTGGCACAGTATGACACTAGATAATGTAGCCTAGTATTTTTAGGGCACAGTTGTATAGCTTTTAGGTAAAAAAAAGTAAAAGTAGCCACTTTTAGCAATAATCCGTGTATAATTTTGTTCTTTTAAGTTAGGACTACTTTACTGTGCTGAAAAAATAATAAGCAAGATTATCTAGTGTCATACTGTGCCACATTTTTGATATTTGCCTTAGTTAAGAGGATATTAATTTTTTTCGAGAATGGCGCTAGAATCGCGGTAAACTGGGTCTTAAACATTTTAATAACATAATAACGATAAGAACAATTTGGCTATTTTTAGTTAAATAAACCCTGAAAGCCACATCTTAACACTAATTAGGTTGAAGGTAAATGTCACAACAGAAGTCAAAAGCTCGGTATGGGTAATTCTACCGCTAAGTACTATGTCTTGGGTTTTATAATAGCCATAAAAAGGGAAACAAAATGGATGCTTAAATTTAAATAATCTAAGTACATAATTAATTTGTTACTTTGTTTTGCAGCTGGTCATTTTATAGATGATCGTCTTGTTTTGGAAGCTCGTAACATGGAATAGATATTTTATATTCTTCTTGCTTTGACTGCTCCGTGGCTCAGTTGGCAGTAATGAGGACTGAGTAAGCGTGTGCACCCGGGTTCGATTTCCGGGCGGGGCGAATATTGATATGATGAATATCGATGTTTGTTTCCGGTCTGGGTGTAATGTTCGTCTCTGTATATGTTTCGGGCACCCTAGATACAGGTTCTACCTAGTTAGGGGCTCTGAGTGTGATGTGTTATTATAATTTATTAATTTATAAGATTATCATCATTATCATCACCATCTCAGCCGAAAGGTGTCCACTGTAAAACACAGGTTTTACCTCTTATAAATTGATTTTATTAATTGTGTGCTTTTTGCTTTTTAAACTCATTAGGTAACATTGCATTATTTTCTTGGGTACCCTTTCATAATGCTATAGTTGGAAATAACATTATAATATGTAGGTATGAATAAAATCTAAATATTTTGATATTTCTTGATTGTAGAAATGTGATATCTATTTATTGTTAAAATTGATTAAAATATTCATGATAATGTTCTGTCACAGTAATTACCATTTGGGTGATATTAATTTGGAATACAAAGCTGTGCCCTGCGTTATTTAAAATCCTTTAAAATCTACTCTTCAAGAGCCCTAGAATTGTGTATCTCTATCAAATAAGTAGTTTCTACAAAACTTTATCACGCCCTTACTTTATTGTACAAAAACGCTGTAAAACCATTGCTCAATGCTATTCATAAAATTAATTTGGATACAAATTACGTCTTTATTCCTAAAATGTATTTACTCTAGACTAGATATGTCAGTCAGAATCAGAATTAAGCAAAGTCTTCTCGACTTGAGCATCCATTCTTCACGGTTCAGCGCACAAATCTCCCGACGATTTGCATAGTAAACTGCTGTTTTAATACTATGCGGCGAATTAATTACAAATTTAATCGGCAATTTGTTTTAGTTTACTGAAACCTAAACGTTTTTGCCGCTTTGAATTATGAATTCATTTATCATTCATGAGCTGTTTGTTTTGCTCGAGAGTGCGAAGGGAAATTTGATTTAGACCACCTCCGTGGTTCAATTGGCAGTAATGTTGGTTGCGTCTTCGAAGGTCCGGGTCCGATTCCCGACGGGGGCGACGACGGGGCGACAGGGGCGTTGGTTTCCTGGGTTTACTTTCATTAATTTTACCTCACAAGGGGCTCTGAGTTAAAAAGATAAGTATACCCATAATTCAGATTGTAACTAAAAAACTTTTGAGCATAAAACAAAATAAATAGATATATCAAAATGGTGAAGAATCGAATACGTGCATTCATCAAACAACGTCTAATTGAAAAAAAAATACTGCGAAAAGTTACTGCGTCACTAAATTGTATATCGCACTAATGTTATAATACGAATAATGGAGTGCTGCGAAGTTCTCTCAGGAAAAAGGCATTTTTCTAAAACACAGTCCCTTGACAAACAATTACGCGGGTAATTTGCATATAAGTGACTACATGTCCGCTTGTCACGGGAGATACTTGTACGCTATGGAACGTTTTACTTTTCTGTTTTACTTCACTTCTCTGAGTTTCTATAACTTTTTTTTATTGGATTTCAACTTTTTGACTGCTCCGTAGTTCAGTTGGCAGTGATGTGGACTGAGATGCGTGTGTACCTGGGTTCGATTCTCGGCGGGGCGAACATTTTTGTAATGAATATCGACGTTTGTTTCCGGTCTGGGTGTAATGTTCGTGTCTGTATATGTTTCGGGCACCCCAGATACAGGTTCTTCCTAGTTAGGGGCTCTGAGTGTGATGCGTTAGTTAGTACTATTAAGTACTCACTACTGATACTCAGGATGGAAATCACACAGTAGCTTTTAGAGTAAGTGCAAAAGCATATTTAGCTCTCCCTTTCTGTATTAACTATAAAGCTAACCCAAAACATTCCTTTCAACAAAGCCGTTACATCAGAAACCAATCTCACTAAGCGACCTACAAGTCCTGCTAGCCTAGTACGCAGACCACATTTCGCCAGCTCCATACAAAGGCTTCCTTACGCGACTTTATCACAGATCTAGAGTAACAGACGCGACGCATGCCTATGTCGACATAGGACAGGGCCTTCATCGTGAGAATACCGGCCGGCTGAGGTTTCTCAAGAGGCAGTTGTGTATAGGTAGTTGTTACTGAGTTGGAAACACGCAGATAGTACTTACCTAAAATAAGCCCCCTTTTCAGCGTGGCCCATTTAGGGGCTGAATATAAAGATTCTTAGCATTCTACAGAATTAAAACACAATTCATGCATTGTTTTAAATGCTTAAAAATGTCAAGAATTCATGTATGCAACCTCTAAATAGACCACGGAAGGGGTACTAAGAATGGCCCCATTCTTATCATAACAACTGAAAGTCTAATCTTAAAATTAACAAATAAGAACCCTTTGAAAGTTAGGTTTGTTATCAGTTACAGTACCTACTTAGCAGTAATCTTAAAATTTTACTCGAAAAATTAGATTTTCGCACGCATTGCTGAATAACATTATAAATTTTCTTTTATGCGTTCTTTAATTTCTTTATTAATAGAAGATATACTAGATAAGTTAGTGACATACAATCACCACACCGGGCAACCTTGTATTTCCCTAAAGAAAAAATATCACAGTATATTTGTAAATAGATAATGCAGTAAATATACTTTTCAACGTTCTCTTGTAAATTAATCTAGAAGCGATCAAATTAAAGTAACAACGGTTCTAGGTCACTTACTATTATCTAGCTAGCTAGACCTCCGAGGAACTGTTAATGGCCTCTCTACAACTCCGCCTCTGATTGCCTGCTTGGAAATTAATTAGCCTAGAAAACAATTAATTATTATTTTGTATAGAGTACTCTGTAAACTGGTTATAGCAACGTTATGACTAGACTTTTGATTTAGATAACGGCTATCTTACGTTATACTTATAACACTGATAATAACGTTGACGGCTAAACACCCGCGCAATACTAACTTGTTAGCAAAACTGGTATTTTTTTGTAAAATGTTATTAATAATTGAATCTTATAAGGTACTTAGAGCAAAAAGATTAGAAAATTTAACGATTCAAAAAATTATGTCATGTATTATTCACATCAAACTTTATGCAGCTGAGAACAATCTTTTTTTTTGCAACATTTTCAATGAACCTAATTTTAAGAAACGTTAATTCGAAAAGCTTCAAGTATAAAATTGTTAGTTTTTATTTACGGATCAAAGGTAAGAAGCGTTCCCCTATCCTACAAACAAATGGTACAATTTTGTGGTTTATGTTACCGTGATTCAATTACGTAAAACAGACGGTTGGCTTGTTCCCGTGAGCGCTCTCCCATGACGCCATCTTGCCGATTTGGGCGGGAAAATGATAGTGACAGGACGCTTGGTGCGTTATGGATGCGTTCACAGCGTGAACATGCCTCGGAAAGTTCACGGAAAACTCTTTGATAAATATACAGTCTATAGTTTTATAGCGTGGGCTGAGTTTCCAGTCTTGATGAGGTCTTAACACGACTGAAAAATGAACTGTTAAAATGCACTTATCTGCTAATTAAAGATTTAAATAGCTGGGTGAAAATCCAAAGTGAAAAAAAAACATGGCAAACGTGATTTCGGTAGTGCAATGTGCTCGTTTATCATTAGGATATATTTTTTTAGTAGTGTACGTACTTCTCCACCTGGGCAAAAAAAATAATTGAGAAAGGGCATCTTAACATCTAAAAAAAAATTGTCAAAGTGTCATTTTATCATCACGGTGGCTTGTCCTGAACCCAATTTCACTCGTAAAGTATCTTCTCCTACCTACAATCACGTTCACGATTTTGTTTTAAATCGATTTGCGTATCATTTTATTTTAATATAGTCTATGAATAAAAACTATTGTTGTTCGTTCATCTACTTTCTTACACATTTGACAAGCACTTAACTTTTGTCCTGAAAAATGTTATAATTTCAAAGGACAGTAAGTTTTAGACCGATAGCTCTGGCAAAACTAGTTTTTTTCATTCCCCGTAATTTTCCTCGCCTCGGATTAGTCCAGCTTAACCTCAATGTGCACAAGCGCCGCTTATAACTACTTTGTAGATTCTCACAAAAAAATTAGTTTCTCATTTCAGTGATCTATCTTAATAAAGTCCCCTTAGCTAAGCGAGCCACTTCTACAACTTCTTTTGCTCCAATAGATACTTAAATGTGTATAGGCATTCTTCTGTTTTTTTTAAATAAACACATTTACTGATTTACATAGTCATATTATAAGAATAAAATATTTTAAGGTAGATTTAGCCGCATCATAACATCCAAACTGACACAAATTAAAAAATATCAAACTTCAAAGTTTTTCTAAAAGTATTGTTTTTTATATAATAGCCACGCTACTTTTGCGGCCTTTAAAATTTTGAAGCTAAAAAAACAACGTCTGTAAGTAATATTTAAAACTTCGCTCAACCCACACGTGCGTTCCTCAAATTTTGCAGGCCACCGCACAACAAATGATAGACATATCATTTCAAACCACATTCTCTGCCAACATTGATTGATTGTAAGTAGTCTAGTCTAGGCAACCTAAACGAAAACTAGAGATACAAAGACAAATTGCCTTCTCTTGTGGTAAAAGCTACTGTTTCATAATTCTACCATGACTTTATTTTTCTTTAGACTAAAATTAAATATTAATTCACACGAAACAATACCGGAATACAAAAATAAAGCCGAAATACATAAAAGTATACTTTTCTAATTTACCTTTTTTTTAGTTAATTTTAAAATGTGATATAGTTATTTCTGTGTCTCTTATAGTGTGCTCAGACACAAGATAGCCAACATTGATCGATATTATTATTACATTATACCAATACTCCACTACAGACAAGAAAAATAAATTTTGGTTTTTCTAAACTTAGTACGTATTTGTTTCGTGTTTTTTGCGTAATTTCACAGAGCACATTCATTGTATCTTTAAAATATCCTTAGTATTCGTATCACATTTCAAAGCTGAAAATATGAATTACCAACATTATCAGAGACTTACAGAACCGGGCCTTAACTCAAAAACATGATCATAACACACGGTAGGCATAATCTATAGTAATGAAGTTGTTACGCTGAGCCTACCGGATTACAGAGGCATTACTCTTGTCTTAACGATGTGATTGTCCAAATTATAGTCGTTAGGTTCAGACGATCCGTAACGGGTCGCAGCAATCTAGTTAGCATTTTGTATTATAGTGACACTATTTTGAGGTAATCGCTTGTTCATAAAATCCTGTTATGAAAAGTTAATTTTTTGAGAAGCTCCGTTTCTTAACTAACTTGTGCTTAGTGCGGAAAATTAGATTGAATATGCTACAGTCTCTATTAAAGTTTTTTTTTATTCTTTTAGTAAGACTATCCAGAGAAATATATTTTCATATTTAATGACTTAGCATATTAAATTCAATAACGTAGTTGATTTCTTCTTCTTTTTCAGAAGCTTTGTTACATTCTTGTAATCAACTTTGCTTTAATAAACAACTGTTAGCAAAAAAATAATATACAAGCAACTCAACCGCAAACGACCCGCTAGAAAGACGATCCGTTTCCAGCACCTCACATTAATAATGCTGGCATAAAAATGCATAATCATAATAAGAAAAAGCTATGAAATGAAATGGCACGTGGCAATCGCGTGCCAGCCAGCGTGCGTTCCGCTCGCTTTTTGCTAAGAAACCATGAACCAGCCTGGCCTCTGACAATGGGTAAAATCATCGAGATAGCACTAACATGAGCTATCTCGCCGCAAGAGAGCGGCCAGGTGTGGAGGAAGAAATGAGGCGATGCGGATGAGTTTAAGTTACACTTTCGCTAACAATTTCGTTGATTTGGTTTTGACTGATTAACTACACTAATAAAAAGAAAAGGAAAGATTTGATTGTTTCTTTCAATCAACAAGGCTCTGAAATTACTAGACCTATTCTTTAAAAATTCTTTCACCATTAGAAATTATAATCCTACTTAGGCTCTTAGTCTGACTGTTTTTTTTTGTCTTCTTTGAACTTTGAATTTCCATGACATAAACTTTATTCAATTAGAGACAGTCCTTCACACAAAGTAGACAGCCACTTATGCCACAGACTTCCACACTCTCCTGCACCGTTCCGAGCAAGAAACGACGCGTGCCGGTCGCGTGCGCGCGCCACAATTACCTGCCTCATCTTTATTAGCCGCGCTCATTGCCGATTAAGAATGTTCAGCAAAGCGGATCGCCTGGGTCACTCGATAGACTTGCCCACGTGTGTGGATAGAGGTGGCAGAGGTAAAAAAAAATTAAGCACAGAACTGTGGGTTAAACGCGTACTATAAGGCGGGTCGAGTGTGACGCATCACCGAAATTCAGGTTAATTTTCCGAAAATCAATAATATAAAACTCTTCCGTTACTGACTGACTGACTGACTGACTGACTGACAGACAACGCAGAGCCGTAACTACTGGGCGTAGCGGGCTGAAATTTTGCATGTAGGTTCCTTAGGGAGTGTAGGTGAGCACTAAGAAGGGATTTCCCGAAATTCCCACGGGAACGGGAAAAAACGGGAATTTTGTGTTTATGAGAAATCTGCGCGGGAAAAACCGCGGGGCAGCCTCTAGTCACCAATAAAATATAAACAAATAGCAATTAAAATAATTTTATAGAAAATTGCCCCCCAAAAAGTTTTACTTTTGCCCTTCAAAAGATCTGTAGGGAAGGCCATGTCTAACAGTGGATGTCTGTCGCTCGGTTAAGAAGAAGAAAAGCATTTTGTAAATCTGCTTACAAAATACCAGTCTACGTTCTGAACTCTACATCGTTTCAAAGACCCCTCATTACGAACTAAAAGATTGCCGGTTGACAAAAAATAACTAGTAAGTGTTGCACCGACCTGTACCGGAAGAGGGCAGGGTTGAGACGGCCATCGTTTCCGGTCACCGCGCTCGAAGGGTTGACAAATTACAGGTGTGTTTGCTGTGTGCCGGTGCTTTACTTTACTTGTCTTGCGTAGTTGCTTGTTTTAATAGCTTAGGTTTTGCTAAAAAATAGTTAGGGTGCTGCTTTGGTAATGGTTGGGCAAAAATAACCAAAGAATGGCTATGTATGTCTACATTAATGCGGAGGGACGGAGCAGCTTGCGTTAGTGGCATGCGCTGTGGTAGAACCAGTATTATTAATGCAATTGCTATTATATCTCAGGTCTGCGTCAGTCAAAAGAAATTAAAAATTAAAATAAAATATTGATTTTGTAAGGAAAGATTGGCCGTTTTACGAAAAGTATCGTAAAAGTTGATAAAGTAAAACGTAGGCATATACGCTTTTTTATTTTTGATTAGTTCGGACGACTTTATTCTACACCAGACTACGCTTACTGAGGGCGACGTCAAAGACTAAATACTATTGTTTTGTACGTACTGTAAAATAAAATATTACTGGCTAGATTAATTTAATTAATAAAAGTAACGCTACATTCCATGCAAAGTATTAAGAAGACCACGACAGCTAGATTGAAGATAAGATAACACAATGAATCCGAGCGTTTGCTTTGCGGTAAAACAATAAAAATGAAACGTGTGCTCACTAGGCGCACGCACTGTTCCGCCTCGCCGGTAGCTTATTAAAATTATTCATAGACCGACAGGTACCCTATCTATTTGCTAGATTTTTTCAGATTTGAACGCACTTTTTCTTATAGGTACCTACAAAAACTTAGTTTTTCTAGTTTTGTATTTTTTTACTTAATAAGGTATTCTGGTTAAAATAAGTTATAATTATTTAAGTTTATTTTAAAAAACGAACGTGTTTTCTAAACAACGCTACAACTCACTCTTAGAATTTTTTCAAATAAGTAGGTAAGTAGTAACAAAAATTTTCTAGTCAAAAAAATTGCATATGAAAGATCTCCATATTATTATAACTTTTAAACAACATTAAGTGTGTCATGTTTATGTTTTAGTTTTTAATGATTGTATTGAATAGTTTATGCATGGTTCAACAAAAATTAAGCTGTTCTAGCTGTAAATTTAGCCGTCAGAATGCAATACAAGTTTGCTCAACAAAACGCATCCTTATTGAATAAATAAGTCCCTGTCCCCATGTTTGCAAGTGCCATTAAAAAACAAAAATAGCTCGATCATTGCACGAGGTCTCGTTAACTTCCTTGCTAGCAGTTTGTACCTACGAGTAGTATAATTGACCGCGCCGACTCCGCCCGTAAATTTACTTTGAATTATCATGCGACTCCTCACGCACAGTAATTGGGTCCAGCCTCCGGGTGACAGTGTAGGTAGGATGACAATTATTCCTTGTAAAATTTGATAGGTAGTTGAGTCGAATAAACGTTAAATAAAAAGCATTTATTCAATATCCTTGTATCCTTAAAGGTATCACTCATTGAGAGTCTATATAGTAAAAAACAATAACTCAAATACATTAAAAACATACCTAGTATCCTTAAAAGCGAGGTCAATATATATAGTTTAATCTCTACATTCTTTGATTTTGTTAGATTAAGAATCAGGTTATTTACTTTCGGTCCTAAAGAACCTTATCAAAGAGACAATTGAAAATGGCAAGAACATGATACAAAAAAAACTATTGCGATAACTTCTGTGGCAACTGTCATTTTAATATGGAAAATAATAATAATAATATGCCTGGTTAAAACTAAAGCACCAAAGTCAATGTTAAACATTCTGTCTGGGCTTTACAAAGCCCAGCCTTTACCTGTGGCTTAACCATCAAAATCTAAATCGAATCACCAAACCGTAAAATTCGATATTTTGTAAACAGCAACAAGTAGGATTTAAGATCAATATAGTGGTATGTATAACTTTAAAGTAAATAGTATAGCAAAACTATTTCAAATGTATGGTCACCGTACAAAGCCCTATAAATAATTGAGTGGTCTGAACATATTGAAAATTATGGACATAAAGTATAACAGAAGTTCCCGATGCACGGTTTGATGTTTTATTGAAAAGACAACGGAATCAGTATCAGGCACCAATATTCAGTCTGAATTAAAATTTACTTTTAGTTCTAGAGCCTAAACCACAAACTGTCCATGATATAGAAAACGATAATGACATAGTGGGAAAGTATAGCAAACTACGATTGTGCTCGTAATAAAAATATACTTCAATCATAACAACAAGTGTAAAAAAAAAATTAGTTCGAACTTGGTAAGATAACAAGCCGCCTTCATTCAGAAGAAAAAAACTAATGTATTTACCGTATTATTTATAAAGATACAGTAGATTTTAAGAAGCTTTACTGGAGGTCTACTTCTCTGGTTCGTATAATGGTAAATACGTGACACCAGTCTAAAAAACTACAATTCTCTAACTTTTTATGAATAACAACTAAAATTATTTAAAAAATTAATTTTTTTATGAAAATGTAATGTAGGTATCCTAAGGTGTTTTTTACTTTATCGTGAGGCATTTTTAACTTAAAAACTTAACTTAGACTTTAAATATTATAATATACAAAACTACCGTAGCCAGGTCAGGAATAAAACAGTAAGCAACATTATTTTAAGATTTAAGATTAGTGGAAGGCAAAGTTTAATGCGAAAAAGGGAATTGAATTAAAGTTAACTCTGCGCCAATAAATCAGCGCCAACCGTGACCGCGTTTATCAATCATCGAATAATAATAATAAGTTATTATTGCCCAAGCACATAAAAGTCCAGTCTCTAAAGTTGTTTTATTTTTACAGATGCAATAAATGGCCAGTGTAACAATTTCTGCATGAAAAACCGGAGTTTTCACAGATAGGTATGCGGACTAGACAAAAAACTTTTTATAAAATTTTGTTTCACAAATAAAAACACATTTAGAAAACAAAATACATCTTAGAAAAGTTTTTCTTCTACTTCTGACTCTAAATTTTAATTCTTAAGACCCACAAGGTTTACCTAATAATGTAATAAATATGCTGAGTTGTCAATTTTTGAAGTTTTGTCGAAGAAGTCGAATCCAGAATCCCGATAAGAAAGAAAGATTGTTGTTTTTAATGGACTTGACAATTAACTTCCTCCATTAGATGAGACTCAAATTCATCTAAAAACCATCGAGCCGAGTCCGGGGCGTTCATAGATTTCCTCAGCCTCAGGCCGGTGCACTGCGCACTAGAGAGCGAATATCGATCATTATAAAGTTCCACTTGGAATGGTAACGGCGGACGCGCACGCGACCTCTTGCCAAAGAATAAATCGCAATACTCCTATCAACGGAATAGAATTCACAATCACAAAGTTAGTCACCTAGATCTTGCTTGACTTACATCTTTTGTTACAGTAGAGATTAAGGGAAAGGGGTTGCTGAACAATTATTGCTTTTGCTTTCTCAGATCTTTAAAATTAATCGCCCGGAATAAATAACTTAGTTAGAGCTATATAGGTAGAAGTCGCCTGTTGTTAACTAATCATTGTATTTATTAATTGTATCTAGTGTTAGTTAATTCCTCCCTTCACTACATTATATAAGAAAGGAAAACTTAATCTTGCTTTTATCTTCTTGTCATCCAAGCTTTTAGTCTTAAAGTAACTACAGTAGACCATCTCGAGGTATCTCATCTGTGTCTCCATTACGCTACCCGCGCCGATTGCCCGAGCTCCACGCGCCTTCTATAGATCACTGAGCATGCTCTCTATACTCTACTAAGAACCGCTTAGGAGTTACCACCGAAGAATCTACATCTGGTTTTAGACTTTACTCATCAGAGTCAAGAGGTATTTTGGTGTGCAGTTCAAAAATGAAATCGCAATTTTTTCTCCCAGTAAACGATGGTCGTAGTTGACCAGCATCCGCAGTATTTCAGCGCGGTAAGAGTATAAATTCCGCGCGCTGATTAATCCTATCGCATCGGAAGTGCTTCGGCGCGCATTTGGACAGATATTTATTCAGTCATTAGCTGAATACCGGATTGCGCCTGCGCCGGTATCGGCCACGAGCGCCGCGTAATTGAGACAAATGTGATGGCTACTTTACTTACTCAACGCTTTTTCTGAATGAATTAAAATTGTTTGCGCTCCGCTGCGTCGATTTTATTGATGCCCTTTTGAGTGTTTATAGCTAGTTCATGCGTACATTTCTAGCTGTCGAGTAAGTACAAGGAAATAAAATATTTAACGATAGAAAGATTTACTTTACAGTCATACATTTTTCCAACTCTCTCAAGATTATGGCTATTCCGTAAATAACTGAAAGTCTTATAGAAAGAATGACAGATATACTATAGCTCAATTGCTTGAGATAGAAACCTGAAATTTCAGGTAGGTACTTAGTGCAAGAAACTTTTTTAAAAAGGTAAGAAATTAACCACATTCTTACAATAAAAGGAAAAATGATTCATATGTAATATTTGATATCATCATGGTAACTGCCTATTATTTACTCTTCATCCGGGTTAGTTGGATAATGTAAGTAAGAAAGTAGAGTCTCAGAGCTGGAATTATAATTTTCAATCACCTACAGATAAAACGTCTGGTCTTAGTTTTCAAAACGTCATGAGTCAACCAGCGGAGCGGAAACTCAACCACGACATTACTATTTCCCATTTCTCGCTGCTGCGGAGCATAGGTTTGCATTGAATTTGCAGAAATTACAAACATTCTACATCATAATAATTTATGTATCATACGATTGCTATGGTGAACTCAGTAGTGGAAGTGGTGTTAATTTCCATTCTCCCTAATGCAAGTGGTTGAGGAGTGATGATGATTCCAGGGTTTGATTCTGGAGGCACTTTGTTATTATGGAATACTTATTTTAAGTTACTGTTACATTAACTTCTACTTGAGATCGGATTTTAACTTTAGCTCCTCTAATGAAGTAAAGGCACATTCTTCTAGTCATGTATTTATTTAAATTTAAGCTAAAACCAAATAAGTATAACCCTTTTTGAAAAACAAAACAAAACACGAGGATTACAATTAGAAATTACCTAGAGATCTCTCACACATTTGGGCTCTGTGTTTGAATAAACAAATTTATAATAAGTATTCAAGAAGTGATATTTTCATTTTCAGCCTATCCCAACCAGCGCGACTACAGCAACATCATTTCCCATATCTCGCTACTGTAATTGATACTATTTCACCGAGCTATCTCGATCGCTCGTTGCTCAGGTAGACACGGCAATTTTCGTCCGCACTCCGGAGATACGTTTAATTGTTGGCCTGCTCCGGTCACGCTTTCTATGACTGAGAGCTGTGAGAGACGGTAGCTGTTATCGGTGCGCTGTATTCGTTACTATAGTTTCATGTGTAGGAACCACCTTTGAATCGTAATTACAACCCATAGACGTCCACTGCTGGACATATTGCCACCAGGCCAAACATTGGCCACAGGAGTTTGCCGTAATCGCTATACGCTTGGCAGGCAGGTTGACGATTTGGCTCTTCAAGTATTTTAATGAAGGACGCTGCTGCCCGTTCTTCGGCTGTTTCCTCAGTTGCCTGCCAGTTCTATAATACCGACAACTTTTGTATAAATTTCCAAAATCCTTTATATTCTTAGTACCTTTATCCTCGTTGATGTTCTGATTACCCTTGTATGTCTCTAGGGTATCCTAGGCTGTAATCATACCTCCTTCCACCGCATTTGGTACACAGGACTACAGGACAATAATCTTTCGAGTCTAAGTAAAGCTTCATGAACTATCGATCAGCACCTGTTTAACTTTATTGCATCGCTATAGACATAAAATTAAATGGCTGACAAAAACAATAATTTAGTAGATATCATGTTAAATACTTGTTCAACATGTGGTCTAGCTAGAGGGTTTAGCGCAACCTAGATTGTTTTAATACCAATAACTTCCTGAACCGTACGAACTTTAAAAGAAACCGGCAATAATTAGCTGCAATATTTCATCTACGCCTTCCATCTCCAGCATGCTCCAACAGGCGTATTAATTACTCGGCCGGAGAATTATTTAACATTACCCTACATGGTTGGCCGGTAGCCCGAGAGCACGACGCGGCCGTGTGCATCCATCTTCCAAGTTTTTACTCCTAGGTATGCTAATGCGCAATTATTAATTGCTAGAACTTGCTTGTTAACTTCATATTGCTCTTAAGAGGGTAGGTCGGCCAATGGGAGCGTGTCGACGCGATGACCGCTAAGATCTTTTAATTTTTTCTGCAAGCGTTGCGTTGCGTAGGCTGTATGAATTTATGTGTAATCATTTTAATTGCGGTTTCATGTTTCTTTCACGCGTCTGCGTTTATTCTTCAGGTGTTATTAATTAAAAAAAATATATTGATCTAGTTTCCGGGTTTTTCTTTTTCTCTACAGATCTGAGACCATGCAACCATGCAAGTTATTGAATATTTAGCAAAATCGAACACAGCCAAATGACCTTTTTTATTTTCGATCTTCTCAACCACTTAATTATAAATGCGAAAGTAACTCTGTTGTGTGTTAAACTATTGAAACGATTTTAACGAAATGTCGCACCTACAGAAATATTCTAGAGCCTGTAAAGTATATATGATTTTTTTTATCCTAAAAAACCCCACGGAAAAAAAAAATATTTTGCCGTTTTAAAGTAAAAATGCGTGGGCGAAGCCTCAGGGTACCTACGCACCTACGGTACACACTTGTAGCCAAAATTCTCTTCAGTAAGTTCATTTTTAAAGAATTGTCTCCACTGAACTCATTGCTATCAAAACAACAGCGTATTAATGTCATACCAGATTTAAATCCTTGCAGCATTACGAGGCGATGTATGATCGCTAGATTATGGATGACGGCGTGTCGCGAGTGATACAATGGCAGTAGAATGCGGCTGTCATCTGGCCGGCGACCGGCTACCGGCCGACCGACGTTAATACTTTATCTGGGCGGTCTTCATTGCAGCTTCGGCTGCTAGCCCGCGTCCGTTTAGGGATGTCAAAGTAGGTACAGGAACCTGTCTGTATCGAGCTACTTTTCGAGAAAAAACAGTGACTGAATAATAATAATAGAATCACACTTAGAGCCCCTAACTAGGAAGAACCTGTATCTAGGGTTCCCGAAACATATACAGAGACCATCATTACACCCAGACCGGAAACAAACATCGATATTCATCATAACAATGTTCGCCCTGCCGGGTAACGAACCCAGGTCGAACCCACTCAGTCCGCATCACTGCCAACTGAGCTAAGGAGCAGTCATAAGAAGAAGCAGTTCAAAAATAACTAATACAAGTACAGTAAAATTGGAAAAGAAGAGACAGAAGGAAAGGAGCGGATTTACCCTAGGCAACCCAACTTGTTTGGTTCTGCTACTTTTACCAACAAACGTTTAATTAGTGATAGAAAATTATAAAGTTCATGATTTTGTCAACGAACACGTCGACGCTAAGATAAAATTTACAACTGATAGTAAAATTTTACTGAACGATGTCTTGATGGCGATGACATTATGACCATCAGCTTCAAGAAGGCTACAAGACAATACATGAATTTCACGTTGTCTTAGTTGGACTTCATTAGAGCTACCAAAATTGGAATAATATAGAATAGGAGTTTATATCCACTCTTTGGTGTGTTAAGAAAACCCTGCGTAATGATACAGATAACCGAGAATGTTGTCATTTTACCATCTGTCCCGACCACATGAAATAAATATATTCCATCCCATTCTATATCTATTCGCAGATCTATCGACACGATGACCTGTACATCCCTGCGTCCAGTGAAAGAGGCGTGCGCGGGTTGCTCTCATTAATCTTTCATTTCTACGTTATATTATTACGGGGACTGGTTTGCGCGGATGCTGCGGGGTGCGGGCGGGGCGCGGGGGTTCGTGAACCCGAGTGAACTCGGTAGCACCTGCCGCCTTCGCTCCGCAAGGTTTCGCATACTTGGAAACTCTGTTGTCGATGCAGTTTTCTGTGTGGTTTGTAAATGTAACGTGAAAACTGAATTTTCCCACCCTTGCTGTTTGTTAAAACAGATCGTTTTATCTTTTACTGTATTGAATTGATAACATAATATCCTTGATTGAACTACTACGAAGGTACATACTTAAAATGAACTGGATGTAGATTGAATGTGATATCTAGCTTGTTCAAAAGTGAACTTTTTATTCACCTGAAGGGTTCTATTTCTGACAACTAATTCTCAGCATTCGCTGAGATGACACCTTTTGTTTTTAGTAGCTAACAACCTTTTTAAGTTAGTGTTAATTTTGAAACGTTATACTACACTGTAATTAAAAAAAAAACTCATTTGTTTTCGTATTAATTGTCCTGAAACAGTTTTCTAAATAGGTATTTAGTATTAGTAGCCAGCGGAGAACAGTAGCAAAAAGAGTTTATCTACATATTTCCTTAATTCGGCTTTTGTCTTTAAAGAGCATCGCATATTGTTTAAGATGGCCTATCAACGCTAGAGCAAACTTAAAACAAAATTCAAAACACCATAGGGTACGCGATAGAGTGATAGCCTATCTCCCATCGGCACCATTGTTTGGCAAAGACAAGAGTCGGGTAATTACATGCGCGGAGCACCTCTGCCCTTTGTGACTCGTAATTACTTTTATAATCTACCTCTAGATTTTCGATTTGTCTGTCTGTCGCTTATCTACTTAAGTATTGAATTCCAAAATATTTATTTCATGATTAGCGTTGGTCAAAAAAATTAAAAGCCTATGAGTAAAATTCACTTGTGTTTTAAAAATAAAACATAGGTAGGTTAGGTACCTGTACAGGTACCTTGTTCTCTGTTTTTGTACGCTACACAAGCGTAATATATGTGTAAATGCTTGTCTACATATTCTTTGAAGTACTTAGGTTCTTATCAAAGTCACCATCACTGGATAAAGGATGTTATTTCATGATAGTAAAATATGACTAACGTATTTGAAACAATGATGATAATACCGCTTTCTTGTCAACACTTAATACAGGATTATTGACATTAAAAACTAATTTCATTTTTGATATTAAAGGGTAAAAAACATTAGCATGTTCGGACATTATAACTAAAAATTTTGTATGAAGATATTTCAGTATTCTAATTTATTTACATATTTAAGACACTATATTTTAATATTTTAGTATAAACCATTTAATTAAGTAAGAATTTAGTATTAAAAAAAATATATATATGCCTTAAAACTATTTCCTGTGGTCTGTTCAGATTGACAGTTGATGGCTATACACCCGTTAAAAAAATATAATTAATAACAATATCGTTACTATAAATACTGTTACTTACTTGTTCATATTTCTATATTTCTTCATCAATTTGATAATTACAAGCAATAGGTATTTATTAATAATATTCATCATAAACAATCGGTTATACGTCCTAACGACTTATCTGTGGACCTTAAAAACGACTATAAACATCCAGAATACTAAAAAAGTTGGATAATTTGAGAATCATGCACTAGCAACACCGATCAGCTGTCCTAAACCATTTCGTTTTCACCGGAGCGCGTCGAAATGTTTCTTAAATGCAGCTGATAATATTTGTTTTTAAAAATTTGTCAAAGATCGATGCAACTTTCCTGTTCTATGGATTAATTGGTAAGTTTCAGTATTATTATTGCAATGACTTAAGTTCAGTGAACCTTTCTGGGAGTAGTATTGCAAATACAGTTTTTTTTCTTTCTACCCTAAAAATTATAACCGTTATCGATGTTTTAAAACTGAATTGTATTTTCTGTGGACATCTTCTCTGTGGACTAGACGTCCACAGAAGAGACATTTGACCACGGAAAAGTCGTTATTATGAGATTTTAATATTTTTCAGTTATTTTCAGCGTCATTAAGCCACTGAAAACCTTAAGCCTCGTTAAGGTACCTATATTTTAGCAAAGAAGAGAAAAAGAAACGCCGTAGAGTATAAAAACAGATTATTATGAAGAGAGTATTTCTATGGAGGAGAGCAAGAGCTGACTGAGGAAAAGATGACTGAGACTTAGAAAAAAGACGCAGAAAGCATAAACAAATACTAAGAAGGAATATATCGGATGAAACCATAAAAAATAAGATTATTCAGATTGCTATTACAGCAGATGTTAATAAATTTGAATATATTGCAGACGCGATTCATACTTGGGTATATGTTACCTTTTCAAGGGACCTTTCAGGTTCAGATATTTTACATGCTTTTAGGTTAAAATATCTGAACCTGTTATGTATGATATGTTCAGCCCATCCTTATCCCGTAGGCTCATCAGGCGTAGCAGGATTCTCCAGGGGGAGAACCCTGCTACGCCTGATGCTCAAGCCTACCCTACCTATCATATATCTAGATTCATATAAAATAAGAGCCTTAGGATCTCGTGAAATTTGATTATTAGGTAGACCTATCTTGTCAGTCCATAGATATTCCATAAGCTAATAGATGAAACAATGTAATGCCGTTACCGTGCCTACATATATTTTTAAATGATACTTGTATATCGGTACTCGGTTTCCGCAACCACTACCACTAACGCCGAAAAAACTCTCTACTTTGAAGATCTTCACTTTGATGCCTCTTTAATTTTTCTAAAGCTAAACTAATAACAAATCAATCTTTCTTTGATGATTCTGATGAAAATATTTTTTCAGTAAGTAATTGTACAACGTTAAGTGTCCACAGAAAAATATCTTCTGTAGACCATATATATTTTTGTGTTCTAAGGATTTAAGGAAGTTATTTTGTGTCAAATTTCATCCTTGATTGTTTTTAGTTACTTAAATAAAAGTAGAGTACGAAATATTAAAACTGTAACTTGATTCTTTCTTTCCTGTGGAATTTGGTCACTTCTGTGGACCAAAAAAAAAGTAAATGGTTAATTAATCACAGCCCATGCGTGAATGATCTCGCTCACTATTTTATTTATGTTACATATGTCATTAGCAATCAATAAAGTCTAATTTTGAAATTATAGCAGCATTTTTATTTTATTTTTTTTCAGAGTCCGCTTTTGTTTTTTACCCTAAAAATAAATAATCAGGGAGGATAAATGTGCTTCTTTTGTCTTTGCTATTCTATGGGTTATAAACAAAAAATATAAGTACAAAAGAAATGCAGGCAAACCAACGCGCAAGTGTCAGATCTTATAAAACCTAACTCTGATTTACATATAAAATCTAGATCGGATCTAAGAACAAAGGTTAGGCGTTTACAAATTAGCAGATGACCAGATATGCTGCAGGAAGTGCTCTTGATGACCATTTGTTTTAGTGTTTGTAGTGGAAAGATTAGCCGTTACATGGCTGTAGGTAGGTTAGGATTTATGACCTCAATAAGTACTAAGTAGTTACAGTTATATAACACTTAGGCATTAAAGAAAATGCTCCCAAGGGATGGCAAGAGGCTACGGTGGTCGACCTAGGAAGCGGTGGAACGATGAGCTGGGAGCCCACACCAAGACCTGGTGGGAATGTACCCAGGATCGAGAAATTGGAGAAAGGGGAATGAGGCCTTTGCCCAGCAGTGGGACACTACAGGCTGCAAATAATAACAATTAATGACAATGTAGCCTGTTACTTATGGTATTCTGAACAATAACAAACCACCGCCCGTGATTTTTTGTCCTTTGGCGTTCTGTGAGGATACCTTCTTCTTCTTCAGTGGGGGTTATAGATGAGCCAAACTCAGCTGGCTTTGAAGATCCCTATTCCAATAGTGGACGTCTTCACCACAGACCAACTAGAGATATGGTCTTGACATGATACTAAAATTAAACTTCGTAACTTAATCATACCTTTCCGCTTGGCACACCGCAGCTGGTCGATGATGCTGTCCAGCCTATTTTCTCGGTTCCCCTTCTCATCATCGTGCCTGGCCCCCTCGTCCATCACCAGCTTTCCCTCATCATCACTAATTTCCATTTTCATTTTCCTGTTCGATCGCGTGGGTATCACTTCGGACATGTTTTTTTGCACTTTTTATACACTGTTGTTGTGTTATGTTTTTTTTTCAGGCACTTTTTGTTTTAGTCACTTATCTTTTGCTGATGGACCGGTTTTAATGTTAGATTGAATATACTCCTAAAAATTACATTGAATACGACCTTATCGATAAAATCTATGTTCCTAGAAAACCTTTATTTAAATAAATCTTCGAAGTTCAAAATTATTTGTAATATTAGTTTGATTCATATCGTTTTGCACGTAGAATTCGCTTTGCATTGCAAATTATAAAAACATATGAAAATATTGACTTTATGCTAACTTGTCCTTGAAAAATAAAGATACACAATAAAACGTGTACCTACTTATCAATGTTTTATTTAAGTACGCCAAATGAGACAAATTAATTTTTTTTTTCTGTACTGGGCAAATTCGAAATTCAAAATCTTTTAGTTTCGACGCCAGGCCGAGACGTTGCAACTAAGTCATATCTAATTTACATAATTACTTATCACTAATCTATTATTTACTATTTTTATTTCTTATAATGGCTTAACATTTCTAACCCACGATTTTAAACGAAATCGACGTTGAGAAACTTAAATATCAATAACCCAGTATTATCTGGACCTAATTCTTAAATTCAGCTGCGTCTGCCAACCTTAAATTATGGTTTAAAAATGTTATAAACTAGGTGAAGCAATAATGAGTGACATGTTACGTGCACTGGTAATCGGGGCAAACTCTGCTACTTTACATTTGACCTCAAAAAGTCACCGGCAACAACCTCTCGAGATAAGGCGCGTGTGACGAAACGCTTCAACATCATATACAAAATTGTTTCAGTTTCACATTTAGTTAAAAATACTACAAATTTCATGCTAAAGACAATTCTTTTATTATGTTGGATTTTTATAAACGTTAGATCTATAAATAGGTTGTTTGATAATCAAATAAAGAATTAAGGTTTTAAAATAGCTTTGATTTTGTGATATTATAATAATCTATTTAACATATTAATTCAATTTGGTTTGCGGATGCCGCTGCCGCTAATACGGGAAGGGTTACGCAGAGGCACCAGCTCAAGAGCCGGACCCACGTTTAGCCCACATTATACCTGTTACATTAAATCTGTTAATAAATACTTGAGAAAGATCGTGAAACTGAAAACGCTTTTTATGATCAAACTCACTGAGAATCCGAGAAATTACACTTGAAGTTGAACCACTAACCAATAGAGTAAAATCACAAACCAAACAATAAGAAAATCTGATAAAGAGTTCACGAACTGCACTGAAAAAACACGAAAATATTTAAAAGAAAAATTCTAAAACAACAGGTAAATTGCAGGTGCGGTGTCACCTATCGCAGTACCTGTGATAACTGAGGTGTCAGGTCAAACGAGCAACGGTCGGTACGAGTGCCTGATAACGGATGATAAGGGGCTCTTAACCTTCTGCTGGTACTTACAATGGAAAATCGTGTCAGAGTCTCTTTGGAATTATGATATCCTAGTAGCTATCTACTTTGAAAGCAGTTGGTAATGCTATATTACTGCAAATTAAGTATTGCACAGGATATAATTAAGTAGAATCCGGCAATGTTTAGTGTGATGATTTTCTAGAATTCAATTTATACAGCTGTGTAGTTTTAAATATAATTAAAGTTTATAACTTCGAGTCTACTATTCCTTTTTTACACAAAAAAATATTGTGTGTGAAGGATCTAAAGTTGCATTTCTAAAATGGCAGATTGCTACCATCCTTCAAATATGAGACACATTAATTTTATTCAGCATTACCTCAGCCAGAAGGCCACCCCCACGATTTCATCGCCCTTTGAGGAGCTTTAATCTTTTTGTTAGGGACCATAATTAGTCGTCTGTCTCGGTGTCGTTTGTCATCATTGACAGTAAGTAACAATAAATTCTCTGTCGACATAGACAAGTCGCGGGTAGGCAGTGGAACAGACTGGCGCAGGACCGTGGTGCATGGCGTGCGAGAGAAGAGGCATGTCCAGCAGTGGGCTCTTACAGGCTGATGATGATGATGATGATAAACAATAAATTAATAATTAAAATAACCTTACTAAGTAAGTGAGGACAGGTATGTAAGTATTAAAGTAAGTACATAGATTAGTTTCGCGACCGGTCATGTCGCTGGTCGTGACTCGTGATAAGATAACAACGGCTGATAACAAGTCGAACTGTGACTCCTACTTGGGTGTGCCGCACTGTTTCAATTGTGATTTCTTTCATTGTTACAAACTAAACAGCGGAAAATGTTACATTACCTATAGGAGTTTTGATTATGGCTAATACATTCGCTTTTATTTTTCAGCGCACTTTAGCGGAACTATAAAACATGGAAGGAAAGCTACCTTTATCAGAATACTAGTGGGCGCCACGCAGATCGCCAGCGCATTTTCCCTTGAAATATCAATTCCCAATATTTCCGTAGGAATTTCTGGATAAAATTAGCCTATGTCCCTTTTCAGGCTCTAGACTATCCCTATACCAAATTTTATTCAAATCTATTCAGTAGTTTTCTCGAGAAAGGAAGACAGATAGACAGATAGACAGACACTTTGCATTTATAATAATTATTACTAGAGGCTGCCCCGCGGTTTCACTCGCGCAGATTTCTCATGAACACAAAAATCCATTTTATTCCTGTTCCCTGGGAATTTCGGGAAATCCTTTCTTAGTGCTCACCTACACTCCATAAGGAACCTACATGCAAAATTTCAGCCCGCTACGCCCAGTAGTTTCGGCTCTGCGTTGTCTGTCAGTCAGTCAGTCAGTCAGTAACGGAAGAGTTTTATATATATTGATTATTAGGATTTTTGTTTTAACGTTGGTTCCGAAACCACGTGTTTTGTTAGCGGGCTTTAAAACAATAATCCAATAAACTTATAATAACCGTACAACGTTGCCGGGCTTTAAGCCCACCCTATAAGCTAATTTGTGAACTTGACATTGGCAAAATACTCCACAAAAGTGGAGTCAAGTCCATTAAATTAAAATAATAATAATAATAATTGATTATTAGTATGGATTAAGGATACTTGAATTTAAGACAAAATAAAATCAAGTTTATAAAAAAACTAGTCGACCCGGCGAACTTCGTACCGCCTAACCTGTAATGTAATGCATCAAAATTCGTTGTATAATTTTAAAAATTTAAGCATACATTAGAGACAGACGCGGAAAATGTATTGATATTGAAGTAGATAACGCAAGATTAGTTATTGTTGATCTGTAAGAGACCCGTATTTCCAGCAGTTGATGTCTTTCGGGTAAGATATGAATACTATAATAGGGTCAATATAGAGCATTGGTTGTTTGGCACGCGTTTTCTCTTCGTCGACGCATCGCAGTAGCAGTCAGAAGTTAATTTTGTTTGCGAGGTCGTGACCCGACGCCCTGGCCACGGCGCCGGTGCGATCGTGGTATTTATATCACTATACAATACATATAAAATTAAAGTCGCTTTTCCCGCTGACAGTCTGTATATAGCCGTTAATTCCTCCTAAAGCACGCCACGGAATTGGATGCGGTTTGACAGTCAGTTAGCTAATTTCTTGGAGAGGTTTAAATATTATATTTACATACTTACACCCCCGCCGCATAGCCAAGAAGTTTGTAAGTAATGAAATGACAAATCAAGATGAATCAAGAATTGTAGCTATTTTGGTACTTCTTTGAAATTGCAAGACGTAACATAACCTCACGCCTTTTATTCCCCGAAGGGTTAGGCAGAGGTACCAGCTCAAGAGCCGGCAGAGGTACCAGCTCACGAGCCGAACCCACGTTTAGCCGAATTTATGCTTTGCTTTGCAAGACTTATCTTGATAAATATTGTCATTGAGAAATTTCAGGTACTTAAATAAAATCATATAGGTAGGTACTGATGTAATTTATATTTCTTTACAAATGCACTGACTGATGTAAAGAACGATTCCAAAACACTGTACGTGAGTAAACCACTACCATATTCAAGAACCCTGACTGATAGAATTGATAGATTAGTATAGGTGCTTACTTTTAGTCAAACTTTAACGTATAGTTAAAAAAAAATAGAAGATACCTTGTTAGTACCGTTTGTCAAACGCCTCGATGGGTCATCAGAAATGAGGTCATGAATGAACAGAAGGTAAGTAAAATACCAAAATAATTTGATCTAAATAATTAATTGAAAATTTAAACTTTCCGTGCTCCGTGCGTATTATTGGCCGTACTCCACAGTCTATTTCAGTGCCGCGGCGGGACGAGGTCGTGACCCCTCGCTTCTAGAGCTCGATCTTTCAGAAAATACGACACATTATTTATTGCCGCCAAAAACAAAGAAAGAATAAGAATAAGCTAAAAACTGACATAAGTGGCAAGATATATATAAATGATGGCTACATCGATTTAGCCGATTTCCGTTTGGAAATATTCGTAAGAGTTCAGGGAAGAGTTAAAAGGTGAGAAAATTTGTAAAAATTGTGAGGAAGTAAGTAAAAGTACTTATAAATTTATTTTTCGCATACAAATTGTAAGGCGCGATACGAAATTCGCCGGGACAGCTAGTTTTAAATAACAATAATGCTTATTTATCTTCAGGATTTGGACCCTGGTACAGAACTCTACAAATTTCCATAGATATTCCTATTAATTTCTAATACACGACATTATGAATCAAATTTGCATTACCTAAACACTTTCTTTGAAAACAATGGATCCGATTAAAAAGAAAAAGAACTAAGGCTTATTCACATCACACCTGTTGACAATGCAATGGTCGATGCAATAGAGGCACTTTGTTCAGTGCACGTCTAGCTTGAAGCTGAACATGTAATACGTTAATTAGTGAAGGAGACATGAATATCGTTTTGGTATGTATATTTAAGTATTTGGGATTTATTGAAACCTGTTATTTTAGTAAAAAATAATGTTAATGTATTTTCAGGTCACGATATTACTCACAATCAGCTTAATAAGAGACACAATCCAGTATGATAACTACGATTCTGAGCAAGACGAGGAGCAAGAGGAATATCATAACGAAGACTATCAGTCAAGTATGCACAGCATGCGAAGAACTAGTAACATTGTCTGGGATGGCGAGCCGGAGCACTCTGGCCACAGCAGAAGAAGCAGCAAGAAACTTAAATGCATCTGCGAACCTTATGAAAAAGGTACAGAAGATTCCTGTGAGACCTTTTGTCTTGACAAAAAGACACAGTCCGAAAACTCAAAAGGCCAGAGCGGAGCCATGGTCCTGGTTCCATACCCTATTATGATTCCCAGTGTGAGTTACAACTCTATACTACTCCGTCCACCTGGTGGACTGAATTACTCTACGGATGGTACGGCGGATGGTTCAAATAAAAACTCCGATGATGAATCAAATAAAAAATCGACCGACAAACCGAAGGGAAAAGGCACGGACTCGCCAAAGGGAGAAGGGACGGACACTCCGAAGGGAAAAGGGAAAGACAAACCGAAGGAAAAAGGGAAAGACAAACCGAAGGGAAAAGGGAAAGACAAACCGAAGGAAAAAGGGACGGAGGCACCGAAGGGAAAAGGGACGGAGGCACCGAAGGGAAAAGGGACGGAGTCTCCGAAGGGAAGTGGGTCCGACACGGACGACACGGACAACACGCCGGATAACACGGACAACTCGGACAAATCCGGAGAAAGCGGATCGGACAATGTACCTACAGATGATGATAAAATTTTAGATTCCGATGAACAAATGAAACTTTGTGGAGAAAATAATATGAAGTGCGTTAAACCGTTTGAAACACCCAAAAGTACAACTAGTAGTAAACTTCACTATTCGAAATGTCCACCAACAGATCCTTACTGCATTCAGCAGCGAAGAGGCAACACTCAAGAGTTGCGAAGGTTAAGTTTTAAGCAGAAATCATTAGAAGACACCTATCCGAAATATTCCGCATATTTTAGAGATACAGCAATATCTAGCTTTCCTCCTGAAATTTTGAGAAACAGACAAGACTGGCTTGATAAAATTGCTTCAGAAACTATGGAATCAGACAACAAATTTCGTTTAAGCAATAGTTTCAATAAAATAAATCCGAAATTAATAAAAGAACAAATGCAGAACTCAGAAAAGAGTTGGTTTCCAAAATTCGGAATAGTGCCGATTCCAGATGACCTAGCTTTTGAGGTGCTAAAAGATTACAAATACGGTAATCCTAGTGCACTTGTTACAACAGAGTTTCCAAAAATTAGAAAAATAGACAAAAGTATTTTCGAAATACACCAAATACGGGCTAATCAATAATTACTAAGTCTGTGTTTCCCTACTTGTGTTTTGTAAAAGCTTATTTTTTTAAGTCCTGTGATAATTTCCTAAGCTTTTGTTACTTTCATTTTAAGTAATTAATATCTAATGATTCAAAATAGTTTTACCGTTTTTTTAATCACATCAAACTCATGTTTGTTAAGTACTTAGTAGGTGATCAAAAATACCGGTCGTTCGGTAATATCAGATTTCATGAAAATACTCACCCATAAAGAAAGGGTAAACGTAAATCTACATTGTGGTGCATGGGCCGACCAACACGCACTTGGTGGTCGGTTAGTTATTTTTTTTAAGAACAAAGACACGGCTTCCGCAACTATACCTAGTTTAACATGTATCACTTTTTCACTTTTTCTATTAATCACTTAAAATCACAACCAACTGTTTTTGATACAAGGACTGAACAATAAAAAAATCCGCGCACAATAACTTTTATAACACGGTTTTTACGTATTATTGAAGATGTCCTTTTAGAATGGTTTTCTTAGTAATTACGAGTGAATATTTGTTTTTAATTAGAGCAACAAGTAGGTAGACGTTCCCGTGGAAGAGATTCGTCGTGGTTTGACCTTTGTAAAGCGTCTGCGCGGGAGTCGCGCCGGGTCACGCCGCCGGTATTTATAGCGCCAAAAGATGGTTGAAAGTTCAAAATACAACTTCGGCCGGATTATTCAGATCATCAGATGGCGCGATTGAACTTCAAGATTCAGCATTCAGGCTTCAGCAGAAACGAAATTAAATTTAAGTATAACTTTTGCATTATTACTTTTGCTTATATTATTGTTCTTAAAACGTAGTCTAAGGATGTACTGACAAATCGTTATTCAAAATCATCTTACCTTTTTGATGAACCCTTTATTGAGAAACCTGAAAATAGAAAATTATGAGGGTTACATGCATAATAAAGGCACTGCTACCTGATGTTTTTGATAAATAATTAATACATTAGGGAATACTTTACTTGAGCTCAATACACCAATGGTCATTGTTATAAACAAGAAGAGTTGGAGACCTGTATTTGTAATTTCCTTTAATTTATCAGTGATAGTGGTTGGGTCATGAAGTCTTCACATCCGTGAACTTCAATGATATTAAAAGTATATGGTAAGATAACCATGACCTGATCAGCCGTATGAAGATCATCAGCTCTTAAGAGGACCAGACCCCGAAAGCGTCCATACAAAAAGAGAAAACGTTTTTCCACTACTACTAATTATTTTCCAATCGCCATGAAGTTTTAGTATGTTACTAACCGTCTTATTCATAAAGATTCTATATAGATTTCTAAAATGCTCTTTAACTTTTTTATGAATAACAGGGTAAGACTATAAAAAACTAGGTTTGTACGTTTTTTTTTAGTTTGCTATAGATTTCTTATAAAATAGTTAATGAGGGGTGACTTGTGGTGGTTTTTTTTTAAATTTAAAATTTTTGGTTATTACTTGATTAAAGGTTGCTTTGTGATTCTGCACAAAAGACTCAAAAACATTTTAATATTTTTATCTAAGTACTTAATCAATTTAAGGTATCTCTGTCTAACCTCAAGGAAACATTTTGACCTAGTATTTTAGTGCCTATTCTTATCGCTTAGCAAAAATCTAAGTAAAATTGCTAAATAATATTTTAAGGCACGCAATTTTTTTTAAAGTAGCAGAAAAGCATTTTGAATACATAAAATGCTTTGGGCTTGCCTTGTACAGTCACGGACTAGGAGGCCGTAACAGATCTGTCTATGGTTTTGTCAGCCCTAGACAGTATTACTAAAGAACCATAGCTATTTTGCAATACAGAAAAACCGGAAGTGTTACGCCGATCGTGTCCGCCACTGTACATGAGTTTTCATACAGTTTTTCGGTCTCAAAGTAAATGGCACCACTTACATAGGTATTTTATTTCGATCCTGATTCTATAATATAAAAAATATGGTTATAGATATTATTATATAGTTCTTTTTTAATTACCTACTTGAAAATTTCTCCTTTGCCTTTCTATTTTATTGTTATGCAATAGCTTTTTTAAATTTAATAATTATTAGTAAAAAATTATTTTTATTAAGGAACTGAAGAAGGTACCTACTAAAAAAGGCATTATTAATAGTGGGTTGGTCCCATTAAATACTAAACCAATAGGTACATACTTGAAATGAAAACTTAACAGCCTTACGGTAGGTACCGCAAAAAAATAAGATCTGTCTCAATCGTGACAGAAACCCTCAAACCTATCTAACATGCATTGAAAATTGGCAATGATTTCGATAGCTATCGAAATTCGAACCAAGCAATCGGTTATTTGTATTGAAAGGCGGGTAGAGTATGTCAAGTACATTCAAGTACGTGCGCGCAGACTTAGCTGGCGGTACCGGGTCAAAGAATAGGACTGAGATAACACCTGCCTGTCGTAAGAGGCGACTGAGAAGTGACCCGGATCGTTGGGTGAAGGCACCAGGGTGCATCCATATGAAAGCCCCGAGAAGAGCGACGGAACGCGGGTGAACCGTTTCCGTCGTTAAGCGTTGGACGAAGCAAACTACGCTCAGGGGGGACGACCACCATCGCGGAGATGAACCAGCTTCTCTCTGGAACCAGCACGAATATGTCTCGCGTGACCCCCTTGCCAACAGCCGAGGTAGACACCGGCAGGGTTTTAGTGGACGCGGCGAACGCCATATAACCAGGCGGCTCCCCGGCCTTTAAAAAAAAAAGACTGAACTGGTGCGGACTCTAGTTCTGCGACTGTCAAGGGGTTTGTACGAGGAATATAAATAATACGTTGGAATAATTCATTAATTATCTATATTAATCTTAAAAACATAAAATTACACAGCCGTTTTGACTCTTAATTATCCATACAAACATCAATAAATAGATTATTTACATAAAATTAACTACTTACAACTAAATACTTTTCCATAGAAAAGATACACATGTCAATAATAAGAATAATACAACTTAAATGATTAAAAATTGGTAAATAATATACGCCGTACAAGGTCTCGGGAAAGGGAATCAGCCTTAGTAGGGCAATACAAGAACTTCTGAATTAGGTTACTATTTGATATTGAAAAGTGTCTATTCTATATTGAACCATGTACCAAAGAATTTAAAGACCAGTTTAGATTAATCCTCTCTGTTCGCCGCGCCTCACCAGATGTGCGAAAGGCCTTAGCCTTAGACAATAACTGCATTTAATGAGGTTATAGAATAGAAATAATCTATCTATCAAACTTTGAAATTATAATTATTACAACTTAAAGAATTATGTTTTTATTAACTGTACCGTCTTTCAAATTAAAATCTGCAATATATTTTTTTTAGAATATGATTAAAGTAATAATACTTTACAAAAGAAATATCAACAAAACACGCAACGTACTTAAAGTACTTGCCTAACTACAAAATCACATTCATCGTCAAAATAAAATACCAGCTTAATTCGACTACAAACAAAGATCAGATATTATGTTTCTCTTTTGCAAAATTCAAATTTTATTATAATTAGTCCATCCATTGTCATGATATCAATACGTCCAATCTAATCTGTTAGCAATTTACTAGATAAGGCAACGTTTTTTATTATATTTGGAAGACTTCAGATTTTTATTTACACAAGGTTTGTTTTTCGAAACCAATTATTGATTTTGGGCATATACCTACATTTTAGATATAAATTTTTCTTCTATTTATTTACATACATGCGGCGCCTGCTCTACAAGTTTGAAAACTGATTTAAAATCTCCATCAAACATAAACTATAATAAATTTGTAGCGTCATATCCGACATCCGTGTCACGCATACAACCGACAATAGTTCTAACTCAAACGGAACAAGTGCTCATTTTGTCTGCACCTGGAGCGATGTGATCAGATCTTGGAAGTCCGTGACGTACCACGAGGCCCTCTTCTTGACTTCCTCCCTCATCACGTTGCCTCCAAAACCTGGAACCAAAGAAACAACAATTTAATCTCAATTTATATAAAGAAGCCGAGGTAGCTAGAAGGGTTAAATCAAGTGATGCGATGGCAAAGGTATGGCCGGAACGTTTCTAAACCATTGTCTTATTTATGTCGTAGTAAGATTTGATAATTAGGTTTTTTGCAAAAAAAAAAACTAGGGATTTTGCGAAAACACGGATAATTTGATACAAGCGTTACTTTTTTTTCTATCATCCTGACATAAAGCAGTTTTTTTTGCAAAAAACCTAGTATAATTGAAAACTATAAAACCTTCCTTTACTCTGATTGGCTAGATTATTGCTTGCTGGTAAATTGCTCGTTAAAATATCCTATGACGCTATGAACCAATCAGAATAAGAGTTTACCAGCAAGCAATAATCTAGACAATCAGAGTAAAGGAAGGTTTCATAGTTTACAATTATACTAGGTTTTTTTGCAAAAAAAACTGCTTTATTTGCGGATGATTGAAAAAAAAGTAATGCTTATATCAAATTATCCGTGTTTTCGCAAAATCCCTATTTTTTTTGCAAAAAACCTAATTATCAAATCTTACTACGACATTTATATAACTTAAAAACTATACTGTAACAAAAACAGCAGCAGACTTAGTTTGCAATTGTGCAATTAATAGCCATCGCGATCTATGGTGGTCTACGTCGGCGTAACACGTTTTTCTGTATTCCAAAATAGCTCTTGTTCTTTGATAATACAGTCTAGTTTAGAGTGCACGAGACCATACCCAAATCTGTTACACCCACCTAGACCGCAACTGTACAGTTATCAATTCTAGGGTTCCTTTAAGCTTTTCGGTCCTACACTGTCAATCTGGCATTAGTTCAGTCCATCAGTCCAGATTAATACAAAACTAAAACAATTAAGAGTGCACCAGCAAAGTCTGCGTGCGACTGGGGGCGCCACTGTATACGTACTTCACCCGTTATCAAAAACGAATGGTCGTATGCTAGTTGGTTCATATTATTACCGCGCGCAGAATAAGCTCGCGCGCACTTTATTTGCAATACTTTTAATTTTCATTAATTCATAAATCTTTTGATTAGTGCGACTACAAATCCGAACGTACACCGCCAACTAAACTAAGAAGTTTAGCTTTAGCTCGCATAGGTCTGCCGGGTTTTCATACATGTGCGTCAACCGCAAACTATGCCAGCTAAGCTAAGTAAAATAAAAATCTGGCTCAACTATGCGAGCTCAGCTAAACTAACTGAGTTTAGTTAGTGGTGGGCGTTCGGCTTATGGATGGAATTGACTGATTCAAGACTGAGCGCGTTGTAGGTACGTTCTTTCCACCAACTCACCAATAAATCCATCAGCTGGCGGGCTGGCCTCGGCGTCGGTGGCGCCGTCTCCGATCATCACGACTCGCTGGTACCCGTGGGCCTCCTTCAGTCGCCTGATCACCAGCCCTTTTCCGCCTGTTCGGGAGGTCGGCTCGTTCTCGTCGAAGCCTGCGTATTCACCTGAGGCAAAGGAAAATGTTTTTTTTTTTTTTAATCATAGTCATACTAAAAAAAGATAGATCGTGGATAAAGAAAGCAATAGAAGAAGGAATTGTAATGGACAGTACTGCCTCAGCCAAGCTACTAGAAGTTGCCACCAATCGCAGCCGCTAGTGGCATAGTGGAAGAGCTGGGGCATATCCCGCAGCAAATGGCTAGAACTTAGCTACTCGAACATGAGCACATGAGCTTTTAAAAAATCTTCCGGAGTTAATAGCCGCGTCCAGTGGTTGCGATAGTGGCTCAATTTGAACAACTCTACACAATACAATCTGTAACACCCTTTTTTGAACAAGATAATATAACATAATTAATTTATTGAACAATAATATCTTGTTAAAACTGTTCAAAAGGCAATGAAGCCAATGTCAAGGGCTATCGGCTGCTCAGCAATTCAAAGCCGTATCTGTATCTATAAGGAAAAAGATTTATGAGCACCTTTGATATCATCTTTGTGAATAATTTAAAAATATAGCGAAAAACAATACTTCATAATCCAGCGAGTAATAACCCCAATACACAAGACATTCAACTGATACGCAGGACATAAAGATATTGCGCAGCTTAGTAACTGGCTAGAAAAACATTGTTTTTTTTGCGCATTAATAATTTTTTATCTTGTTTTTCATCCAATGTCAATAATAAAAATAATCAATTAAGTATTCCTCTAAAGATTTATAACCAATCTAGGTTCATGTTATTACATACAACACAACACAAGCTATGTAAAGCCTGTGAATATAGAAATTTTCAAAATGTCTCAAGACAACAAAAATTAAATTACAAGCCTCGATACTGCAAAGAAGTAACAGACTCGGGTTTGAAAAATTAACTAGTCGACCCGGCGAACTTCGTACCTATTACTATTTTGGGCATATATTATACATATAAACTTTCCTCATGAATAACTATATATATTAGAAAAGCCGAATCAAAATCCGTTGCATAGTTTCAAAAATTTAAGCATACATAGTAACAGACGCGGGAAGCTACTTTGTTTTATACTTACTACTATGTATTTATATTGATGATTGTCGAAACAAATATTATTAATAAAAGTGATGCAACAAGTCAATTGGGTGTGCCTCATGTAAACATCAGCTGCAGGGGGCATTGCTATCTTATCAGTCACCACGACACGCCCGCGTGATTCTCTAGCCAGAAGTCGTTTGTGGAAACCGATATGAAATCATCTTGGCAGTCTTATTATAAACTAGTCGACCCGGCGAACTTAGTACCGCCTAACCTTTTACTATTTTGTGCGTGTATTATACTTATAAATCTTCCTCTTGAATCGCTTTATCTATTTAAAAAATCCCGCATCAAAATCCGTTGTTTAGTTTTAAATATTTAAGCTTACATAGGGACAGACGCGGGAAGCGACTTTATTTTTACTATGTATTGATATTTATGCCAAGGGGGTTTCGCTATCTAGACAATTGGCGACCCTGTTTGATATTGGGTCAAGTAGAGCGCATGCTTTACCTACTGTATAATAGAATAGATGATCTGTTCCATCCATTCAGTAGTATATAATAGTACACACAAACTTTCACGTGTATAATATAAGGATTTTCTTTGACTTTAAACGCTTAATGCTGAAAATAAACACTAGGGATTATGACATCTGAAAACTTTATGCCCTGAGAGAGTTTATAACTAATTATCAAGAGAAGTTTCATCAGGCCGAATCTACAGGTCTGTCACTTTTGTTTTTTTTTACTATCGTCAAATATTATACAACGTGTAATATAGTGTATAGTATACCAACCTGTGTAGTATACCCTACCCAACAACATTCTCTACCGATTATAAATGTTGTTGGGTAGGGTAATTTTATTTAACCGATATTTTATTTCCATTACAGCTTTCATCCAGCTTTCCATACAGTTTGATCAGCTGATTAGATCAATATGAGAAGTATTTTCTTGGCAGATTTTGATCTATATTTTTGGATGACAAAAGTTTTTTTTTTTATTTAATACCGACTTGACCGATCTGGCCTACTATGTAAGGATTTTAATAGAACAAAAGTTAATTTCTAACTTGTTCTAAAAATGCAAAGAACATCTGCACCTAGAAAGCATTTTGTTGCAAACGGCCCGGCGCGTTATCTACATATCAATAGGTCGAATGATGCCGCCGCGTGAGGCGAGGCAAGGGCGTGATATTACGTCAGCTGTTGATAAGAGGAATTTTGCTGCACTAAAGAGGCCTGTCTCCAACTTCTCTTGGTCACGGCATCACTCATGAACGACGTGAACAATTTCACTAATTCTTTTTTTGTTGCGTTTGTATGTGTATTATCCTCAGAGTATTATGTTAGGGGATGGTGAGATGAGATGGGAAAAAGAGAAAAAAAAATTAGGATATCTTCACAAACATTTTACTTTTCTAATGTTATCTTATGGCGTTAAACAGAACGATCTGTCGGATCAGAGCTGGTCTCTCAGTCAATAAGTACAGCGGGGTTTCTATTCAATAATCTTTTCACTTTCGACGTGTGAATTTACTTTGCTTGCTTCCAAAATGTCCTGAATCAAAAGTAGAGGTATAATACTTGTGTAGTCACAGTAAGTTTTTTTTTTGCATGTTATTGAGTTGAGATGACGGCATTCGCGCGTTGTGCGTGTCAGTGAAATCTGGGGCATTGATAAGAGAGCTGCGAAGGCTTCAATACAAAAACAAGACAAGTGATGATCACCACGAGAACTTGCATTAAACTTTAAAAAAAAAGTGGTTTTAATATTACTTATTTACTTAGCTACCTTAATGAAGCTTATTGTAGACATTAAGTTAATACTTTAGTATTTAAAATTAAATCATTATGATAACGATACGAATTGCTTTGTGATCAGAATAATTTTAGAAGAAAGTAACTTATTCATTTAGCGACTTTGATAAGGAATGTATAATAATATTGTATTAAACACCTTTTACTTATACCGAGTGTTCCTACCATTCTATTACATAATAAAAAATATAATAGCATTTGTACAATTAAAGATTAAATTAATTTTACGTTAATGTTTTTTTGTTCATTGATTTATATAATCTGTTGTTTTGAAACCAGAATTAATTTACATCCTTCAAAAACAAAAAAATATGTTTTAATGGAAAAATACCAACAGGCGTAGCCGTTATCTAAGATAATGCTCAGCATGGCAACAAACATGATGATAAATTATACACATCCTATATCATCATACTTATTAATAATGTAAATATAATATTCAATAGCTATTTTATTATTTTAGTGATAACATTTATGTACTAAGTGCATGCTTTATTTGATCGTACATCGTAAAAACTATGACATAGACGATCTGTAATTAACTTCAAAAGGCTCGTATTTGAAAAATGAAATGTGTATTGGGCTATGAATATTTAATCACTTGCTTTAAACTGACCTTAACCATATTATGTTAAGTACTTTCTAATCTCTCTCTAATCTGTCTTAAATTCAATTTTAAATCTATTAACTAACATTTCTCTTAGTCGCAGTTCATCACTAAATGAAAAGCAATCTAGATTTATTTAGCTCGGCGTTAATTTAGTACTTTAATACATTGATTCCAACATGGGCGGCCAAAAGCACCAACCAAACAGCCAACTCACCATTGAAAAAGAATTTGAGCCTATTAGCGAAGATATTTGAAAGGGGGATCCCCAGCTTCTCAGCCACGGGCTCGATGAGGCTTCGGAACCCTCCGGAGACCAGGTACACGACGACCTCTCGGTCTTGCAGCGCCTTTACTAGTTGTCTGAAAAGAAGTTATTCTGTTTGAGAAAAAGATTCTGGACCATTAGATCGAATGTCTGCATGGATAATTATCCCGTGTGTTGCAGACATGATGGTAGCCTTTTTACGTCCCGAGATGTCATCACAGCCGTGTGATGGCGACATATATTACCAACCCATCTCCTCCCTTGTAGGTCGTAAAAGGCGACTAAGGTAACACCCAAGGACGGGCAGCATTCTCGTTGAAAAACTTTATGATGAGCCACAACACTACGAACAACAACGTAACGTGAGTGCCATAAGGCAAAACCCCTTTAAAATGTCTGTCCTAGTGGCGACCTTTGGGGAAGGCCTATGTCCAACACAGTGGTCGTCGTTTGACATTTGATATTACGTACCCTACAGGTAAGGGTAAGAATCATCGGATGGATTAGAAACACTACAATTGGCTTTTTTTTAAACCGACACAATCTAGAAACAAACGAAATACAGTAAAATCGATAAAGTCTTGCCTCACATTAATCTACATAGGAACAGCACTGTCCAAAACAATGAAAGATCGCGGGTCGTTTGCGCAAGAAATTAAAACAAAACACGGCGTAATCTTCATTATAAAATGTCACACTTTATCATTTAGAGTTCAAGCTATTTTTTTATTGAAGCAGTAGTAACTTGATTTACTTTTTGCATAGTGATACATGATAATGTAGGTCATTTACGGTCGCAGAGACGTCGATGGAGACACTCAAATATAATAAAAATAATCGCTCAAAAAAGTTAGCAGGTGGCTCGAAGTATTTTTAAGAATTTTATAGTTTTAATCTCCAACTATAAAGGCATTTCAAAGCAAGCTAACTCTATGGTCAGTCCGTTTTGGTAAACCATGGAATCACAACTTTTACTCTTTTAGGTAAATATTACTTACGTAATAAAAGTCAATGTTCTTTGTCACGCGTTCAAAGCAAACGTTGCAAGTCTCATTTGTTCACTGCAAACGGAATATTAAACAAACACCACGTTGTTGGCGTCACGAAAACATGTTTTTTTGCTATATGGAAATAAACCTAGCCCGATCTTCACAACAACTTAAACGCCATAAATTATAAAGCGCAAAAGCGAGTTCGAGTCGATCGTTTTTAACGTCATCAATATTTAGTCTTAAATTCTACATTTACATAAATTAGCGGTTGATTTTTGAGCAATATTCCTAAAAATAAGAATCAAATCGGACCTAAAAATATTATGTTTGCATCTTCAGAATTCGCAATTCATCGATCCACTTAAAATTTCATTACAGTGCATCATTATTTAAAAAAAAAAATCTTTCATATTCATATGCTCAAGCGCTGAAAGATTATTTCATAGCAAACTTTGAATACGATTTATTTAATGCTACCGACCCACTAAGTCTACTGCTCACAGAGAGGGTGATAATACGTATACAGATGTATGAACTCTTGCACAAGTCTGACATAAACTTAATGATAAGAAAGTTACATAAACGCTGGCACGGCAGCGGCATGCTAGTTCACCGTCACAAAAAGTGCTAAGATTAGTCCTTTATTCAGACCTTGTCGTGTAATAATTACAAATGCCTGACCTTTGTTTCTGTGCAAGATAATGAACAATTAGATTTTGTAAATATGAATTTATAATCGGAGAGATGTAGCCTACTTTACCCACCTAGCGGTAATTTTAGTAGAATATGGCGAAACCTTAACCATGAAATAATCACCTCAGGGTTATCACGCCAATGTCAGAGTTTAGTTAAACGGAGTTTAGTTAACGAGTGATCGTTAACTAAACGCCAACGACAACCGTTAAACATCAACTCTCAGTCTTTCACTGTAAAAAGAGGTCGCCAACACATTTAAAAGTTGATTCATAATTTCCTAGTAATCTTTAAATATTAAAGTCGATCACTAGTCAAAACAAAAATAAAATGTACACATTACAATAAAGTATTTTTAGGCTCTAAGCTTACTGCTGCTATATAACAGCAGTTCAGTAATCAGAAACCAAAAGACAAAAATTCATACAGAACAAAACTTACGAGATTCCGGGAGTGAGGTGCATGGGGTGCGAGCTGATGAAATCTCTGATCTGGCTGACTGTGGGTCTGATGATGTCCAGCCTCTTCTTTAGTGCTTCCTGGAAGGTCATGCTGCCGCCCATCGCTTGTGTCGTCCTTGTGACAAACATGTAGAGTTTAATTTTATTAAAGCTACCACCAAATACTTGAAACTTTATGGTCAGGTTTAAGGCGGTAACTCTCGGTATTGGCGCGAGATTCAAATTTTTTCGCGTTTTTTATTTATTATGGCGAAAGTATTCATTATTAATAAAGTTTTAATGAATTCGCGTATGTAAAAAACCACCGCCCACATTGTAATACAACGTTTTTTGAAGAAGGAGCTACTGATTTTGTGTCTAAGGACATAACTTGATTTTTGGCCCTTTGGCGAATATTTGGAAGTTAAACACAACGATTTTGTTATAAGTAGGAAGAATGGCAATTTAGAAAGAAAGAAAGAAAGAAAGAAGCATTTATTTACAACAACATTGACACACACAATAAAACGTAAAATACAAAAAATATATATAAACACAATACAAATTCTTACAATCAACAAAAATACAGTTGCCAAAAAGATAATAAAATTAAAAAAAAAAATTACAAAAACAGCAAAACTAAATATAGTACATACATAAAAGAATCGGTTGGTTATTGTGTGTCGCAGTTGCTGTTAAATGGCACTGACTCAGCATTTGCTGAAGGCTTTCACCAACAGCGCTGATTTTCAGTCAATGCCAGCAGTGATCCACAAGCGTCCATTTACGATTGTAGGTGTAGATAAAATATAAATTAGATACCTATATTGTAAAGAGCCTATTAATATTAAACTTATCGGCTTCATTACTTTATCGGTAACCAACCAAAATATTCGCGAGTCTATTCTTTGCACTATCGTAAACGCCTACCTTCGAAACTAGGTCAGCGACCGACATCTAATCTTCTTTATAACGAAAACCTAGTCTCTTATGACCACGGAACAAGAACGAGATTTTGATAAGACTGTTTGACCATAGTTCCTTAAGTAACAAGGTAGGTACCAAACCAAACCTAACAGATAAAAGCAATGTAAGAGCAGTACTTTTTTAGTAAGTAATATTTCGGTGATGATGCAATGAAACCCGATCGGAAAAGGAAAACCTGCTTAAGGTCAGTGGCTCTGCCGATTGCAGGTAAAAAAGCAGCTCACAGAATGCAATTCTCATTTTTGGAACCATTATCTCGATGGTGCATGTGTGCTCTGTTTTTTGTAGAGCGCACTTTTAAGAGTAAGAAGTAGTAGTAGTAGTTATAAAACTCTTCCGTTATTGATTGACTGACAGACAACGCAGAGCCGAAAATACTGGGCGAAGCGTGCTGAAATTTTGCACGTGGGTTCCTTGGGAAGTGTAGGGGAGCACTAAGGAATAATTTACCGAAATTCCGATGGGAACGGGAGAAAATGGGATTTTTATGTTTAAGAGAAATCTGCGCGGGTGATACCGCGGGGTAGCCTCTAGTTAAGTAATATTAATACAGTTGTATGTATGATAATGTTTCACAAAGACGTGCAACCTCTTTTTTTATTTTTTCGTTTTCTAAACTTTTACATTGCAGAAAACAAACATTTCCAAAAGTAGAGTCTTAGTTAAGAATAATTAAAATGATGTTGATAAAGAAAAGTGACACCAAACAAAACACCTAAGTGATAGGTTACCAGGCTTTTTACTCTCAAAGACCACTTTCAAAATTTAGCTGGTTCCCGTAGACCCCTAAAAAGTCAATGTATAGCACAATAAGATAGAATACACTTACAGTCTTTTAACCTCTTCCCCCTTCCCGCAGTAGTTGGCGAGCTCGTCAATGCCCTCGTCCCTGATCACTGTGGAGTCGACGTCGAAGCACACGCAGTCCGCGGTCCGGAACAGCTCCTGGACCGTCTGCTGAGGCGTCATCACGCTTATTGACACCAGGGATAATGTCTTCAGGGTCGCGTACTGGATGTTGTTCTTTATGCTGCAATTTTTTTTATTTGATTTATAATCGTAAGATTATCTCGAGAAGTGGCCAAAGATGGCACAGGTAAGGCTTTCCTAGAAATAGGACTGCAGAGGCTTTGTAAAAAACATATCGCAAGCTGTAAATTTGGTTAAATATACATAATATAGTATCCGTATCTAGTATAGTAGAGTATAGTATCTATCTATACTTTGCTAGTAAGACATTTTGTAAAACAAAAATTGCACTAATTATTTCTGTCTACTTTTTCTGTATGTTGTTAGACAAATAATGATAATAAAGACATGATAAATTCAATTATAATCAATATATATTAAACTCTTCCGTCAATGACTGACTGACAAACAACGCAGAGCTCAAACTACTGGGCGTAGCGGGCTGAAATTTTGCACGTGGTTGCCTTGGGGAGTCTAGGGAAGCACTAGGGAATAATTTCTCGAAATTTCCATAGGAACGGGAAAAACAGGATTTATGTGTTTATGAGAAATCTGCAAGGGTGAAACCGCGGGGCAGTCTCAGTACAGTATTAATATTGAACGTTCGGCATGACTTGTTTTTATTAAAATAATTAAATTAAAAATATACATACTTAAATAGCCTTTAAAGTTATATATGTATATGCTTTGCAAATTGCAATGACACCACAGAATAACTATTAGTACTAAAGATAGCACAAAGGGCATTATAATACAATAATAACGATTAACGTTGAACTAAAGAACAAACAGGCATTGCTGTTTTCATTAAAAGGCTTAACACTTATGCATAGATAATATATAATGATAATGATACATAAGACCGCAATAATCAGGTCATTGTCAAGTAAAAACGTAAGTGCAGCGCTCTACAAGAATGGGTTAAAATTATATATACATACATTCTTAATATTTTAATAAAAACAGGAACCAACACCTTTATTCATAATAATGTCAATGTTCTTAAATACGTACATAGATACTTACACACATTTCTAATGGATGCGGTAAGTTTTAAATATTATACAGCTCTACATAGATCTATTAAAAATCTTTTTTACCTTTTTTTGTAACTAAGAAGACTATATAAAAAAATAAATGTTAATCATAGATAACTTAAATACATGTTAATATGCCCATTTACCAACCAGTTTATTTAATTGAACAAATACCTTTAAATTGAACCCATTATTATAATTTCTCATGCAATATATGAACTGATAACATAACTCTGACCTTAGGAGAGCCATGTTGCTGTCTTCAACCGTACTACCGCCTATGTGCACTTGGTATATAAGCAAAATATATGCAATTAGAAACGCACTTTTGAAATCGGTCAACTGTCTTGCAGCGTACGTCTTCAAGCACTGTAAATGACAACTCATTGAGTGGGCCGCGCCGGTTATCGCTCTTATATCCACGACCCACAGCCGCACGAGCTGCAGCAATACTAAATTGAAAGCTACGTACTATGAATGACGTCACACGAGACTCCCGTTCAAAAGACATGCAGCCAGACAAGAGCCGATGATAAGTGGAAGCTCAAATCATACGTATGTCTCTTTCTGCCTCTGTAAAATGATATGGAATATTTGTTGAAACACTTGTTTTGCACGTTGCGTCGGATGACTTGACGAGTGCAAAATTGATAAACTTTACTATTCCTTATTGATAAAAAAATTGTTTTTCTGATTTAGTTGCTACTAGACTTACATCACATTTAATTATCTTGATAAGATCTCAGGTTTGTGGCACCCATTCCTACCAGGAAGGTATGGGTAAGGTAAGTAATTAATTGTAGGATTAAGTGGGCCAATAATTGTACTTAATTAAGGTTCTTTTTATTTTACTGTTTATTGGGTTTGTACATAGGTAGGTATATGTTTTTTCGTATGTATAAGGTCTTTCTTTGTTAAAATAGGTACATAGTCACTGGTAGGTTTAAAGTAAGCAAATCAAATGTGTAAATTAAATTCTACTGACTTCACTATACTCATCTAAGTACTTATAACAAAAAAAAAATCCAATATAAATGCTTATTACTTTACTATGTAAAACAAAACCGCATAAAAAAATTGTAGTCATTAAAATTAGTATTTCTAAGTAAGTTATATATGACTGATTAAAAAAATATGAATACTTATTATAATAATAATGTTTCCGTTGATAAAAAATGTGATCCATGAAAATCTGTATTATTATTTTTTTTATATTCTCTATTTTATAGTTTTATATCTATTTAAAATAAATAGATAAACCTTGTAACCTAGTTATATTTGAAAAGATAAAAGCGGTATGTAAAAACTAAAATTTTAAAACAATTCTTAATACTGATCATTAATTTGGTCCTAGCAAACCGGTTGGTTTTACATAATATTTTATTATTAACATTATTTATCACAAAATATCCAGTTAGAACTAGTATTGAAATAAAAGTTTTATTCACTTTGTTCAACACAGCCAAACACATAATCAGTAAACGTCAACTTATTTGGCAAAACTGCTTTTTTCTAGATCAGTGTTTTTATCATTTGAATACTGACCAAAGTAAAAACTGATAACTACTTGCAAGTATCGCATTGGAGACAAATACCTTATTTTACGCATAAAAAAAGGCAATAATGTTAGTGATTATTGTTCAAATATTTTAATATTGGCAAGCAGTTAATGTAAATTCAGACCATAATTCATTTACTAAATAGTTAACAAACAAAGCTATGTAGAACTGAATCAAGTCAAGGTTTTAACAGTTTGATACCTAGTTTATTAATATTTATTATCCTCATTCTAGTAAACACAATACTTCAGATAGGCAGACAAGGTGAACTAGAAGATTGTTGGATGGATCAGAGCAGAGCAAAAGCCATACATAAATTAAAAGTACCTATTAAATAATGATTCATGCCATGAAAAAGTAAACACAACAATTTTATGGATTAGGTATTAAGTATATAAAAGTAACTCATTCCATTAGAGAATTGAACTAATAGAGATATAACGATAGTAACAGTAGTTACATTCAATAAATAATAATAAAATAATGAAGCAGAAACAGCAGTTTGATAAAAAAATATACTTATACAACGAATTTAGGTTATGAAACTTAACTTCAGCCCCAGATCCAGATATTATTCATGAGTGTAGTACCTACATTATTAGTTAAAATTAACAAAAAAAAAATTACCTCCGCCTCCGTGTGTCTAAACTTTCAGGCTTCTTTCAGGATTTATGGAAAGTAATTTCTAGAAAAGAAACTGCTATCAGATCAGTAATAAAAATAAACAAACAAACAAAAACACCTGATTCGACTGACAGAAATACTGACTGACTGACTAATGAAATTACTAAAACGGAAGCGGAAGCAGCAGAGCGGAGTGGCGGGCGGGAAAAAAAAAGTAATAAAGAAAAAACTTTCTTTCTTGGTCTTACAAACAAAAGTATTCAGTGTTCAGTGTAATTGTAATGTAGGTAATGTTTTAAAAATTGTATTATTTCGAGTTAGGTAGTACCTACTAAAATGAATGTTGTGCAAAGGGACAATCGTTTGAATCTCACTTCAAATCCTAGGGCAAACAAAAATGAACTCGTTAGAAGAGATGTTTCTTTGGGTAAGTATACTTACCTAATATAAGTTAGGTGGCTATTTTTCTTACCTATACAAGGGTCTTCTCTATATTACCTTTAAATGTGTTGAAAATCATAATTGACACACGATTTTAGAACTTTACTGCCTTCGTTCGTTCTACTTATACCCATTTTATAAAATAAGTATTTTCCTTAGGAATTCGTGGGACTAACTCGTTGCCAACCATCAAATCATTCAACTTTGCTGCTAAGATACCACGTTACCAATTGGGTTACGATGAAGTGGCAAAAGCTAAAAGACATTCTATGGGACCTCCATTGGAGCCGCCACGGAGTTCAAAACGAAAGTAAGAGATAAATTTTTCCGCCGGGAATCAAATCAAAACCTATGTCCAGCAGTGGACGTCTTGCGGCTGAAATGATGATGATGATGATGATGATGATGAATCAAACCCGGGCCTTCGCAGACACCGTCACCATCACTGCCAACCTTACCACGAAGGTGGTCAAATATAAATACATAATACAATTACTATTTACTTACTTACCTATACTTCTCTCAAAACTTAAAAAACAAAAATGTTTTTTTCATAAGTAAGTACCTTTAAAGGACACTTACAACTTTTTAACGATAGTAATCAATCAAAAAAGTCGGTATCCTATAATACTGCAAGAAGCGAGGTGGTTCAGGAGTCAGGATCATACATTTTATTTAATATTTATGATTAAGTATATGTACAGTGGCGGACTAGGAGGCCGTAACAGATTTGTCTATGGTTTCGTCAGTCCTAGACTGTATTACCAAAGAACAAGAGCTATTTTGCAATACAGAAAAACCGTAAGTGTTACGCCGAACGTGTCCGCGACCGTACTTATTTATATAAAAAAAACCATTAGTAAAATACAAGCAAACTTTATAGGCCAAGCGATTTTTGTGTCATAGGCCGATAGCCACCTCGAGCTCAACAAAGCAAGACTCCTCAGGGATCCCAGCAAGCAGGAGGCCGAGGGTGCTGGTCAGCGACACCACAGCAGCCGACACTTCTGCAGACTTCTGCACTCCTCGGAACAGACCGAGCACGCTGCGCTACATCAGCAGTAGCAGTAGAGGTAATACATCTAAGATAGGTGCCTATCAGTACTTACCAAATACTAGTTAAAAGCTTTACCATAAAAATAAAAATACAGTAAGTTTTAGAGGTCTACTTCTCTGGTTTTTTGTAGGTTAAATACGTGACATCCAGTCTAAATTGACATACTGTACGTCAAATAACTAAAATGCTCTCTAACTTTTTATGAAGAACAGGTAACAGTATTAAGTTTTTTTATCAATAAATATAAAACTCTTCCGTTACTGACTGACTGGCTGGCTGGCTGGCTGGCTGGCTGGCTGGCTGGCTGGCTGGCTGGCTGGCTGGCTGGCTGGCTGGCTGGCTGGCTGGCTGGCTGGCTGGCTGGCTGGCTGGCTGGCTGGCTGGCTGGCTGGCTGGCTGGCTGGCTGGCTGGCTGGCTGGCTGGCTGGCTGGCTGGCTGGCTGGCTGGCTGGCTGGCTGGCTGGCTGGCTGGCTGGCTGGCTGGCTGGCTGGCTGGCTGGCTGGCTGGCTGGCTGGCTGGCTGGCTGGCTGGCTGGCTGGCTGGCTGGCTGGCTGGCTGGCTGGCTGGCTGGCTGGCTGGCTGGCTGGCTGGCTGGCTGGCTGGCTGGCTGGCTGGCTGGCTGGCTGGCTGGCTGGCTGGCTGGCTGGCTGGCTGGCTGGCTGGCTGGCTGGCTGGCTGGCTGGCTGGCTGGCTGGCTGGCTGACTGACAGACAACGCAGAGCCGAAACTACTGGGCGAAGCAGGCTGAAATTTTGCATGTAGGTTCCTTAGGGAGTGTAGGTGAGCACTAAGAAGGGATTTCCCGAAATTCCCACGGGAACGGGAAAAAACGGGAATTTTGTGTTTATGAGAATTCTGCGCGGGAAAAACCGCAGGGCAGCCTCTAGTATATAATATTTTAATAAGTATAGTTTGTAGTAGAAATCAGGAATAAAATAACTGCCGAAATGTACATCTGTGATACCAGCTAACATAAGTCAAGTAAGTTACTTACTAAGTACATAGATTAACTCGCACATAAAAAAGGGCGACTTAAAAATAACATCCATATAATTATGTACTTTAGAAAATGAAAGGTGTAAGTAAGTTATCTTTCAATAACATTGGCTACCAAACAACAGGCAGGTTATTTCCCATTTTATCTTAACCTCCGCTTCGCAATCGTAAAGGGAAATACCCTTCACTGAAGAAGGATGAAATTAAACTTTTGAGACTTTAGGCCGCGTTTCCACTTGCAAGAAAAGTGCTTTTGACAGGCACATGGGATGTAACTTTCAAGCTGCTGTCAAACAGAATCTTGGTCATTTCTTGCGGAAGATTTATTGTAGGTGGAAACGCGGCCTAAGGACAGCTTCTGTGGTAACGAACACCAGGCCCATTCCACGGTACATTATTAAAATTTTCAGGTGGCTACAGTGGCACGCGATCAGCTAGGTCCACGAGCACGTCTGTAATAGAAGCTAGTGTTATATTAGGTTAGTACTTTCTTGATCTATCTACTTTTTGAAACCCCTAAGTAAATATGGTCAGATTCGAGTAAATCAAATCGATTCGAATAGCACTTTCGAATTTAAGTTTAAGTACCTACCTAACTCGAATCTACTAGTTGATACAAATGATTCGAATCAACCTTGATTCCTTCCTCCAGCTTTCAATACCATCAATCCATTTCCTCCCAAGGGTAAAGGCGACTAAGGAAAAGGAACATCCGAATCCGAAGCATGGGCAGCAGCGTCCTTTGTTGATCAACTGAAGAGCCATACTGCGATCATAAACGCGCCAGCCAAGCGTGGAGATTATGACAAAGCAAACGCCTCTCAAAATTATTGTTGTTTTGGCAATTTTAGGGGGGAGGCCTATGTCTAACAGTGAACGATTTAAGGCTAAGAAGAAGAGAAGATAACCCATGTCCTATTTATTTCGATTGTCGCCGTCATCGAAAAATACACAAAAAAGGAGTTCTAAGTAGAGTCCGTGCCAGATAAGTCAGCGCGAGACTGGGGGCGCCACTGTAGTGCCTAAAGTACCTACTTCGAGCCAAGCGTCATATTTTGTCAGCACGCAGAATTACCTGGAACCACTGAACACCCTAATACTTAGCTGTAAATACCTATACTCTAATGTAGGCTTTATACTATTACCTTGCAGCCATATCAGAAGGTCGCGGCCAGGCGCGCGGAGAGGTCGGCATGGCGGCCGTGGACCTGCGGCACCCGGGGCTCGTGCTGTGCCAGTTCAGTGACACACTGCTGTACACCCACACCCTTACTAAGATCAATTATTTCAATCCTGTTGAGGTATTGTCCTAGTTTTTTGTAGAACTAGAACTAACCCTTTCCACAACTTGCCCCTGTTGTACCTTAACTACATAACGTTAAAGTTAATTCCTATTTTGACTGTTCCTGTATTAAATACCTACTTGATAATAAACCTGCGGCTCTAAAAAGGCCACATTTGGTATTAGAATACGATTTGTTCATCTAGTCTAGTATCAATTGTCGGCCTTATCGGTTAGATCGTTTTCTGAGCAACTGTTTGACACGTTTCGAATTTGTTTATTACTTTTGATCACTGATTTAAAAGTTGAAATAATATCCTCGTCTTGCCCCTAATTCTGACTATAATAGGATACTACGATTTCAACAGATAATAGTACCGCATACTTTCTGCGAGGGCGCCCAAACAAACCAACTGTACCAACTAATAAAGGATCAGTTCCCAACAATAAATCTGACAACGGTGCAAAGAAGGCACTTCAATGACGCGGCGGGCAGGCAGCAGATACAGACGCTGTGCCATCCGCAATACAGCGCCGTCTACCTGCAGGCTTTGCACAAGTAAGGCTTCAATTGTAGCAGAGTTCGTCATCATTATCTTAGCCCAAAGCCCCCGGTATAACATACCGGCCGGTCTTGAGAGATCCAGTGTGTTACTTCCGCAACCTTCAGCAGGTACTTTGCAGAGTTAAAGCGAATTATAAAGAAATTGAATTTGATTTGTGGTTTTGCTTAGTAATACTAAGCTGAACAAAGGTCGTTGTGATACTAAGTTAGTATCACAACGACCTTTACCGATACCAATCTTTTGTGATCGCTACTCTATTGTTTATAGCTTTTTCCCAAATGGTTAATTACCAATTAACAACTATCATTAATTGTATAAATCACTTTAAAATAACATTTTGCGTCACCGGAAATATAAACACAACAACAAGGAAGAATTTGTAAAAAAAAATAAGCGATAAGATAAGATTAGGCCTGATACGTAAAACTGCATGAAAACAAAGCATGATCGAAACGAAAATTACACTTTCGATCATGCTTTGTTTATAATGTAATTTGATAATAATATAAATGTCAATAATGTATATTTACGCATTGCGCTGAAGCAATGCGTACTTAAATATATTATAACAAAATAATATTTTTCTAGGTTCTACGCCCTGACATCCGCTGCGGCGGTACTGAAATACGTGGAATACATCCAGTGCATCGTTTTCGCCAGGGAGTCTCTCAAAATAGTCTACCACTCCTCTGAAAACACCATGATTATTGGTAATTAATTATTTTTAGTTGTAAAACTTGACCCTTTAAATATTACCAGCCGACTCCAATGTCTATCCAATCTGGCCTCTGTGAAATTAAGTATATCGTATATCAATCAAGTTCACATTACAAAAGCAGCTAGCAGCAGTAAAAGTACGTGGAGGTACTACTCCCTCCTACTACCTCCACACTATATTGTAACACTGTGCTACCTCTTTCCCTGCTCACTTCGTCTACAAATTAATTATGCTTAAATAACCACTAAATTTGAAACATATAATAGCCTTGGTTACTTTCAAAGATGTAGGCACAGCGACTCAACTAGAGTTGGTGCAGCCACTGGTTCGCTCGGCCGGGCCAGCTTGCAGTCTGCTCGGGGTACTAGGGCCCACTTACACTACCGGCGGCATAAGAGCTCTAAGGGCCGCCATATTACAACCTTCGTTCAATGGAGAGTTCATTGAAAACAGACTTGATGCAGTACAGGATCTGATTGAGAATGATAATGGGCTTATGATGGGATTACAGGTAAGTGCGATTATTTATTTGTTGTATTTTATATTTTTTTTTTTTTTTTTGGTTAAAATAAATAACAATTCTACATTACTTAAGTACTTATATCAAGTAACATACAAATTCGACTCATACAGAAGCAATGTAAGAACAGCTTCCATTTACACAGTATTGTTTCGATTTTCCAACAGAAATATACACCAAATTATATATTTTTACACATAAACCCTTTTCTAAAATACCCTTCTTCTCATAGGACGTAATAAAAAAGCTATCGGATATAGACAAGATCCTTTTCCTCTGCGTGGAGTCACCAGCACAGAACATGGAAAAAATGGGGGAAGCTCAGCTTAACCAGACCTTGCTTCTGAAGACCACCATGGACTTGGTTCCTAAGTTGGTCGAAGCTCTAGGATATGCTGAGAGCGGAAGACTTAAGAAGATGAAAATGGTAGAAAAGCTGGCTTATGTTAACTTTCTACAAAAATATTTTATGAAATTCTGCAGAATTTGTATTTTAGACTGTATTCTTTCTTACATAAAATTCATAGGACATCGAAAATCCCCACTACAAAGAAATATCGGATCGAATTCGAACGATCTTGCACGAAGACGCCCATTTAGAAAAAGGAGTCATGGGCTCTTTACAACGCTGCTTCGCCGTCAAAGCAGATATAAATGGCCTTCTAGACGTAGCTAGGCGTATGTACTCGGAGCTCATAGAAGATATACAGAAAATGGTCGAGCAACTAAGTGAGACTTACGACCTTCCTATAAGGCTGAATCAGAATGCACTGAAGGGATTCCATATCGTGATGTCGCTCGGTCCAAGGAACAGAAGAGACTTCAAAGCGGAGAACTTACCGGATGTTTTTATACAGGTCATAACCCAGTTCTGATGATGTCGTGCTTTTGATTTGCTCATCCATATATTTACGAGTAACCTACTTCAGTTCTCAGTGTTTGATATAATTTTAGGTCCAGAACAATGGTGCAAGTGTGTCAATGACAACGGAAGAGCTAGTGGTCCTAGACCAGCAAGCTAAAGAGTCGCTTAACGAGATTCAGAAGATGAGCAACGTGTAAGAAGGCTCTTCATCCCCTATAACCTTGTTTATGTATTTCATGCACACATTAAGTTAACTACATTTTATTTGTGTGATTCCAGGGTAATAGGTGGTCTTTTAAAAGATCTGAGGCCGTTCATGTATAGCCTTTACGGTCTATGTGAAAATGTTGCCGAGTTGGATATTCTTTTGGCTTTGGCTCACGTAAGCTAACAATACTTTGGTTTAATTTTGGGATAGTTTCACCTTTTTTCTTCTTCAGTCATCATCAGACTGCACATTTTACCTCATCCAGCTCTCTTTATTAAAGTAAGTAGTTAGTACTAACTTGAAGACAATAGAAAAGTCACTGGTCGATTTGCGGCATTATCATTGCATATTACAATTACTTACGTTGCATTCTGAGCAGCACCACAAAGACTGCACACACCTTCGTTTCCCTTACTCTTTCTTTATCAAAAACGGCGAAACTACTGATGTAATAAGTAGCTTCATACTTTCAGGCAAGTTCAGTCGGTTCCTATATTCGACCAGAGTTCGCGGATTACCTAGACGTGAGAAACAGCGTACACCCGCTACTGGATTATAACAGTCAGACACTACCGGTTCCCAACGACATCGTAAGTTAACTACTTACTACTAACTTACCTCAATAAAAAATATAACTTGGAACTTTTTGGTTCTTACATTTTACACGCTATTTAAAAACAAATTTTCAGTATGCAAGTCCGGAGCATAATTTCACCGTCATCACCGGACCAAACATGGGAGGAAAGAGTATCTACATCAAACAGATAGCTATAATGCACATTATGGCACAGGTTCGTTAGATTATTACTGACACACGCTGAGTCGACTACCTTTTCGCTGCACAAACTTTTGCAGCACGTGGCAATTATTCTTACTTCTTGAAATATTTCTAGATTGGCTGTTTCCTACCTGCTACAAAAGCTGTGCTTAGATTGAGCGATAGAGTTTTCTCAAGGATTGGCTTCAATGACAGCGTAGAGTTAAACGCTTCCACTTTTGTATTGGAGGTAACATTTCTTTTAGTTTTTGTAGTATTATTAATTAAAATTTATTAGTTGCTTAGTTTCTCCCGTGAACTTAAAAATATTTGAAAAAACGCCTTACAGATGAAGGAAATCCAGCATGTTTTGAAAGACCTTACTAAAACAAGCCTTGTGATCATAGATGAACTTTGCAGGTACTTCGTCCAAATAACACACACACACATATTAACACATTTTAGAGGTATAGCCTACGAATATTAGCACACTGTGTAATAGCATGCAATGCGCATAGAAGTAATAAAAGAGCGCGCGCAGTCAGCGAGCGGTCACTGAGTTCAGAGTTTTGCGATCTGGCCTGGCCTGACCGTCGACCGCTCAACAGTTCCTGTGTGCGTTGTTGTTAGGGCTCAGTACATTCAAAGAACGCAGAATTCTGAACTCAGAGCGATAGCTGTCTGCGCGCGCTCCGAATATTTCAAAAACTATAATTTCGTTGATAGAGGCACCTCAACAGAAGAAGGCACGAGCATGGCGTGGGCCATCTGCGAAGAGCTACTGTCGAGCGACACCTTCACTTTCTTTACAACGCACTTCATGTACCTCACCAGGCTCCGGGACCTTTACTATAATGTTGTGAAGTGAGAACCTTTATTATTAGTATTTTCTACATAGTTAGATTTATAAACATTGCAGGACCATTTTAAATATCTTCTGAATCATTTTGTAGCACGTTTTTTAGTTTCCATGAATGATGCATGAAAGTACTTGATAAAACTTTTTTTTTCTCTTGCCTATCTTATATTTTGTAAGTGTGAGTTGTGAGCTTTTCACTTTGTGACTCATTTGAGAATATCATTTGGATTTTTCCAGTTTACACACACTAGTTACAGAAGAAGAAATCCCAAGCTCACAACCTGATAAACCACCACAAAGGCGACTGGTCTACCAGCATAAAGTAGAAGAGGGAGTTACAGCAGTGGAACATTACGGGTTAGCTTTAGCTTCAAAGACTAACATACCCGAAGAAACCGTCAATCTGGCGAAAGAACTGGCTGAGCTGATCGTGAAGACCCGAACGGTAGGTTTATAAAAAAAATCTTAGAAGTTTATTATTTTCATACAAAGAATTTTTTTTTAAATCCTATTGTTATTTTGTTTTCAGCCACAAGAAATAAAATCGCCTGATAAAAAAGACGAGCAAATATTGTACAATCTCCATGCAGAGATACTCAAACTGAAACGAAAGAGTGACAACCCCGACGAGACTAAGCGAAGAATGCTTAAAGAATTCAAGACACAAAACCCAGAGCTGATTCATAGACTGAAGAGTGAAAAATCCCTGACTGACTCACTTCCAAGACCTACAGAATCCTCGAATATCCTATCAAGCAAAACCCCAAGTGAAAAAGATAGGTCAAACCAGCGAATAGATGAAAGCGGTTACAGCTTTGGAGGCGTTGAAAATGGAACAAATGTTTATCAGAATACTGATGTTATGTCAGTACAAACTTCAAACGAACTTTTAAACACTTTTCTTAAAAATGACGACAGAACGCAAATCATCACTGTAGCTGAAATTCACAATAAACCGACAAGGAAACTGGCTTCTGATAGTGATAATACAGAGAAACAACAGAAAATAAAACCGCGCTTCAGCGCGCCTTTGCGGATATCAGACAGTGATTCTCCGCTGATAAATAATAGAGAAACTACGCTGACCAATGACACAGAGAAAAAGGAATCGCAAAGTTTCCAAAATATGCCAAATAACCAACTTGATGCATCCCACTCGAATTTCCATGAAAGTCAAAGTTGCTCAAGTTTGCCAATAAACCAACTTGATGAATCTTTTACGAATTTACTTGAAGATATTCCTTTGCCAAGTTCAAGCGAACTGCAACACAAATATGCCAATATGTTTGTACAAAACGAAATAATTAAACCTGCATTTATGGACATTGATAAATCTCACACGTCATCTTCTTCAAACGAAGAAATACAGCGGATATTTGAAGAAAACGAAAAGAGTGACATAGACCAGGAAAACAAGGGTCAAGAAATGGACACAGATGTTATCGAAGTCATAGAGGAATCTGACGAGGACATAGCAGAAGCTTTAACCCAGGTTCTGGAAGAATTTGAGTCGAAATCAAGCGGCTCAGAGGACATGCTTATGTCAGGCGACAAGCAGCTGATGGAAGAGACGGTCAACGAGATCCGGGAAGCTTTGTCTAATGGAAATGTTGACGATATCATTCTCACGCCTCCGATTGGTTTTAGGGATGAGTTTTAGTTTTTTTTGTATTTGATTTTGTTTTAGAGCATGTTAAATAAAGATAAGTGCAGTTATTAATTGGTTTAAATTTACAACTTTACAAGTCCCCACCACACTAATTAAAAAATCGTTTATTTTGTTTGGAATTTATTAAAATGCAGTATTTTCTTATTACCTATGTACACAAATCTTACTTATAACATTTTTAACACCGATCTTCACTTTAACATTACTGATGACATTTTGTTTGGAATTAACCATTAGTTTTGGTTTTAACTCGTAGAGTAAACTAGCTATGACATGTGTAGCTACACTATACCCGGTCATTCATTTCTTAGCAAGAATTCTTATTCATTTTAATCTTTAGTTATCTTCCAAAAGATGTAAAAGCCAGGTCACCTAAGCGAAGGCATCCTCGCGGTCGGCGGCGAGCGATGGCGCGGCGGCGTCCTCCATGCTGGCGAAGTTCATGAAGTGCGCGGGCCGGTGCACCTCGTGGTAGAACTCCTTCGGGTTGCCCAGCTGGATGCCGTACTTCATGTTGGGGTCGTGCCGGACACCTGCACCATGACAAATATACTGTTATAGAAACTATACATTTGCGATCGACAAGTATAATTTGACATTTCCATCAGTTTGAACATATTGACACCAGATCGTCAGCTCTAACGTAACAATAACGTAATCTCACGCCTATATTTCCCGAAGGGATGGGCAGAGGCATCAGCTTATTGATTGAGCACAAGGGAGGCATCAGTGCATCAAGGTGGGCCCGCGTTTGTCCGAATCGATAAACAAAAGTAATTTATTGGTATTGATCGTAGTTGTATCAGTATGGTTTCAATATGGCCAGATTGAGCGTTTTCGTTATCAAAAGTAACAAAAAAATATATAATTAATCTAATAAATAACATAACAACTGACCCATAAAGTTGTAATTCCAGCTGCCCTGCGAGGGCACCATGAAGTAGCCGAGGAAGCGGTCCGAGAGCAGCATCTGCACCTTCTCGTAGTGGCTGGGCAGGTAGCCCTTGGGGTTGTTCCCGCGGTCCGTGTTCTTGACGCCCCACTCGTAGCCGCTCGGCGTCAGCTTGTAGGCGGTCAGGGAGCACGAGCCGGGCGTGAACGAGCACGTTATTATGATCGTCTTCTCGCCGTCCCATGTCGAGTTCTCTGACATTATCTTCGCGTGTGTCGTTATGTCCTGTGAATAACATGATAAGATATCATTTTTTGTTTACAAAAAGAGACCCGCCTTCAACAAACTGAGAACTTCCTCTTTTTCGAAGTAGGTACTCAAACCTTCTTCAGAATGTAAACAAATACTTTTCTGAAAACCGCATCAAAATCGGTTCAGCCAAACGTGAGATAAACGCGGACTCCTTTTTTGAAGTCGGTTAAAATACGATTGATCAAAGTGTTTTATTTAAAAAAAAACCTTTTGTTATAATAAAGATAAGAAGGAAGAACCTTTGTGAGAAGACCAAGTAAAGTTCCCAGATTACGACGACTGAGCACAATACAGGTCAGTATGGCTTTGGCGAGGCCTACATCTGGTCATATCTAAAAAAAAGCTATCAAAAAAATGAACGGAACCACTAACGAAACTCGCGACAGACACACACGAACATCCTATAGTAGCTGACTATCGACGCGCGCAGCTGCAATCCGGCACGCTAGTTACCTGCGGCGAGAGCTGGGGCAGCTCGTTGGGCTGCGTGTGCATCCAGCCGAGCGGCTGCAGGTGCGCGAGCGCGGGGTGGCGCGGCAGCTGGCGCGGCAGGTGCACGGTCTGGTGCGTGCCCCACTGCGGCGCCAGCACGCAGCACTGCACCTCGCGCACCATCGGGTTGTCGGCCGGCGTGCTGCCGTACAGGTAGCACGCGATCTGGACAACCACACACGGGTCATTAATAAATAAACACTATTAAAAAACTTGTGGTGAAGTTCAACTATGTGCTCTCAATTCATACCCTGTTGCCATTATACACCATAAGTGTGGCGCGTCCAAATGTCAAAATCAAGACACATCTCAATGGACATCATTGACTGTATAATAACTGCTAGTCATTTATTCAGTTCCAGTTTATCGGGCCCGATTTTAAATCGGATGCTCCAATTGTAGAACATTTTATATGAAGCTAATAACGCTTGTTGGATGATAATTAGAATGTCAATTTAAGAACCGATATCAAATCGCATCAATAAAAGTAAATCCATAAAAGTCAGTCAAGCGTTATCTCACTGACTATCCCGCTCTAATGCGCGAACGTGAGCACGTAGTTGACTTGCAATAGCCAGGCAGGATCATGAGCATTGAGCAATATACCTGAGCTCTGAGATCGGAGATGGTGACGAACTTCTTGAGCAGGTTCTTGGGCAGGATGTAGGTGTAGCCGCTCTCCTTGATGTCGTCGGAGCTCACGTAGATGTGGTTGGTGCGCAGGTGCAGGTTGGTGGCCGAGATCGCGCGCACGCGCCACTCCGTCTTCGAACTGTTCACCACAAAATATTATGTTTTGTTAGTGGGAAGAGTCGGTGAACATAGGACGATTCCAGATAAACCACACAACTCGCGATTCGCCCGCGCGGCAAGAGGTAAGTGGGTGCGAGCTTCTTTAACACGTAGTTAATTGTTCCGAGATAATACATATTTGCAAATTGCAATTTTTGTGTATCCATGGCACCCTAATGAATAAAAAGATAAATTTCCTTGACTGCAAAAGCTAGCTGGCCAGCATTATGTGTTATTGTCCAGATTGGATATTTGGAACATTATTATGATGGTTATTGATGATGTTTGCTTGGTCTGGGTGTGTTTGGTTGACTTTGTTTTGGCACCCTAGATACAGGTTCTACTTAGTTAGGCGCTCTGTCTTAACCCTCCGGGCAGGAGTAGCAAAAATAAAATTATTGGTTATGGATTTAAGACATTAAAGTTTAAAATATGGTGTTCATCATGAGGACAGGAACTATAAAGGTTCAAAGTTAAAAATACGGATTATTAGGACAGGACACTATAAAGGGTCAAGAAAGAAAAGAAGGCATCTGAAAGCAACAAACCTGAAAGTATGCGACTCGTAGTTGCTAGTGGTGGAGGTGATGATCTCGTCCCCGTGCTTGTTGACCGTCCGGGTGGTGGTGGCGGTGAGCTGGCTCTGCTCCTTGCTCTGCTTCTCGATCTCCGCGATCTGCTGCCGCTGGGCGGACGGCGCCGAGATCTCCATGCCGAGGATTATGTCGCGGATCTCGGACTGAGTTAGGGAGGCCACGTTCACGCTGCGGGAGAAAGGTTGAGGGTTTTAATCATAAGACATACATAACATAAATGCTGAATTTTGTTAGGTGACTTATTCGTGAATATTAAAATCTAAGATGCATTCGCTAGTACATTTCAAAGTGTCGCTCGCAGATTGTGTTAGTTCTGTGATATCGTTTTTGTCGGTAGCAGTAACGAAATATTATTAAAAGAAAAATGATGTATCTTTGTAAAGGATGAATTTATAATATTATTTATAAAATTATACGGTTATCAGTAACAGTTTACAGTATAGTATAGTTCAGTTGAATACACTATAGTAGACTGCCCTCCAAATACTTGAAACTAAAGTGAGATTAAACTAGTCCTGTTTTTTTTTAAAAAAAAAGGTCGCTTGTAAAAAAATTCAAAATCGTCTTCTAAAAACGACCAAAATAACAAAAGAAATAAATAGCAAACAGGCACTGACTTGTTCTTCTTGCCGTAGTCGGCCAGGATGAGGTCCTTGAGCTGAACCTCGACCTTGATCCAGTCGTCGTCGGGCAGCGTGGGCCAGATGTGGTGCGGCTCGGTGAGCGTGGTCTTGTCCGGCTTCAGGAGCACCTTGGTGCGCTCCGTGTTCACGTGCAGCGCGCGCAGGATCAGGATCAGTCGGCTGAACGCCTGACGAACAAACAACCAAGACACGTTATTACACTGCACCGGTGGAGGACCTAAACTCTCATACGACCTTACCACAAAAAAGTGACACTGGTTTAAATCGTGAATTTATATGACGAATTCATGAAAAAGCCTAGTTAGAATAGAATAGAATAGAATAGAAATACTCTTTATTGCAATCAATAGACTTAATATAGGTGATTACAATTACTAGTTAGTATATTGATTTAGATTTATCTATCTGTTATTTCCACCATAGTCATAGTTATCGACAGATTGATAATGATGACTGAACAACATCAGACTGACGGTTCTCTTTACCGATATCTATACTAAATACGAAAGGCTAAAGAATCTGCAAATCAAGATCGTCAACTCTTATAAAAGCTTTAAGCTTAATTTAAGTAACAAAGTAAAGTTTTTTCATTGCAATAAGTTCTATAAAACAATTTACAAAGTAAAAGCCAAGCCACTCACGGTATAAGAAGAGATAGTCTTCAGCCAGTCGTCGTAGAGGTTGAAGAGAACCATCTGCGGCTCCGTGGCCTTGAGGATGAGGTCTCCGAACTTCTCCACCTTGAGGCAGGCCTGGAACGGCAGCTGCAGCTCCGAACCCTTGATCACAATGTTCGGGAAATCTAGCAAATGGACCTGGATGGGACAATTTTAGTTTTATTACCATTAGCAGACGAAAATACAAAGTGCCAAAGATTACCTATTTCGCTTAGATTTCGACCTTTATTTCTTAGGGAAAGTTTTTAGTAAGAATGAGGTAAATCGCTTCTTTAATTTATTATTGTTAATTTTAAAGATTGATTAAAAAACACAACAATAATTTCTAATTTATAGTCTTTTTGTTGTTTCTTACCTCGAGCGGATCCAACATTCCCTTTCTGGTGACGATGATCTGTTTGGGCTGCTCTTCGACCGGCAGTGATCGAATCAAGGCCGCTACTTCCTCAGCCGTCTTCCATTTGGCTAACTGTTGACAAACACTATGATCAGACCAAACCTTCGGCCCTGGCCTCAGTTTCGGCCGAAACCGAAACTCTCGTGGCCCCGTCAAATATTAACTCACGGGCAGCTCGTGCGCGCTAGTCCGACGACGAGCGACGCACGAACATCGAGTTTCGGCAAAAGGTTCGGCCGTTTTAGCTGAAACCGAAACTGTTGCCGAAACTAGATTATTTGGCCGAAACTGGCCGAAACCGAACCTTCGATCGGACACAATATTTACGCAAACATAGTCTCAAACTCAGGTCTTCTCTTACTATTGCCAGAGAGACATAAGCCCGTCACAAACATAACATGTCGCCATTTTGTATTTATGTAATTCATGTATTTGTTATTTCCTTCTCGCTCATCTCATCATGGTGACGTAGTCTTGCGTCAGTCATTTATTCGAAAGGGAGTACCAGGCAGAGTGTATTAGTGCGTTGTTGCCGTCTCTGGTCGTCGAATGTGCGTTTTAATACGAGGCAGAATAACTTTACCCCCAAGTTGTATATACTGCTTTTAATTCCATCCGACGAAAAAATTCACATATAAAAAAGCAGCACCTATATATACCTACCTTATTTTGCTGACCTAATCAGCTAGCTTGTTTTCAATCCCACTTCACTTCAATCATTTATTTTCGTAACTATAATACCATTACGCTTTATAATTGCCCAGGTGACAATAAAAAATGTATGCATATTCATTATTGACCGGTTAAAAACCGCATGTGAATAATGAGGAACTTTACGACTAGAGAACAGTAACAAAAAAGTCTACTTTTCGAGTGGATGGGCTAAAAAAGTATAGCACCAACCTGCCCCAGCCGCTTCTGGCCGGCCCACACGCTGGTGTGGATGATCTTGAGGAAGAGCTGTCCGGTGCGCGGGTTGAAGATGAAGATGGCGCCGTTGATGGGCTTGGTGGTCAGGTTGCCCTCGAACGTCTTGTGGATCGTCACGCGGTACACGTTGGTGTCGTCTACGAACCTGACAACAAATATGTTGGATTATTTCCTTGTGGTGGTCAGATGATGGTGAACTTTGCTGAAATCCACTAGATGAAGGTGGTTCAAAACTAGTCGGTATGGTGATCTGTTGGTGAGGCCTAGTTTTCGTCTTTCCGCTGAGATGGTAATTTCCTAATCATATATTTTTTTCGGTTTCAAATATAAAAAAAACTGTAAGCTACAAAATTTAATTAATAAAACCTTATTAAAAATTAACTAACTAATCAAAAAGGCTACATATCAAGTTCCAGTTAAATTACAACATCACACTTGTTGAATACCGACTACTGGGCCAAGGCATCCTCCCTCTACTTCCAATTAATTCTCTCTCTTACATTATCTGCCTTAGACAGGTTAGGTTAGTTTATACCTCTTCATCTTCCGCGGACTCTCTCATTGCCCTTTCTAATCATTAAACTTACCAAATAATCTGGTTAGAGAAGAGTTCTCCATAATTCTGACTGGACAGGTAGGGCTCGGTGGGCTCCGAGGAGTACAGCTGCAGCGCCTTGCGGATCCTCTCCCGCAGCACGTACAGCGCCGGGTTGGCCTTCATTATCTTAGCCATCGCTTGCTGAATTAGCGGCTTGCAGCCCGGGAACCAGTTTCCGTAGGCACTGTTGAAATAAAAGTACTTGTTTTATTTTTATTGTAACTTTAGGTTTTGTAGAATGGAATGTTTGGTTAGAGAAAGGAATTAATATACTAAATCTGTGGTTACGATAGTGGTTTTCATCCTGGTGAATCATGGTTTTGATAACGTTAATTCCACTATCGTAACCACAGATGCATAATCATGAATTTGTAACAGCCAATGAACTTTTTCTGTTATCAAAACCATGAACCCGTGGAACGATTGCCTACCCTCAAACGCATTTAAATTATGCACAGTTTATGTGCGCACGACGCGATGAGGTTAACCACGATGGAAACCATTATGCAAACCGTCGTTTCATAATCATGAATTTGTATCAGCAAATGAACCTTTTCTGGTATCAAAACCATGATTCAGCATGATGAAAACCATTATCGTAACCACAGATTCATAATCATGAATTTGTAACAGCCAATGAACTATTTCTGTTATCAAAACCATGATTAACCACGATGGAAACCGTTATGCAAACCACAGATTCCTAATCATGAATTTGTATCAGCAAATGAACCTTTTCTGGTATCAAAACCATGATTCAGCACGATGAAAACCATTATCGTAACCACAGATTCATAATCATGAATTTGTAACAGCAATACAACACTGCTCTTTAAATGAAGAGAGAAAAACAAAATTCCTAACGAGGATAACTCCGTATATGCAAATAACACTCTTAAGTAATCTTAAGTAATCAACTGGCCCACTGACGACAACGTACAGCACAAACAGCTTGAGTTAGAGACTTCAAATTTGATATGAAGATTCTTTAGAATCAAAAAAAGCGGGAAATTCGGGAATAAATCTGTAAATGCGCACGCAAACCCACTAGATACCCTATGGCAGTGTACCTGTGCAGGTTGTAGGCCAGGTCGATGGCCACCAGCAGGCCGGTGGGCGCGGGGTAGATGGACATGTTGTCGGTGGTGTAGTCAGCAGTCAGCAGTCAGCAACTAGCGAGCTGTACCTGTGCAGGTTGTAGGCCAGGTCGATGGCCACCAGCAGGCCGGTGGGCGCGGGGTAGATGGACATGTTGTCGGTGGTGTAGTCAGCAGTCAGCAGTCAGCAACTAGCGAGCTGTACCTGTGCAGGTTGTAGGCCAGGTCGATGGCCACCAGCAGGCCGGTGGGCGCGGGGTAGATGGACATGTTGTCGGTGGTGTAGTCAGCAGTCAGCAGTCAGCAACTAGCGAGCTGTACCTGTGCAGGTTGTAGGCCAGGTCGATGGCCACCAGCAGGCCGGTGGGCGCGGGGTAGATAGACATGTTGTCGGTGGTGTAGTCAGCAGTCAGCAGTCAGCAACTAGCGAGCTGTACCTGTGCAGGTTGTAGGCCAGGTCGATGGCCACCAGCAGGCCGGTGGGCGCGGGGTAGATGGACATGTTGTCGGTAGTGTAGTCAGCAGTCAGCAGTCAGCAACTAGCGAGCTGTACCTGTGCAGGTTGTAGGCCAGGTCGATGGCCACCAGCAGGCCGGTGGGCGCGGGGTAGATGGACATGTTGTCGGTGGTGTAGTCAGCAGTCAGCAGTCAGCAACTAGCGAGCTGTACCTGTGCAGGTTGTAGGCCAGGTCGATGGCCACCAGCAGGCCGGTGGGCGCGGGGTAGATGGACATGTTGTCGGTAGTGTAGTCAGCAGTCAGCAGTCAGCAACTAGCGAGCTGTACCTGTGCAGGTTGTAGGCCAGGTCGATGGCCACCAGCAGGCCGGTGGGCGCGGGGTAGATGGACATGTTGTCGGTGGTGTAGTCAGCAGTCAGCAGTCAGCAACTAGCGAGCTGTACCTGTGCAGGTTGTAGGCCAGGTCGATGGCCACCAGCAGGCCGGTGGGCGCGGGGTAGATGGACATGTTGTCGGTAGTGTAGTCAGCAGTCAGCAGTCAGCAACTAGCGAGCTGTACCTGTGCAGGTTGTAGGCCAGGTCGATGGCCACCAGCAGGCCAGTGGGCGCGGGGTAGATGGACATGTTGTCGGTGGTGTAGTCAGCAGTCAGCAGTCAGCAACTAGCGAGCTGTACCTGTGCAGGTTGTAGGCCAGGTCGATGGCCACCAGCAGGCCGGTGGGCGCGGGGTAGATGGACATGTTGTCGGTAGTGTAGTCAGCAGTCAGCAGTCAGCAACTAGCGAGCTGTACCTGTGCAGGTTGTAGGCCAGGTCGATGGCCACCAGCAGGCCGGTGGGCGCGGGGTAGATAGACATGTTGTCGGTGGTGTAGTCAGCAGTCAGCAGTCAGCAACTAGCGAGCTGTACCTGTGCAGGTTGTAGGCCAGGTCGATGGCCACCAGCAGGCCGGTGGGCGCGGGGTAGATGGACATGTTGTCGGTAGTGTAGTCAGCAGTCAGCAGTCAGCAACTAGCGAGCTGTACCTGTGCAGGTTGTAGGCCAGGTCGATGGCCACCAGCAGGCCGGTGGGCGCGGGGTAGATGGACATGTTGTCCGTGGTGTAGTCAGCAGTCAGCAGTCAGCAACTAGCGAGCTGTACCTGTGCAGGTTGTAGGCCAGGTCATGTCAGTGAACTTAGCAGATCATTGTCCAGCAGATCAAAATTTTATGTGAGTTCTTTTCGCATGCAGCCGAGTTCTACAGTTCCTGATACTTTTCAGAAATAGTTCTGGCGTTTTTACCTGAAAAAAAGTACTTTGACAAAATGATCTGCTAACTTCCCGTAGCAGATCATTTTCAGCAGATCAAAAATAAAAGTTAGTTCTTCATGCATACAGCTGAATTCTACAGTTCCTAGTACTTTTTATAAATAGTTCTGGCGTTTTAAACTGAAAAAAGTCAAAAAACAAAATTATCTGCCTACTAGCCGTGGTTAGTTGAAAATATATTAATAATTGATTAAAACAGCTAGAACTCTATCGCTTTTCACACATCCGTATCAGAACTGCAACCTAGCACTCGATTTGAGTCCATAACTCACGTTAAAGTACCAGCAGATCACATCAGAATGTTAACCCGTCAAATGATGAGGACCTGATTATGGATGCTGCCGAAATGATCGTCATACTATGCAAATTTTCCCGATTTTCCATAGAAATATGTTCCTGGTACTTAGTAAATATAATAATATGTTATGTGTTATATACTAAAATGAGGGTAAATACATTCCCTTGCCGATACTTATAACTATTTTCGTGTCACTTACTTGTTTACTTCAATATAATTTTTCCTTTTACAAAAATAACGTTTTTCTTTTGTTTGTTTCCCGCCAGTCACATTTTCACACACTGATTTCACGAAATTTATAGCCACATACCACACTACACAACAATATATCGTAGGCTTGCAAGGTAAGGTTTCTATAATTAGTTTAGTTATTATCACAGAAACCCTATTTACTTCACAATAAATATTTATTTACGCGATCACCAAAAAAATGGCGGCCATCGACTTCGCTAGTCGCAAACTGCCGTGCCGGCCGGTACAGGTACAGTTAGCAAAAGAATTTGTATTATCATTATACAATATATTATAAATTACTTTTATAAACAATATTTTTTCAAAGTAAGGATTATGCTCGGATTATGGTACCTTTTTTATTTCTTATAATTATAATTAATTTTTTATTTGTATAATGTAATGGGTTCATATTAAATTTGATTATCAAATAAATAGGAACTCCTTTAGTAAAGAGAATTTGATGTTATTACGTTTATTCATTATATTCAAATAAATAGATTATATATATAGATGGATTCATGTATCTTTTTCTACTTTATATTATTTGCGTAACCAACCTTTTATTACTTGCATATTTTTTAAATAGGTACGTATTCAATATGACAGGGCTGCGAGTAAAATAGAAACGGTTTTTATATGTTTATAAACGCCACGAAGAAAACGCTTACACTTAATTATGTATGTATAAGCGTTTTTGTTTTCTTCTCAGCCTTTTTGTATAAGTATATATAAAAATAAGAAAGATTAGAAGTTTAAGTATTTTCTTTTTTAATTATGCCGCGATGCAAAACGGAAATATAAATAAATAAATATACACATAATATAGATCGGCTATGGCCTTATTTAAAAAAGTTAAGCATTTGTTCAGTTCATAAATATTATCTATGCTTGTCATGTGTAAAATGAAATAGCAAGAAAGGATAAAACATGTATGTTACTAAGCAAGTGTTTTACTTTTTACCCGACTGAAAGAGGGTTAGGTAGGTACGTTTTATAAAGGCTTTGTCAATTAGACGGCGCTATAGTCGCGCTCTTTTATATCACTCACGCTCCTTTACGTTGCGTAGTGATACAAAGAGCGCGACGCTCTGGCGCCACGTAGGGCTGGCGCTCTAGCGCCGTCTGTTTGACAAAGCCTTTAGTGGTAGTGGCTAACTACAGGCTTATTTTATCAATGCTTTCGTAGCCTTGCGGTAAACAAAAGCGCACGACCGTGTATTTATTATGTTATACTTCATATCTTGTAGAAAATACTTACCCTTACAATTACCTCATCCCGGGAGATACCAGCCTACCCGGACCGGAACACAAATGCCGAAACCACCTAATACCATTTTTACCAAATCCAACTAATACCGATTTTACCAGGGTAACAAATATGTGTACATGTTGTAGTAGGATTTGATGGTTGGGTTTTTTGCAAAAAAAAAGGGGATTTTGAGAAAACCTGGATAATTTGATATAAGCATTGCTTTTTTTTCAATCATCCTGACAAAAAGCAGTTTTTTTTTTGCAAAGAGCCTAGTATAATTGAAAAATTTGGTGGCTAGATTATTTCTGGCTAGTTAACTCGTATTCTGATTGGTTCGTTAAAATACCTTTGACGCTACAGAGAACCAATCACAATAAGAGTTGCACGGTAAGCAATATAATCTAGCCAATCAGAGTTAAGAAAGGTATCAAATTTTTCAATTATACTAGGTTTTTTGCAAAATAACTGCTTTTTGTCAGTATGATTGGAAAAGGAGTGATGGTTATATCAAATTATCAGGGTTTTCGCAAAATCCCTAGTTTTGTTTGCAAAAAACCTAATTATCAGATCTTCCTACGTCATACACAAGCGTCGCAAATAAAACAAACATTTCGTAAACAATGTTTATATTATTAAAAAAAAATATATATACGCAAAAAAGTCAAAAATCAACATGTATTTATAACAGAACACTGAAGATACTAGGTAGACAGCTGTAGTGTAGTATAGTCTAACAGTACTTCATCATAAGGAACAGCTTTGACACTTTCTAGCGACTGATATCTGAACATGCTCCAGATGCTCGTCACCCTCTTCCTGGTCCACGTCCATCTCCTCCGTTTGCTCCAAAGGTGCGACGCTATAAATAAAGATATTAGAAATTAATACATATAAAATTTGAAATTAAAGGCATACAATTGTCAACAATAGAAGTCAATCGGCTGTCATGATGATGAATGTCATACTTTTTCATAAGAAAATGTTTCTATAATGTACATAATTCAAAATAATAAAAATCTTTCAACTTACTGGATGGACTGCTGAGGCTTCTGAGCTGTGCGCACCGAAACCCCGGGGTCCCCCACGTACATTGAACCTCCCAGGGTCCGCTGCACCCACTCCGCTCGCATTGCTGGTACTGGTGGTCTAAAGAAAAAAATATATATATATTCGACTGATAAACCAGTGCTTCAAAAGAAAACAACCAGTATAACTGCTACATAAAAATGTATGTTTATAGGTTATGAGCAAAAAAATTTCTCATACAAAACAAAAAAATACAATTACAGTTTTCTCAAAAATTATACACTATAGAGAAAAAGGTATAGGAACTAAAAAAGTATGTTTATAGGTCCCCTACATAAATATATAAAAAAACATCCGTTACGAAACAAAAAATTTTGTCCATACAAAAGAAATAAAAAATAATATTATGGTTTATACAAATTCACGAAGCTAGTCTAATTATGTATTATTCATGCCATACATTGATTTTTTCATGTTAGTATAGCAAAATATATATTCATTTTACGTTTAATTTTTTGCCAACTGTACATTTTCGTAATTTTGTACCAAAACAAAACATAAACGGTTTTTTTACGAAAATTGTTGTGTTTCAAGCTAAACTGACTGAATGTATCGGTTTCTTACTGAATTTAGCACAAACTTATCTATTTCTAATAAGATTCTGATTGAATTTCTGTTACGATAACAAAAACAAAGCAGCAATGACGGGCATGAATTGTTGCATCATAAAAAGTCTCATCGTCTTTTTACTAATAAATTTTACTCTAATGCTAAAAACTACATACTGTACGTGTAGCCTACTCAATTACCTGTAATTTGAGGTATAATACATGTGATAAACACTTACCGTTTATAAAATACAGAAATATTTCTCTTAGAATCACAGGTCAAAGTTCACTCAATAAAAACCGTAATGGCCGCCTGTGACAGAGCGCGTGGATAGATTTCAACTTTTATTTTTTTTCACCTTGTAATTTGCACTTTAGTCTGGTCAAAATATTCTAACTTGTCTATTACAATACTCTGATTGGTTGGATATTTTTGTCAGGGGCACCAACAGCGAAATCAGTCGTACAAAAAAAAGTATTGCCAACCTAAAAGTCTACGCACAGGGTGTGTGCGTAGGACATTTGCCGTACCAAATTCCTACGCACAGGGTATGTGCGCACGACATTTCGGGGGTTAAAAAAACACAAAAATCTATTTTGTATCGTTCTAAGTAGAATCAGAGGCTAGAACTCTTGCGCTTTTCATACATCGGTATCAGAACTGCAACCTAGAACTCGATTTGAGTCCAGAACTCACGTTAAAGTACCAGCAGATCACGTCAGAATGTAAAAAATCACAAATAATCTATTTTGTATCGTTCTAAGTAGAATCAGAGGCTAGAACTCTTGCGCTTTTCATACATCGGTATCAGAACTGCAACCTAGAACACGATTTGAGTCCAGAACTCACGTTAAAGTACCAGCAGATCACGTCAGAATGATAAAAAAACACGAAAATCTATTTTGTATCATTCTAAGTAGGCTCAGAGGCTAGAACTCTTTCGTTTTTCATACATCCGTATCAGAACTGCAACCTAGAACTCGATTTGAGTCCAGAACTCACGTAAAAGTATCAGCAGATCACGTCAGAATGTTAAAAAACACGAAAATCTATTTTTTATCGTTCTAAGTGGGCTCGGGGGCTAGAACTCTTTAGCTTTTCACACATCCGTATCAGAACTGCAACCTAGAACTCGATTTGAGTCCAGAACTCACGTTAAAGTACCAGCAGATCACGTCAGAATGTTAAAAAACACGAAAATCTATTTTGTATCATTCTAAGTAGAATCAGTGGCTAGAACTCTTTCGATTTTCACACAGCCGTATCAGAACTGCAACCTAGAACTCGATTTGAGTCCAGAACTCACGTTAAAGTACCAGCAGATCACGTCAGAATGATAGAAAAACACGAAAATCTATTTCGTATCATTCTAAGTAGGCTAAGAGGCTAGAACTCTTTCGTTTTTTACTTATCCGTATCAGAACTGCAACCTAGAACTCGATTTGAGTCCAGAACTCACGTTAAAATACCAGCAGATCACGTCACAATGATAAGAAAACACGAAAATCTATTTTTTATCGTTCTAAGTAGGCTCGGGGGCTAGAACTCTTTAGCTTTTCACACATCCGTATCAGAACTGCAACCTAGAACTCGATTTGAGTCCAGAACTCACGTTAAAGTACCAGCAGATCACGTCAAAATGATAAAAAAACACGAAAATCTATTTTGTATCATTCTAAGTAGGCTCAGAGGCTAGAACTCTTTCGTTTTTCATACATCCGTATCAGAACTGCAACCTAGAACTCGATTTGAGTCCAGAACTCACGTAAAAGTATCAGCAGATCACGTCAGAATGTTAAAAAACACGAAAATCTATTTTTTATCGTTCTAAGTGGGCTCGGGGGCTAGAACTCTTTAGCTTTTCACACATCCGTATCAGAACTGCAACCTAGAACTCGATTTGAGTCCAGAACTCACGTTAAAGTACCAGCAGATCACGTCAGAATGTTAAAAAACACGAAAATCTATTTTGTATCATTCTAAGTAGAATCAGTGGCTAGAACTCTTTCGATTTTCACACAGCCGTATCAGAACTGCAACCTAGAACTCGATTTGAGTCCAGAACTCACGTTAAAGTACCAGCAGATCACGTCAGAATGATAGAAAAACACGAAAATCTATTTCGTATCATTCTAAGTAGGCTAAGAGGCTAGAACTCTTTCGTTTTTTACTTATCCGTATCAGAACTGCAACCTAGAACTCGATTTGAGTCCAGAACTCACGTTAAAATACCAGCAAATCACGTCACAATGATAAAAAAACACGAAAATCTATTTTGTATCGTTCTCAGTAGGATCAGAGGCTAGAACTCTTGCGCTTTTCAAACATCCGTATCAGAAATACAACCTAGAACACGATTTGAGTCCAGAACTCACGTTAAAGTACCAGCAGATCACGTCAGAATTATAAAAAAACACGAAAATCTATTTTGTATAATTCTAAGTAGGCTCAGAGGCTAGAACTCTTTCGTTTTTTACTTATCCGTATCAGAACTGCAACCTAGAAACCGATTTGAGTCCAGAACTCACGTTAAAGTACCAGCAGATCACGTCAGAATGATAAAAAAACACGAAATCTAATTTGTATCATTCTAAGTAGGCTCAGAGGCTAGAACTCTTTCGTTTTTCATACATCCGTATCAGAACTGCAACCTAGAACTCGATTTGAGTCCAGAACTCACGTAAAAGTATCAGCAGATCACGTCAGAATGTTAAAAAACACGAAAATCTATTTTTTATCGTTCTAAGTAGGCTCGGGGGCTAGAACTCTTTAGCTTTTCACACATCCGTATCAGAACTGCAACCTAGAACTCGATTTGAGTCCAGAACTCACGTTAAAGTACCAGCAGATCACGTCAGAATGTTAAAAAACACGAAAATATTTTGTATCATTCTAAGTAGAATCAGTGGCTAGAACTCATTCGATTTTCACACAGCCGTATCAGAACTGCAACCTAGAACTCGATTTGAGTCCAGAACTCACATTAAAGTATCAGCAGATCACGTCAGAATGTAAAAAAAACACGAAACTCTATTTTGTATCGTTCTGAGTAGAATCAGAGGCTAGAACTCTTATGGCTTTTCACACATCCGTATCAAAACTGCAACCTAGAACTCGATTTGAGTCCAGAACTCACGTTAAAGTACCAGCAGATCACGTCAGAATGTTAAAAAACACGAAAATCTATTTTGTATCATTCTAAGAAGAATCAGTGGCTAGAACTCTTACGATTTTCACACAGCCGTATCAGAACTGCAACCTAGAACTCGATTTGAGTCCAGAACTCAAGTAAAAGTATCAGCAGATCACGTCAGAATGTAAAAAAAACACGAAAATCTATTTTGTATCATTCTAAGTAGGCTCAGAGGCTAGAACTCTTTCATTTTTTACTTATCCGTATCAGAACTGCAACCTAGAACACGATTTGAGTCCAGAACTCACGTAAAAGTACCAGCAGATCACGTCAGAATGTTAAAAAACACGAAAATCTATTTTGTATCGTTCTGAGTAGAATCAGAGGCTAGAACTCTATCGCTTTTTACACATCCGTATCAGAACTGCAACCTAGAACCCGATTTGAGTCCAGAACTCACGTTAAAGTACCAGCAGCCTACAGTTCTAGCCTCTATATACAAAATAGATTTTCGTGTTTTTTTTATAATTCTGACGTGATCTGCTGGTACTTTAACGTGAGTTCTGGACTCAAATCGTGTTCTAGGTTGCAGTTCTGATACGGATAAGTAAAAAACGAAAGAGTTCTAGCCTCTGAGCCTACTTAGAACGATACAAAATAGATTATTTGTGATTTTTTACATTCTGACGTGATCTGCTGGTACTTTAACGTGAGTTCTGGACTCAAATCGTGTTCTAGGTTGCAGTTCTGATACGAATAAGTAAAAAACGAAAGAGTTCTAGCCTCTGAGCCTACTTAGAATGATACAAAATAGATTTTCGTGTATTTTTATCATTCTGACGTGATCTGCTGGTACTTTAACGTGAGTTCTGGACTCAAATCGTGTTCTAGGTTGCAGTTCTGATACGGATAGGTAAAAAATGAAAGAGTTCTAGCCTCTGAGCCTACTTAGAATGATACAAAATAGATTTTCGTGTTTTTTTTACATTCTGACGTGATCTGCTGATACTTTAATGTGAGTTCTGGACTCAAATCGAGTTCTAGGTTGCAGTTCTGATACGGCTGTGTGAAAATCGAAAGAGTTCTAGCCACTGATTCTACTTAGAATGATACAAAATAGATTTTCGTGTTTTTTAACATTCTGACGTGATCTGCTGGTACTTTAACGTGAGTTCTGGACTCAAATCGAGTTCAAGGTTGCAGTTCTGATACGGATGTGTGAAAAGCTAAAGAGTTCTAGCCCCCGAGCCTACTTAGAACGATAAAAAATAGATTTTCGTGTTTTTTAACATTCTGACGTGATCTGCTGATACTTTTACGTGAGTTCTGGACTCAAATCGAGTTCTAGGTTGCAGTTCTGATACGGATAAGTAAAAAACGAAAGAGTTCTAGCCTCTGAGCCTACTTAGAATGATACAAAATAGATTTTCGTGTTTTTTTATCATTCTGACGTGATCTGCTGGTACTTTAACGTGAGTTCTGGACTCAAATCGGGTTCTAGGTTGCAGTTCTGATACGGATAAGTAAAAAACGAAAGAGTTCTAGCCTCTGAGCCTACTTAGAATTATACAAAATAGATTTTCGTGTTTTTTTATAATTCTGACGTGATCTGCTGGTACTTTAACGTGAGTTCTGGACTCAAATCGTGTTCTAGGTTGTATTTCTGATACGGATGTTTGAAAAACGCAAGAGTTCTAGCCTCTGATCCTACTGAGAACGATACAAAATAGATTTTCGTGTTTTTTTTATCATTGTGACGTGATCTGCTGGTATTTTAACGTGAGTTCTGGACTCAAATCGAGTTCTAGGTTGCAGTTCTGATACGGATAAGTAAAAAACGAAAGAGTTCTAGCCTCTTAGGCTACTTAGAAAGATACGAAATAGATTTTCGTGTTTTTCTATCATTCTGACGTGATCTGCTGGTACTTTAACGTGAGTTCTGGACTCAAATCGTGTTCTAGGTTGTAGTTCTGATACCGATGTATGAAAAGCGCAAGAGTTCTAGCCTCTGATTCTACTTAGAACGATACAAAATAGATTATTTGTGATTTTTTACATTCTGACGTGATCTGCTGGTACTTTAACGTGAGTTCTGGACTCAAATCGAGTTCTAGGTTGCAGTTCTGATACGGATAAGTAAAAAATGAAAGAGTTCTAGCCTCTGAGCCTACTTAGAATGATACAAAATAGATTTTCGTGTTTTTTTTACATTCTGACGTGATCTGCTGGTACTTTAACGTGAGTTCTGGACTCAAATCGTGTTCTAGGTTGCAGTTCTGATACGGCTGTGTGAAAATCGAAAGAGTTCTAGCCACTGATTCTACTTAGAATGATACAAAATAGATTTTCGTGTTTTTTAACATTCTGACGTGATCTGCTGGTATTTTAACGTGAGTTCTGGACTCAAATCGAGTTCTAGGTTGCAGTTCTGATACGGATAAGTAAAAAATGAAAGAGTTCTAGCCTCTGAGCCTACTTAGAATGATACAAAATAGATTTTCGTGTTTTTTTATAATTCTGACGTGATCTGCTGGTACTTTAACGTGAGTTCTGGACTCAAATCGAGTTCTAGGTTGCAGTTCTGATACGGATGTGTGAAAAGCGATAAGAGTTCTAGCCTCTGATTCTACTCAGAACGATACAAAATAGATTTTCGTGTTTTTTTATCATTGTGACGTGATCTGCTGGTACTTTAACGTGAGTTCTGGACTCAAATCGAGTTCTAGGTTGCAGTTCTGATACGGATGTGTGAAAAGCGATAGAGTTCTAGCTGTTTTAATCAATTATTAATATATTTTCAACTAACCACGGCTAGTAGGCAGATAATTTTGTTTTTTGACTTTTTTCAGTTTAAAGCGCCAGAACTATTTATAAAAAGTACTAGGAACTGTAGAATTCAGCTGTATGCATGAAGAACTAACTTTTATTTTTGATCTGCTGAAAATGATCTGCTACGGGAAGTTAGCAGATCATTTTGTCAAAGTACTTTTTTTCAGGTAAAAACGCCAGAACTATTTCTGTAAAGTATCAGGAACTGTAGAACTCGGCTGCATGCGAAAAGAACTCACATAAAATTTTGATCTGCTGGACAATGATCTGCTAAGTTCACTGACATGGCCAGGTCGATGGCCACCAGCAGGCCGGTGGGCGCGGGGTAGATGGACATGTTGTCGGTAGTGTAGTCAGCAGTCAGCAGTCAGCAACTAGCGAGCTGTACCTGTGCAGGTTGTAGGCCAGGTCGATGGCCACCAGCAGGCCGGTGGGCGCGGGGTAGATGGACATGTTGTCGGTGGTGTAGTCAGCAGTCAGCAGTCAGCAACTAGCGAGCTGTACCTGTGCAGGTTGTAGGCCAGGTCGATGGCCACCAGCAGGCCGGTGGGCGCGGGGTAGATGGACATGTTGTCGGTAGTGTAGTCAGCAGTCAGCAGTCAGCAACTAGCGAGCTGTACCTGTGCAGGTTGTAGGCCAGGTCGATGGCCACCAGCAGGCCAGTGGGCGCGGGGTAGATGGACATGTTGTCGGTGGTGTAGTCCAGGAACTTGGCGCGCGCGTACCGCTCGATGTCGTGCGAGTCGTAGTCGCCCCAGCGCAGCTGGATGTCCAGCCAGTACTTCTGCGTCGTCGTGTTGTCCATCGTGTCTCTGAAACACAGGGGGGGCTTTAGGCCGCATTTAGGGCGCGCGGGGCGTCGTGCGGGCCGTGCTGCGATTAAATCAACCGTATAGCAATATTAGCAATGTATGATACCGTTTACGAAGACGCCTTAGCAGTCAATGCGGGCACCGCCGCGAGCGATGCCCGCGTCGTTCAACGCTTCAAGGTTATAACTTAGGCCTATGTTCGATATCGAACAAGGAGACGCGTCGGCGGCCGCACGACGCCCCGCGCAACGCGCCGCTTTTCCCTAAATGAGGCCTTACTACTATCTCTATTAATACACTTTTAAATGATCTCAAGTACAGTTTGAGATGTTTTATTTCACGTGCGCGGATGAGCCACGCTTGTGCATGTATTTAATGTGTACACACAAGCGTCCCTCCATCGGTGCACGTGATATAAAAGTGCTGGATATATCTGTATGAAATACCCATGTAAAATCTGGTAGACACCAGTATGTAAATATGTGTTTGCCAATCCTGGATTTAAATACACCATCCAAATTTTTACGCAAAAAAAGAATAATTATCAAACTCATGCATTTCTTTGTAAAAAGAATACATACATAGACATAAAGATTTTACAGCCTGCCCATAGTTACATCCAATTAGATATTAAAAATTATCAGGGGCATGGGTATTTTATTTAGACACACAGATTTTCGTAATCACGTATTTTAATGTATGACAAAACTCTTTATATGTAAAATTTAAAATTAAATAGTAACAAAATAAAACAAACTTGGTATCAGCGAGCAGAGAGGGCCGCGACACATTCCACTTATACGCTGAGAAGAGTAGGATGTCTGCACAGGATGAGTTCATCTTGTACGATTTACGAGGATGGATGGTCTCCTTCTGGACCGTCTCGATCTCCAGCGCGTCCAGCTCTTGATCAAACACCTGATAAAGGTTACAAAAGTCTTGAATTTTAATAAAGATCAAATTGAACATTCAACTTCATCTGTCGAATTCAATTGAATAAACAATGCCGTTTTCTTTAGTCTACTGTTAACTACCTCACAAACGTATAAATACATATGTTTTGGTCGCAAAGGTATTGGTGCGGCTGGTCCTTCGAGCCGGATCTAAACCAGCGACTAGTTTTATCTAAATATGGGTTCTAACACTAAACGATGGTTTTTTATCAATAAAATTTTGAGCTCACCTGACACAAGTCCATGACTATAGACTCATGCACCTTCTGCCACAAGTGGGCTCTGAAGATCTGGATCAGAGAGATCTTCAGCGTGGGGATCTTGCCGTGCATGAAAATGCCAGTCAGATCCAGTTGCACCTAGTAACATAAATAAGATAAGTTAATAAGTAGATTTTATTAAGTACTTTCATTGTTGTTTATTTGGAGTTAGCTCTTAAAAACTTGTTTTGACTGTTTCGCTTTATTACAGAACAAACCCTAGCTGCTACCTATAAAAGAATCCCACCAGAGTAACTATACTGTCTCTCAAAAATTAACAGCATTAGTTTTTTTGAACTAGAAAGTTACTGTATCAGAAGATGTACTTATTCTGGGTTAAGTCCTAATAAATATAATGTAGAAGGTGATGGTATATACCTGGAATCCAACATAGACATTGGCTCGGTTGATGGTGGGCGACCACCACAGCGTGAACCGTCTGTTCGGGATCTGGTTGAGACCGGAGCGCTGGGCGTTCGTCAGCTTCTTGTACTTCATCGACTCTTCGAAACCGGACGCTTTCTCCCTGTTTGTTCGGAATGAAATATTGTATTCTCATGTTACAAAGCTTGGGCTTGGGACTGTGTATTTTTTTGAGACGCGGGTCGTTTTTGGTCAATTCACCTATCGTACAGGACTGGTACGATAGGAACTATAATATCTACATTTTTTTACCTAAACTGCGAGTGCCAGGCCTGATTCACATAAGATATACGAAGTTTTTCAGCCCCCGTACGTTGGCCGCATAAAAAGCTACTCCTTTCCTTCATCTTCTTTTTTTTGCTCTTGGTCACTTATCTATGTTTTGGGAATATGGTACCGATAACAAAGGCTGGCAAAGACCCCGACCCTAAACCAGCTAAATTTAGAAAGCGGTTGGTGGTGGTGGAATAATTCTGGGAAATTCTGCTCTCTAGATGAACGAACAGTTTTCTTCCAAATATGGCCTTAGAGCCCACAGGTCTGGGGTACTATTACGGTCACATTTGCAATATTGCTTTTCGTCCTCTAGAGTGTCAAAGTCAATACAAAAAAATAACGCAAAGAGGACGAAAAGCAATATTGAAAATGCGGCCGTAATATAGGGGCAGCTAGATTAAAATATGATAGTATGTTCACCAGAAGAGCCCCTCCCAGGTGGGGAAGTAGGTGCCCTTGAAGAGCGTGTGCTCGAGGATGCCCTCCACGCCGCCCAGCGCCTGGATCATGTCCGTGCGGTAGTTGTTCAGGTTCCACAGCTTGCCGTCGTGCCGCTGGTGCGTCCACCAGAACGGGTTCTGCTTCAGCACCTGGTTATAAAACACGTAGAGGAATGTTTAGACGCCACCCATTGATTTGGTAAGAAGAAGTGAAATGTAAAGATTTCTTGACCTAATCTAGTAAGGATTATAAAGAACACAAATTCTCCTCTGCTTGCATGATCTCACTTATATTAGTCTACGTCGCGCGCTCATGACGTGCGCATCGGAGTAGTCCCATACTGTTTAATTATGTCGTCTGTAAATTTTTTGAAGTGTAAAAGCTGTAATTTAGTGGTAAATGAATTGCTAACGTTTATACATAACAAGAATGATGTTATGGATTCTGAAAGCCTTGTGAGAATATGTGCCACAGCGTTCTCGACTGAAGACATCGAAACAGCTAAGTGTTTACTTTTTCAATCCATATCTACCGAATTACGGAATATTAAGCGCAAAAAGAGTAAAGAAGGAAAATCGAACAAAGATTTATTTGATATGATAGATGTCTTTAAACAAACGGACCCCGAGAAAATACCCACCTTTGTTGCATGCGATTTAAATAAACTGCCACCGGTCACTTTCGACCATGTCGATGTAACCAGATTGTTAAAAGATGTGTTGCTTTTGAAGCAGGAATTAGAGTCCGTTAAATCGTCATACGTAACGACAGAACAGCTGTTACAGACCAGAAATGAAATTCTGAACGCCAAGTCCAGCAATAATACTGTGGTCGAACCAGTTTTACAATCATTCAATGGTAACATTAATTTTAGACGCGGTGCATGCAACTCGAGCATAAATGCAGATAGTGGTCCTATGGGATTATCTATTTACCAATCTGATAGCTCAATAACTGATAAAAATAATACCCGCTACACATCAGCGAATAAGGTAAATGACCCCACAGATACCTACCCGTCTGTAAATATTATGTGTGACAATGACGAGTCCAACCGATCCCCACCAATGCAACAGGCGCGCGTGGAGGCCCCTGCAACTGTGACTACGGTTTCGAAAACCAGTTTGCGAGCAGTGCAAGCGCAGCCCAGTGGAGTGATGAGGCCCACCCCGGTTTCGAACACAGCAGTGGAGGCGGACGGACAATCGATTAACGTTCGTCGCGCACCTGAGATTACGGTTGGTAATACATCGGTTGCTAAACTTAATCAAGATACATCGCGACCGATGCACTCGTATTCAGAGACTCTGCGCACTGAGTGCGTTCGGAACAATTTAAATGACAGGCCTACAAACAATGAATGGATTACTGTCCAGAAAAGAAAATATAAATATAGATTTATTGGTCGAAAAGGCACTGCTACCACCATACCCGAGTCTAAGTTTAAGGCCGCAGATATAAAAATTCCGCTATTCATAAATAACGTAAACCCGGAGGCATCGATAGAAGATGTGAGAGATTACATAAGTAGCAAGACACAAGTTCCAATTTCGATTGAACAAATTGAAATGAAGCTGGTTAAGGGTTATAATGCCTATAAGGTGTTTGTCCCTAGACACAAATTACAGTTTTTTATGAACGACTCTTTGTGGCCGGACGGAATTTCTTTTCGACGTTATATAGACTTCAGACACAGATTACCTAACGCCCAGAATGGAAGAGAAACGCACTAAGTCAAGGAGTAAGTTCATTAGTTTTAACTGTAAGTCCGTTAAACGATCTGTGAATTATATAAGAGATTTATGTTGCCAGGCTGACATTATTGCGCTGCAAGAGACATGGCTATTCCCGCACGACTTAACATATCTGGGAACTATCAGTGACGAGTTCGGTTTTACTGGAAAGTCGGCAGTTGATACTTCTGCTGGCATGATTCGCGGCAGGCCTTACGGTGGAGTGGCGTTGCTCTGGCGAAAAAGTGCATTTGGTTCGGTCTCTGTTATTGAGTGTAATAGTTTGCGTCTCGCTTGTATTCGGGTTAGTGTTCGTGACCGCTCATTTCTTATCTTCTCAGTTTACATGCCTATTGACGACAGTGAAAACTTAGTCGAGTTCACAGAGTGCCTGAGCGAAATGAGCGCAATAATACACGGTGCGGAAAGTGCTGCAGTTTTTATGTTAGGCGACTATAATGCGCATCCCGGCGAACTCTTTGGTAAAGAACTTTTTGATTTTTGTGGCGAGCAACAATGGTTGTGTGCGGACATGCTTAAGCTGGACAGTGCGTTTACGTACGTAAGTGATGTACACGGGTGCACGAGATGGCTAGATCACTGCGTGGTGACTGAATCCGCCTACCGGTCCGTTGTAAGTGTTGACGTGCATTATGACTCATCATGGTCTGACCACCTGCCATTAGAAATAACCTGCGATCTTTATGTACTGAGACCACAGCCAGTGCCGTGGAAACTCGCACAAAATAAAGTACTTTGGGGTGAAAGGGATTTTGCACAAATTGAGTGTTATAATAAGGTGTGTAATGCTAAGCTAAAAGATATAGATTTACCTACTGAATTATTGCATTGTTGTGATAGTATGTGTAATAATAAAAATCATAATTTAGTATTAGATAAAATGTATAATAAAATTGTTTCATCATTATGCGAGTCCGCTATTGAAAGCATGCCTAGGAAAACGTCTCACAGGAAAAAACATGTAATCGGGTGGAATAAGTATGTGCACGCAGCACATCAAGAGTCTAGGTTTTATTTTCTTTCCTGGATTTCTGAGGGCAAGCCTAACTCGGGACCAATATACCGGAACATGGTAGAGTCCCGTCGCATTTTTAGGTCGAAGCTTAGATGGTGTCAGAATAACTCGGACCAAATTAAAATGGACATTCTGGCAGCTAAGCATAGCAAGCAAGATTTTAAAAATTTTTGGAAGCAGACGAATAAGCTTAACCCCAAAACCTGTACACCCTTGAACGTTGAGGGTTTAAATCAGCCTCTAGACATTGCAAATATGTTTAAAACTAGTTTTAATGTTGAACCTCCTCATCGTCGGTCTTCTGAGCTGCGGGTGTCCAATACTGTAACATGCGAGTCCACGTCTCTGCCCAAATTTACGGCTAAGGAAGTTGCGGATGTCATCAAGAAAATGACAAAGGGAAAATCTCCCGGACATGATGGGATCAGTATTGAACACCTGAAGCACGCCGGCGTTCACCTGCCGAGAGTTTTGGCAATGTTTTTCACACTGTGTGTGAGACACTCCTATCTCCCGGACGGGTGCATGAAAACTGTGGTTGTGCCGATAATCAAGAATAAAACAGGAGATGCGTCGGACAAGTCTAATTACAGACCCATATCACTGGCTACCACAATAGCTAAAGTATTTGACAGTCTGCTGGACCGCCAGTTGTGCAAGCATCTGAAGCTTCACGATGCGCAGTTCGGTTTTAGGGCCGGGCTGTCTACCGAAACAGCGATCCTGAGCCTCAAGCAGACTGTCAGATACTACACAGAAAGGAAAACTCCGGTGTATGCGTGTTTCCTTGAACTTTCAAAAGCCTTTGATCTGGTGTCATACGAGATCTTGTGGCAAAAGCTACGGCAGGAGTCTGACTTCCCCGAGGAACTCATAAAAATTCTTGATTATTGGTACAACAACCAGACCAATGTCGTCAGATGGGCCGGTGAGCTTTCTGACGAGTACAGGTTGCAGTGTGGAGTGAGACAGGGGGGTTTGACGTCTCCTCGACTCTTCAACCTGTATATAAACAAGCTGATTGAGGGTCTCAGCAGTGCCGGTGTAGGTTGCTCCATCAATGGACAGTTTATAAATAATCTAAGTTATGCCGATGACATGGTGCTGCTGAGTCCGTCAATCAGTGGCGTTAGAAAGCTGCTCGGAATGTGCGAGAGGTACGCCGAGGCCCACGGACTCAGGTACAACTACTCCAAGAAGAGTGAACTCCTAGTATTTCAGCCGCACACACATAAAGTTGCGACTGTGCCTTCTGTGTCGCTTGACGGGGTGCGGCTGAACAGAGTCTCGAAATTCAAGTACCTGGGTCATTGGGTCACGGAGAATCTCTCGGACGACGACGACGTAGAGAGGGAACGGAGGGCGCTGGCTGTACGGGGAAACATGCTGGCCCGTAGATTTGCGCGCTGTACACGGGAGGTAAAAGTGACGCTTTTCAAGGCGTATTGCCAGTCCTTTTACACGTGCAGTCTGTGGACCAGTTGTACTCGCCGGGCACTCAGCGCTCTCCGTGTTCAATATAACAATGTTTTTAGGATGCTTTTGGGGCTGCCCCGGTTTTGTAGCGCCTCAGGCATGTTCGCAGACTTTAGAACGGATGGCTTTCATGCCATCATGAGGAAGAGAGTCGCCTCCATACTCTGTCGATCCCGGACCAGCCCCAACAGTATTCTGGGCGTATTGGCGGACCGACCAGACTGCCCTATTGTAAGGCACTGGGTCAACACGCATGTAGATATAGGTAGTATATAAGGGCTAACATAGATATAAGTATTTGTATATATTTACTAACAATAATATGGAATTTTATTCTGATTTAAATAAATTGAATTGAATTGAATTAATAATGACGATGTTACAAGTAAGTGTATAAGTGTAAATAATTCAAGATGAAAAAACCTCGATGGATTTTGTTGAATTTTGCCAAAAGCCGTGTTACATCCTGTTTAACAATTTTACACTTAAATCTTGAACGATGCAACATAAAAAGTGAACCTCTTTATTTAATGGAATGTGGTAAAATCACGTAAAAGTAAAACACATTAAAATGTATCTTGATATCATAACTTAACTAACAAAACTATCTTTACCTGATACTGTTTGAACTCAGTCCTGATACGCCACCCCTTGTCGTAAGCGAGCGTATGTCTGTCCTTCTGGAACAGCGTGTTTATACGAGGGATTCCCCTGTCCCATGAGTCTTCAAGGTCCTCGAGAGTGAGACGCCTGAAACAACACATGATTGCTTTACAACAAGTCACATTTAGTACATGTTAGAGTAGTATAGGTGGTGTAATCAGCTAGCGTTGTCTCAGCCCGCCGCGGCCGCGGTCTGCGATGTCGACGCGCCGCGGCCGCGCGCGCCCCAGAGCACAGGGACTCTCTGGTTTCAGGACCCCTACGCAATTCATCATGGTATGTTCTTTCTATATTATATTGTAAGAAGACTGACAGAATAAATTGCATTACTCTCTTTATGGCTCATGCTGTTTCAGAGACATTCATCGTAGAACAATATATGCGTTTACACCGATGTCTGTAATCTAATATGATATGTTATTCTTTTCAATATACATCCATGGAGAATGAATATATATCAATTAATGTACCCTTTATTGTACAAAATACACAAAAACACTAGTAAGTTGAGCAAATATGACCTTGACGCTCTAAGCGACTTCTTCCAGGCAACAGGACAGGACACGTCACCATAGATGTATGTTACTTATTGGTCTGTGTGCCCTGCTGACACCTGCACCAGGGCCTTTAGGTTAGACCACTGATAATGCTGATAATATTGGTCAACGTAAATTCAACCAAAGAAGAGAATTCGCAATACCTTAGTCTGACGTCTACTTGCAACAAAAAACATCTGGCATCTATACAAACAAAAAGTATAAAAGAAACCGACCTATTCTGAGCATTAGCCTCCTGCCTCTTGAGCGCGTACTCGGCCCAGACTCGCTGCGAGTCGACGAACTCCGCCTCCCAGGGCTGGATGTACCGGTACAGGTTGGGGATGAGCTGGTCCTCGTCGTGCGACATGCCGGACCGGAAGTGCGTGATGCCCACGTCCGTCTGCTTGGACCAGCGGAGGTCCGACTGTGGGGGAAAAGGGGGTTATATTATATAATATGACAGTATATTATGTCATGGTGAACTTCATATCGCCTATGTGTTTTTCGAGAATTTTTGAGAACATTCTGTAGCATATTTTCATCAGGGATTGTGTAAAAAAATTTCAAATCGGTCCCGTAGTTTTGGGTTCCATTCGATTAAAAATATTAATTAAAAAACAGCTAACTTTGCAATAGAAATGGTTCTTCTTGAATCCCGGGCACAGATACAGGCGACCCTGAGCAACGCAATGAGTGAAATAAGAGCATTTTCGATGCTTTTGTGGTGACTCCGATAGCAGTTAGCATATTTTTCATTAAATTTTCTAATTGATCGTTTCTCATTATGGTTTAAATTACATACTTATAACATATCAAAATGTTTTTCATTCTAATAACCATTGAGAACAGCAATCACCACACAGGTTGAATGCTGGACAACTGAAAACTGGTGATTGAAGTGGTAGTGAAGTCAGCAATGATGCTATAAGATCAGCTAGCGTTGTCTCAGCCCGCCGCGGCCGCGGTCTGCGATGTCGACGCGCCGCGGCCGCGCGCGCCCCAGAGCACAGGGCCTCTCTGGTTTCAGGACCCCTACGCAATTCATCATTTCTTATGCATCAATGCTACTTTTACAAGCCTTTATTTTTTCTGGTGTATCAAGAAGCTACAATACAATCAGTCAAAACAGTAATTTACTCGACGTATTTAGAAAGTTTTATTTTAGTGAGGCAAGCCCGGCTTTTGGGCTTCTATGGAGCTACCGTCACTGCCGCCAGCCGCTAGCTCGAGCTGTCCGTTTCTGAAAGTAAGTCCGTGACGCGCGTGTGGAAGCGGGACGGATAAACACTTTGAAACTCTAGACACGTAAGTGTTGTCCGTGACCTTAGTCTTGCACTGCTTTAGTGCTATCTGTGTTATAATGTCAACATACCTGCGGTATCAGCACATGCCCCATGCTGAGCATGCCGAGCCCGCCGAGCTCTTTGGGCGTGTAGAACACGACCGGCGGGAAGCGCGAGGGCATCTTGGAGTTGAGGCCGATCTTAATCCGAGTTTGGATCTTGTTCTCGCACTTCACTAGTAGGTCGAGAAGCTCCTGAGTGTTCACTACTGCTTCTCTGAAGTACGTCATCAGGCCTGCAGGAAGAACAGAGCTAGTTACAAAATTATGCTTACTATGCTACGGTAGAAGAGACTTTCAAGACCGGGATGACTGAAAATTGATGAAAATCAATCGTAGTGAAAAAAATTGCTGATACACAAGTTTGACCCTATGACTTTAGCGCTAATTTTTTTACGAGATAGTTATCAAATCGCGTTGGGCTAGCGCTCTAAAGCGACGCCATAGTGCCGTCTGTTTCACAAAGCTATAAAAACACTACCTAAATAGGTTAACAAGTCATCGAGAAAAGACCGACCGAAACATGATTTTCAGCCGAAACTAAAACCGAACCTTCGGCCTTGGCCTCAGTTTCGGCCGAAATCGAAACCGAAACTCACGTGTCCTAGTAAACGCACGAACATCGAGTTTCGGTTTCGGCAAAAGGTTCGGCCGTTTTTAGCCGAAAAAAAAACTGTGGCCGATACTTGATTTTTTTGGCCAAACTGGCCGATACCGAATCTTCGGTCGGTCTCTATGTTGAATGTGTTGTATTTGTATTGCATGTAGAGGTATCAATCAAAAGAATAACAAGCCAGATTTGGGTTGCAAAAAATGCTCGACGACGGTCAGCTCTGACTTCATCACCGTCCGGACGTAGCTAAGCTTTGCAAATAGTACAACGCATACGCGTTATACTATTCAATCATCATGGCCACATCATAGTTGTATACACAACTATAATGATTAACTACACGCGTACACTATGATTACATAGGAATGGACTATTTTCGGGCCTAGACTAGTGAACTGACTGACCGATGAGAGCAGTGTTCCACTTGTTGACGATCTTGGTGAAGGTGGTGGAGCCCGAGGCCATGAGGATCTGCCGCACGCGGTTGTGGAAGCGCGCCCTAGACTAGACTAGACTAGTGAACTGACTGACCGATGAGCGCAGTGTTCCACTTGTTGACGATCTTGGTGAAGGTGGTGGAGCCCGAGGCCATGAGGATCTGCCGCACGCGGTTGTGGAAGCGCGCCCTAGACTAGACTAGACTAGACTAGACTAGTGAACTGACTGACCGATGAGCGCAGTGTTCCACTTGTTGACGATCTTGGTGAAGGTGGTGGAGCCCGAGGCCATGAGGATCTGCCGCACGCGGTTGTGGAAGCGCGCCCTAGACTAGACTAGACTAGACTAGACTAGACTAGTGAACTGACTGACCGATGAGCGCAGTGTTCCACTTGTTGACGATCTTGGTGAAGGTGGTGGAGCCCGAGGCCATGAGGATCTGCCGCACGCGGTTGTGGAAGCGCGCCCTAGACTAGACTAGACTAGACTAGTGAACTGACTGACCGATGAGCGCAGTGTTCCACTTGTTGACGATCTTGGTGAAGGTGGTGGAGCCCGAGGCCATGAGGATCTGCCGCACGCGGTTGTGGAAGCGCGCCCTAGACTAGACTAGACTAGACTAGTGAACTGACTGACCGATGAGCGCAGTGTTCCACTTGTTGACGATCTTGGTGAAGGTGGTGGAGCCCGAGGCCATGAGGATCTGCCGCACGCGGTTGTGGAAGCGCGCCCTAGACTAGACTAGACTAGTGAACTGACTGACCGATGAGCGCAGTGTTCCACTTGTTGACGATCTTGGTGAAGGTGGTGGAGCCCGAGGCCATGAGGATCTGCCGCACGCGGTTGTGGAAGCGCGCCCTAGACTAGACTAGACTAGTGAACTGACTGACCGATGAGCGCAGTGTTCCACTTGTTGACGATCTTGGTGAAGGTGGTGGAGCCCGAGGCCATGAGGATCTGCCGCACGCGGTTGTGGAAGCGCGCCCTAGACTAGACTAGACTAGTGAACTGACTGACCGATGAGCGCAGTGTTCCACTTGTTGACGATCTTGGTGAAGGTGGTGGAGCCCGAGGCCATGAGGATCTGCCGCACGCGGTTGTGGAAGCGCGCCCTAGACTAGACTAGACTAGACTAGACTAGTGAACTGACTGACCGATGAGCGCAGTGTTCCACTTGTTGACGATCTTGGTGAAGGTGGTGGAGCCCGAGGCCATGAGGATCTGCCGCACGCGGTTGTGGAAGCGCGCCCTAGACTAGACTAGACTAGACTAGACTAGACTAGTGAACTGACTGACCGATGAGCGCAGTGTTCCACTTGTTGACGATCTTGGTGAAGGTGGTGGAGCCCGAGGCCATGAGGATCTGCCGCACGCGGTTGTGGAAGCGCGCCCTAGACTAGACTAGACTAGACTAGTGAACTGACTGACCGATGAGCGCAGTGTTCCACTTGTTGACGATCTTGGTGAAGGTGGTGGAGCCCGAGGCCATGAGGATCTGCCGCACGCGGTTGTGGAAGCGCGCCCTAGACTAGACTAGACTAGACTAGTGAACTGACTGACCGATGAGCGCAGTGTTCCACTTGTTGACGATCTTGGTGAAGGTGGTGGAGCCCGAGGCCATGAGGATCTGCCGCACGCGGTTGTGGAAGCGCGCCCTAGACTAGACTAGACTAGTGAACTGACTGACCGATGAGCGCAGTGTTCCACTTGTTGACGATCTTGGTGAAGGTGGTGGAGCCCGAGGCCATGAGGATCTGCCGCACGCGGTTGTGGAAGCGCGCCCTAGACTAGACTAGACTAGTGAACTGACTGACCGATGAGCGCAGTGTTCCACTTGTTGACGATCTTGGTGAAGGTGGTGGAGCCCGAGGCCATGAGGATCTGCCGCACGCGGTTGTGGAAGCGCGCCAGGGATTCGTCGTCGACGCGCAGGTAGCACTGTGCGGTTCGCTCCTTGGTCACCTCGTTCTGGAGGTTCCACACGCCGTCGCGGTGCGACAGCTCCTCGTTCTGGCTGCGGCACTGGGTATAAGAAAATATATGTTTATACAGATTGTCTATTTATGCTCTTTAGAACTGATGAAGTAGAATGCATGTATGTAACTTAGCAACAAGGTTTTGTATTCATAACAAAGTTTGGTGTTTCAGTTTTTTTTTTATCTTCACCAATTCTCATTTTATGCATGGTCCTTTGAGCCGGATTCAGAATATCAGATTCAGGTTTTTACATTAGAATTGTGGATTGGAGTCACCAACTGCTTCCAATTGGGAACTGTAGCACGGTGACATGTTGACAGATAGAAAAAAAAAATGAAAGATTTGAAATGAAAACTACCTAAAAACTAAAAATTGTGTAACATGTAAACTACGTGTTACTTTTACACTTAGTTGAAATGGATTTTAATGGAACCTAGACCTAGACACACAACACATCATATCAATGTTTGGTCCCGCCGGGATACGATCCAAATGTATCTATCAGTCGAAAATAACTGCCAACTACGTCACGAAGAAGTTGAGAAAACACGGTAGCAGTTTCCACAGTACTAAACCAGCTGATTTCCAATCTCGACTACTCACTTTAGGCAGTATCCGGCACTCGAAGCCGGCCATGTTGAACAGCAGGTTGGGGTTGTCCTTGGAGTAGACGGACACGAAGCTGTTCTCCCACTGGGTCGTGGTCACGGAGCGCGGCAGGCGGTTCTTTATGTCCCAGAACACTGCTCGACCTCTGAGCAAATAATTAACGTATGTATGTTACACTTGTATAATGGGCATTATTATCGACCAAATTCAAGAGAAGACTGTAGTTTTTGTGTTTGGAGGTCAAAAATGTATGGAGTACAGAACTAACCTTATTCTCGGCGAAATCTGTTCTAAAATTATTGCAGAGATGTGAGATAGATGTGGTAAGTTGTGTTATTTTAATAAAATTAATATGATTGTTCATATCTAGTATCACTGTTAAAGACAGGCTGTTAAGGAAAGAATGGGAAGGCATTGTTTACAGTAGAGAGAGACTTACAAGTTAACGTCATGCTTCATGAGGCGCATGCGCGCGTCCCGGGGCCAGCACTTCTTGTTGTTGTAGCCGACGATGTTCTCGTTGTTGGGGTCGGGGTGCTCCGTCAGGTAGCGCTGGATCAGGTCGCGGGCCTCCTCCGCCGAGAACCTGAACACAATTTGGCTTGTTTTAGTCTGTTATTGGGGTATGTAACTAAATTTAGTTACTTGAGACTGAGTCGGTAGAGAAGTACTTTGGAATTTTATAGACCAATCAAAGTTCAGAATTTGTGAAATAATGAGAGATGTAAAATGATAATAAAGTAACTCCTTCAGTCAATACTAACTATATAATGTGTACCCAAATGTCAGTTGACATGATGTGATAAGAATCATTTTCAAAAAGAATTGTGACGTTTTTAGCTTTAGTGCTTGATGGAAAAAACAAACAATATGCCTCAAATAGACAAGATAAAACCAACTGTATCAAAGTTAATTATCAAGCCAAACAAAGTACGAAGCTTTATCTGCCCAGTATAACTGCGACCTTTGCAGATCTAAGCTGATGCTGATATTTCGCAGATGATTACCTAAAGAACAAATGTATCCTGTCCCCGTATCGGCAGTAGAGGCGGATGGGATGCGCGGCCTCGGTCTGGCGGTCCTGGAAGGAGAGGAAGTCGTTGGGCAGCTGCGGCGGGCCGGCCATCTCGCTGGCGCGCTGCAGGCCGAGCACCAGCAGGTCCAGCACCAGCCCGTAGTACTGCACGATGAACGACGCGAACTGCAGCCCGCGGATGATGCCGTACGAGTTCGTGTGGTTCATGTCCTGCGGGAGAAAGTTCGTTGATACAAGTTTCTAAAGGGATAACGAGTTGAAAAAGGTAAGGCGTGTTGCTAAAACACTCATCATCATCATCTCAGCCAAAAGACGTGCACTGCTTGACATAGACCTTCCCCAAATATAAATATAGCCATACAGACTTGTATAATGGGACCTTTACCACTTTTCTAGCTACCTTTACCAGATCTTCCGACCATCTTGTAGGGAGTCTCCCTTCTCTGCGTCTTCCAGTGTGCGGTCAGTAAAATTGCCAACTCTAAGTACCTTGTAAAACTAAAGTAGTTAAAATTTCATGAATATCCAATATCAGACGAAATAGAATGTATTTCACGTAATCTGGTTATAGTAGTAATTAGTAGTTTAGTAGTTGTATAGTTCATGCATTTGTATAGATAACCGGTAAGATTATTCAATTCAACATACTACAAAAACAAAACGCGTAACTACCTTATAATTGATAACAACGTTGTTCTTGGCGGTCATGTAGTCAGCGATGTTGTGGTCGACAATGAGTCGCAGCAGACGGTTGAGCAGCGTGAGGTCGATCTTCTCATACAGCTTCTCAAACTTGGACTCGAGGAGGACGTTGCACTCGCCCTCGCCCACCTCCCACACGTCGCTCAGGTTGTTTATGCCTAGAGAAACATTCATTATTAGAATGTGTCTCCAGTGGGTTAGTGTTACTGTTAGTGGCCGACTGCGGTAGCAACATATCGGTTTATTACGCCTTTCAATGGAGAGTCCTCAGTTTGCTAGTTTTGTGCTCACTCTACGCAGTTTGCAGTGCTATAAAGTAGCTTACCACAATCCGCGATCATAACGCACAGCCAACGACCATGGAAGGCCACGCACTCTGTTAAATTTAGTCGTGCGAGTTAGAATAAAGCCCTGATACATTTTTATGAAAATACCAAAATTCTCACATGGGTTTCCGAGATACATTATGTTTATTCATACAGACATATTTCAATTAATAATCACATGTTTACAAAAATATAACAGTTTTAAAAAAAAATACGCTAAGACATTTTTTACATAAAACCTTGAAGCTTCATACAATCTGCACGCTCAAGTTTGCTCTTCAGTTCCTTAAATTCTTGAGATTTTTTGGGTTGAGTAAAGCAGTCAACCAAAGTGAGGTTTGTAACAAGGGGATAGTATAACCACACAGATCTCCTTTGCCACAACGCACACTATGGGCAACTGCATTCTTCTGTTGTGGGTTCTGCAATGTTCTTTATTTCGTTGAACTTTTCTTCATACACAATTTCATTAAATTTACTATTTTTTGATTCAAATAAAATAGTTGTAAAGGAAAGGAACTAATTATAGCACGAGTATCGGTTTAACAATAAGACAAGCATTACAATACTGATTGCTTACTGGTCACTTATTTGCAGAACAGTATTTACATACATATCTCTACCCTTGAATGCTAATCTACAGTACTCCCAAAGTGATAATGCGCGTATAAATCATCGTCACTGTTTGGGTACGGTCGTATTCCCGAGCGTCGGAAGACGATGTGTTATAGAGTGGTTCAGTGCATTTTGGCATCATAATTTGGTAGAATTATGTTTTTTGATTCGGGTGTTTCCGGGAATACGACAATTAGCGAAGATCTGCATGCGCAATTTTAATTTGGGATTACTATACACACATTTTTAAATATTCACAACCAAGAGTTTTTTTATAACAATAAATTTATATAACAGTTGAACTGACCATGGTCAGCTGCAGACAGAGAGGAAGCTAAATGAAAGCAAGTAAAGTATTAAATTAAAATAGATACTTATAAAAACATAAAGAAAATAATAGGGAGACGATTGGAATGGAGGCAAAGCTATACAGACAAGAGCTTGGCTGGGGTTTGGAAAGGTTATAAAAAAGAAGATGTGACTGACCCTGGCACCACTTGTAGCAGAGCAGCGGCGGCGGCTCGGTGTCGGCGGGCTTGACCCAGGGCGGCAGCAGGCGGCGCTTGTCCCCCTCGTACCACAGGTACTGGTCCAGGTACGCGTCCGTGATCTTCTCTAGCGGCTCCACGTCGTACACCGGCACCAGGTGCGAGTACAGGTCCATGAACTCTATACCCACCTGGAGGGGGAAACTTACATTGTTAGTTGGTTGCTTTTTAATTCGCGGCAATTTTTGTTCTGGTTCATTCTAATGATTTGTACAGAAATCAAGTACCTACTATTGCTTCAGGTTATTTCGCAAGACAAATCGGTTTGAACACCATTTTTTTGAATAGGTATTCGCCGTTCATACTATCATTGATGACATAGTCTACCAATCTGTATGAAAGTCTTGGACAGCCTTAGATTTCTTACAATCTTTTCAATATACTATTCATATCCTTATTTTTTGTCATTTTGTTTTCTTTTTAAGGCATTAATGTAATATTATCTTATCTATTAAGAAATTTAGAAAGCTTGTGATTTTATACAAAACAATACAACTTCAATCTTTCACGATGGCATTGTGAAAGCCAGGGTTAATCTCTGGTGAAATCAAAAAACTGATGTATAAAGCCTTACTTGCCTCTCTAAAAGTCCTCTGCGTCAACAGATGACGCTTGATCCTGGACAAGGCTTCGTGCGGGTTGTCGTAGGCCTGCTCGATCAGACCCAGCTCTTCTCTCTGACTCTGGTTGAGCCTCGACTTGACGCTGTAAGCCTCCTTCAGCCTCTCAAGAGCTAGGATGAGAAGTTTAGTATCGTGCTTGTACGATAGAGGAGGGAAGGGTATAGGGGCGAAACGCCGCGACTCCAACCAATGTACTGTCGTTGTGTATATCGCCACGGCTTCCTCGGGCGATATGTAGGGACCATCCTGTTTTGAACATAAATCAAATTTTAGTTTATTAGTTTTTGCAATTTTCAATTTTCAATTTCAATTAAGGCTGGTCACAGCTAAATCTTTTTATATCTTCACTTATGTAGTCATAGTCATTTTATCTACCCATCAACTTCTGTTTGCCTCGCCCGATCACACTTTTCGTAACCTTTTGGCACGCATTCACCAGCTTACTCCCGAATAACACACGCATTGATAAATTGTTAAAACATTTTTTTTAAAGGTACCAATATACTGCTATATACATAAAATGAGAACTTATCTTTTTCGAAGTCGGTTTTTCCCGAATGTAATAAATAAACTAATATAATAAAACCGCATCAAAATCGGTTGAGCCAAACACCAGATAATCGCGGGCAAACATAAATACATACATATAGGTCAAACGGAGAATTTTTTGAGGTCGGTTCAAAAGTTCACCTTGAGATAGTTATGCTGTCGCTCCTGCTCAGCCTTGAGGTAGAGCCTGGTGAGGCGCCCGAGGTTCTTCTTGCAGACGGTCTTGTCGACAGTGGCGCCGCGGCGGATCCTCTCGCGGTTGTAGTGCGCCGTGTTGGTCCACCAGTCCGCCTTCATCTTCACGTAGCGGAGGATCATGTTCTCTATCGGCGTCGGCAGGCCTGGCACCTGGGGTGGACGAGATAGACAGGTTAATCCTAGGGTGGTTAGGGAAAGGTTAGGGAATCAAGTCTAGAATTCTAGACATACCCTATATTTAGCGAATTCATCATCATCATCATTTCATCCGAAAGATGTCCACTGCTGGACATAGACCTCCCCCATAAATCACCATGACTGGTCTTGAGCGACTCTCATCCGATGTACTCCCGCAGCCATCACACGGTCAATTGACCACGTTGTGGAGGGTCTGCCTACTCTGCGACTTCCGGTGCGTGTTCGCCACTTGAGAACTTTTCGGCCCCAGCCACCATCTGTTTTTTGAGCTATACGCCTCATCCATTGCCACTTAAGTTTCGCAATTCTTTGGTCTATGTCGGTTACCTTAGTTCTTAGCGGATATTATCATTTCTGATTCGATCACGCAGAGAAACTCCGAGCATAGCCCTGTCCATTGCCCTTTGGGAAAGATTTTAGCGATTGTGTTGAATTTTAGCACAGTTCTACAATGATAAAAGGAAAAAAAAGTGATAGATCATAGATCATCGTACCTTCCAGGGAATGTTGGCCTTCCAGCACCGCCAGGCCTCGGACAGGTGCTGCAGGATGGTGCGCGCCTTGTTCTGTTTGATCCCCTCCGGCATCATGTCCACGATGTCGTGCATCACGGACGCGCGCAGCTCCAGGTCGAAGTGCGACTCCACGCGCTGCTTCGTCACCGTCTTTGCGACTCCTGGGGGGAAACAGATTAGATATGTCAGACTTTACTTTTGTTCAATAATTTATTTGTTGCCCTAAAGTCTGCAATTTTAAAAGTATAAGCCTTTGAAGGTTTCCATTTGATTTTTATACTTATCTGCTCTGGGGCAAGCGTCTTGATTCACTGCACCAAGTCCGTATTAAATGTTCTTGTAGGGTACAGTGGCGGTCTAGGACGGCGTAACAGATTTGATTTTGGTCTCGTGCGGCCTAGACTGTATTACGAAAGAACAAGAGCTATTTTGCAATACAGAAAAACAGGAAGTGTTACGCCGCCCTGGACCGCCACTGTACAAACAAATGCATACAACAAAAAGAAAATTTTAGGTACCTATTCATGAAGAAAATGGGTGTGACTCAAAAGGAAAACCATGGATTATATGCAATGTTAGATCCCTTATTCACACAAATGTCCATAAATCACTTAAGGTACGTAAGAGTTTTTGAAACAACCATAGGTAACCAGTAAGTAAAAACCAAGTACTACGAACCTTTAGAATGCCTTCCCTCGAACTGCCTAGACAGCAGATTGCCGAGCCAGCGCTCCAGTAGAGGCGTTATACCACGCATGAAGAACAGCCACACGCGCCACCCGGGCGCCCAGATGCCGCATCCAGGGCCCTTCGATACTGGACCCTGAGAGGGACAAAGTGGACACATTACACTTGGAAACTGATAAGATCTATGAACTCATATACAGGGTGTACCCGACACTGGTGCCCAGATACCACATTTAGGGCCCTTCGACACTGGACCCTGAGAAAGTAGACACATTATAATTATTTTAGCTGAAAACTAGGGAGGTGGATTGATTATACTTAGGAACTGATAGCCCCTATGATTACATGATATACAGGTGTGCCTGACATTTCTTCGTCGTTTTCTCGGGGCTGAGGTTTGTATTCAAAAACAATGGTGGGAAACCTGCATTTATCGATATTAAGAGCTGGGTTGACTACTCCCATGGCCATGGAATCACATGCTATTTAAATGGAATCCGACCATTTTGTAGGGGCTATTCCTATAACAAACTTTAAATTTTCCCAGTATGATGTCACATTCGGGGCCGTTGTGTGGTGGTACAGAGAATCTGAGTGGGAATGTGTCTGAAAAGTCGTTACTAAATAAAAGGAATTATGAGAAGTTATATACTTTTCCAACGAAAAATGGCAAAAACTGCTTGATTTTTATTAAAGACAAAATTGAATGTGGTGCACTGGATGAGGGTCGCGGTCTCAAAAGCGTTCGGTGTTCCGAATCGAGAGGAAGCCTATCTCCAGCAGTGGACGTTTTTCGGCTTTACATTATTACTTATTATATACGTTCTATATATCTAAATTCGTTTTGTGTTTTGTATCTGTGTTCTTGCTGTCTTTATATCTTCTAGTATTTCTAGTTTTTTTATTGAATCCTTCTTGTATCATATGAGGTATCTAGCAAAGTAAGTTTTCTTATCTTTTTATTATTTTTTGTTTTTTATTTTTTCATTATTGGTTTATTTATTCTACTAATAAACAGAACAACTTTTCATATTTTAAATAAAATTAATCATAAAGCTTGTAAACATGCATCATACTAAATAATAACCATACTTTGGATGGAAGAGCCTGAATCCTGAAATACAGATTAACATCTAGTTTAGGGTTCTGGAGAATAATCAAATTTTTCAAAATATTGCTTCTTTTCAAAAATGTAATAAAACTTTTTCGTAATAAAACTTCGTACTAGAAGGAAGAACTCACCGTATTAAACCGATAATAAATGAGATGCTTCAGATCCTTGCACATCCTGATCTGCCGCATCAGCTTGTACTTGTAGCGGTACATGCCGGTGAGCTGGCCCACGTGCGCGAAGATGTACTGCAGCCCGTCGGCCAGCTGGAACGAGTCCACGTTGTTGAGCCGGTACTGCACGTGCGAGTCCACGATCAGCTTGGTGAGCCGCAGGATCTCGCGGCACAGGTGGAACGCTGCGTGCAGAGAGGGTAGTTTGAAAAGTTGGTTTGGGATGTTGTAAGCTAACCAACGAGCTAAGAGATTGTTTTAACAGTGGATTGATATGCAAGATTTTTTCCGTCTTAGGTAATACTTTTTCTTGAATAAAAAAAAAACTATGAAACAATCTCTTTAACCGCATTTACAGATAAGCTTTTCTGGCGCTTATAGAACGAACTGGATAATAATTAGAAAAGCATTTGCTAGCATTAATATGCTGAGGAAGAAGATATAGCATCTTAAATTATAAAAAAACATTTGTTTGTAAAAGAGACAAAACTTCAAAAATGCTTTTAACATTTTCAACGTGGCAAGCTTTTAAACAGTAAATTGCAATATAAAGTGACTAATTAGATCATAAGATGACCAACTTACCATTTCCAAACCTGGATTTCTTCCTCTCCTTAGTGGTCAAAGTCTTGACGGGCTTCAAATTGAAGTTGTAATCTAGATGAAGGTAGTTGAGGTTCTTCCGATGGATCAGAAGGTTCAACATGTTGTACCCCTGACGGCACACCTGCAGCCCAGCCTCCACCCAGTCCAGGGTTGTGGTTTGGAAGAACTTCGTCGATTTGAATGAACGGAATAGGTACCTGAGTGAAGATTGTAATTGATAAGTAAAAGTTATGGCAGTAAATTATGTAAAGCATTGTTGAAACAGTGTCCTGCTAATCGAAAAATGTATTGAAGCTAGGCTCTATATTGAAGCCTGGCTCTTGTCAGTAAAGATATCGCCATCTCTCTTTGCCCTCTGGCCAAAATTTCACCTCCTTATACAACACCAAAAGGAATGTATATTGCCTTGAAGAGTAAAAAAGGTATAATTCCAAATCAGGCCCAACCATGTTTCTTTATCAGCCTTTGCAATTGCTGATAATTCTAATTATGTACCAACCAACAGAGATTTAGTACTACTTTTTAACTCATTTTAACAAGACTCAGGTCATATCAGCACAGAATGGCACAATTTAGTATTTCTCACCTCTTCTTCTGAGCCTTTGGAGGGCGGTGTTTGAGCGAGTTCAGTACATAGTACTTGAGCAGCTTCTGGTACGACACTCGCACCTTGACGGGCTGGCCGGGCGGGCAGTGCTCCTTGTACCACATCTTCACTAGCGGCACGTCGATGGCGCGACGGGTACGGCCTGGGAATTCAAATGTGCTAAGTATTATTTTAGGGAGAGCTAGCTGTTGTGTATTGAATATCAAAGCTAGTTTACATAAAGATGTTCGACGGTATTTATGACGACGTCTAGTCACTAACCAAGTTACTGCATCACCAATTATCATAGCTATGGACTCTATGTTACATTGATATAAGTAATGGGAATCAGCCAGCAACATAGATCTGATGCTGCATATCTGATGGAAGATATCTAAACTAAGTGTAGAAATGTAGTAAGAAAGCCTAAATGATGCACATTTCTCTGAGAGGCAGGAGGTTCCGCTACCATCCATCAATATCGATGTTTGTTTAATTCCTGATGTGGGTGTACTTATGTACTTCTGGGCGTTGTCTGGGTATGTGCCCAAATTACTAAATAAATTATCTCAGTAGTACAAAAAAACCTAGTTTTAATAGGTTGCTTACCAGATCTCATGCTAAAGGGCCTTGGTGCCCACAGCAGCGATATTCCATTAGCTGTATTATCAGTGTACAGAGCAGTTTCCTGTAGGAATGGAGCAACCTCTTCAGGTAGTACAAACTCTTCTTCATCAGGGAGTGGGTCCAGGGATTTCACTGAGTGACGATGAGAGATGGGATTGATCAACGGGTCAAAGTAGAACGCTGGAAGGTCAGGGTCTTCTGTTTTGATGTAGACCACGTTTGGAGTATGGTACCTAAAGAGAAGGCAAACATTTTAGACTAATTGCCTTTTTTTTCAAAAAATTCTTCACTATATTCAAATTGCATATCAAATATTGAGTATTTCTTTGAAGAATATGGCACTTACCAAGACAACTGCACAAAATGAGGCAAGTTGTTGTACAGGTACGGGAACGCGATCCTATACTCCGTTCTTATTGGCTGTCTGATAATGATCTTGTTGATATCGTTAAACTCATTCCAGTCCTCATCCCCTGCCGAGTTGTCCTTCACTAGAGGTTCAAACTTTGGTCCTCCAGGAATGGCCATGTTCAGAGCTTTGGCTGTGAAGAAACTCTTTGAATCAAAGAGGTAGAAGTAGTTGTCGTCCACCAAGTCTGTCAATAGCTGGTTTGCAAGCCGGTACAGGGTTGCCATTTGAGGCAATGAAAGGTTCCATTTCCTGTAAGTCGAGCCATTGACATGGATTGTTCCCAGTAAAGGTTTGTGGTCATAAAACCAGGAAGCAACAGCCCTGTCTTCCTCAGGGTCCAGCTCAATCTGTATTGGCTCTAAAGGCTCCACATCCAAAATGTTGTCAGCATAATCTAGAGGTGGTTCCTCATCATCAAAAGGAGGGAATCTCATCCTCTTGAAATGTCTACGATCACGCTTTTCGCGACGCATCATAATCCACATGGTGCCCCACTGTGCAATATAGACTGGCTCTATAACCCAAGGGATTTCATTAACAAATGTTATGGCTCCAGTAATGTGATAAAGAACTTTCACATCTCTGATTTGCTCCCAAGGCATAGGCATGTTCTCCAGCAGCTTCATGACTGCATGCGGCATGTATTTCAAAGCCCCGAGGTACACACGCTTGTCGTGACGGTATTTACGACTCGTCATATCACCATGGTCTCTTATTATTTTTCTGATGTGCTCAGGTGGCATGTCCTCTTTCTGAGCATCCACAAATCCAAACTTGCGCTTCTCAGCAAATCGTTTTGATTGAAGTTGTAGCCATTTCTGACCTAAAAACATTTTAGAGAGGAATAAGATTCAATATTTAGGTAGATGTACTGTTTGCAAATTCAGCATTTGTCATCCATGTAGGGATAAAAAAGAATATCAAATTGCTGTGTATAATATACCCCTTGATAACAAATTTCAACAATAATCTTAATTGCGAAATCTTGATTTAGGGGATTGCCTTTAGTAAATGTAGTAACTCAAGCCATTTATTCCACTTGGAGATGGCTAGATGAGTGAAATCTATTTATTCATAGAACAAAGTGAGTCAAGTAAAGTTCAGGAAAAAATAAAAAGAAGTTTATTGGGGAGACTTAATTACTTTTGTCATTCCCGCTCAACTCTTTGTTGTTGAAAGAACATTGTATAAATTGAGTCTCATGGGTGTAAACAGTAACTAACTATAACCAACCAAAAAAAAAATTGTGTATAGATTTCCTGACTTCCAATGGAAAATTTAAGGCAACTTAAAATAAAATTACTTACTTTTCTCCCTGATCTTTTCCTCAGGGATGTGCTGAGGCTTCGGAGGCTGCGCTGGCGGCACAGGCGGCGCAGCAGCAGCGGCAGCAGCGTGGGCTTGTAGCGCTGCTTGCTGCGCTGCCGCTAACTGCTGCTGAGCCATCATTGTGGCCCAGGGGTTAGGCCCCAGGAGGTACGGCGGCAGCGACATGGCTGACCGCCTTCTGAGATAAAACAATAGCAAATTACATACGAATCACTTTGCTGTTGTCCTATTGTGGTATTTTGGTCGGTGGGTCGTTTTAGGGGCGGGAGTCGTAGTTGGGGTATACTCTTAGGGGCGCTTCAGGAGGCTTCAAAACGCATAAAAAAAATATAAAAAAAAATTAAAAAATTATTTTCCCTTTAAAAAACTTTTTGTCAGAACTTAGAAAAATTTCGATCGAAAAAACGTGTCCCCCATAAGGGTACTTTTTTATGACGGGGTCGTGTAGAGGGGTTTAATACAAGCACTTTTTGCCCCTATGACTTTTTCGCCAAGGTGCACCGTTTCCGGAAAAATACTCCGGAAATATTTTCCTGACCTCTAACTCTGAAAGGGGGCCTCGGAGCGGCAGGGTTTCTTGGGCGTTATTGATGAACATCAGACACACTATCGAACCCCATTTAAGGATTTTCACCTTTTTTTACGGACTTAGAATTTTCGTCAGCTTGCGTAGCGTTAGGGGCTCTATGGGAAAAAGACTTAGAAAAATCGATCGACATGAAAAAAAAATTTATCCTCCATGAGGGTACTTTTTTATAATGGGGGCGTGTAGAGGGACACAATACAAGCACTTTTTGCCCCTATGAAATTTTCCCCAAAGTGTCCCGTTTCCGGAAAATTCATCCGGAAATCCGAAAGGAGGCCTCGGAGAGGCAGGGTTTCTTGGGCGTTATTTATGAGCATCAAACACACTATCGAACCCCGGTAACTGTGTTGTGATCATTACGAGTACCGAAACTCGTGTGACCCACAACCCTGTTTTTATGCTAACACCATAAAACTAAATTCCTAAATTCCACTTCCCCTAAATTACACTAATTGTGCAAGAATAAGGTTTTCAAATATTTTACTGGTTGGAAGTACCGAAATAAATAAATATATCGTCAAGGTACACGAAGCCGCAAGAAGCCTGTTACCTCGGAAGGCATCTCAGGATTCACAAAGTTTTGAGAACAGGCAAGCGCATTTTTAAGTCCAGCATGCTGTAAAATCGGATTTGCCTTTGTCGATTAAAAGGTAGCGAGAATTTCGGTAAAGTTATTTCCGATGTGACCTTGATTTGGTAAAATCCGGAAGCTAAATCGCGGTTTGGTTTGGATAGCATAGCACCAGTGAGTGGCATAATTTTACACACACCTTATTGCGATATTTTGAATGGAAACTCTCGCCTATGATAATCTCGTCTCATACGATTCTCGCCCAAAAACTTTACTTATCCCGATTTGAACATTTTGTGAAAAGCGTCATAGGGGCATAAAGCGTTCCATAGTGCGTTTGACATTGATCAATAACGCGTAGGAAAGCATGCCACTACAATAAACCTTTTCGGAGTTAGAGGTCAGCCAAAAAAAAATCCGGTCGTTTGTCCGGAAACGAAGCATTTTCAGGAAGACGTCATACAGGCAAAAATGCTTGCATTTTTCTCCCCCCTCCCAAAACCTTCCCGATCCCAGGCCTCCTTTCGGATTTCCGGACGATTTTTCCGGAAACGGGACACGGGGGAAAATGTCATACCGGCAAAAAGTGCTTGTATTGTGTCCCTCTACACGCCCCCATTATAAAAAAGTACCCTCATCGAGGATTTTTTTTTTCCATATCGATCGATTTTTCTAAGTCTTTTTCCCATAGAGCCCCCAAGGCTACCCAAGCTGACGAAAATTCTAAGTCCGAAAAAAAAAAGTTGAAAATCATTAATGGGGTTCGATAGTGTGTTTGATACTCATCAATAACGCCCAAGAAACCCTGCCTCTCCGAGGCCTTCTTTCGGATTTCCGGGCGATTTTTCCGGAAACGGGACACGGGGGAAAATGTCATAGCGGCAAAAAGGGCTTCTATTGTGTCCCTCTACACGCCCCCATTATAAAAAAGTACCCTCATCGAGGATATTTTTTTTTTCATATCGATCGATTTTTCTAAGTCTTTTTTCCATACAGCCCCTAACGCTACGCAAGCTGACGAAAATTCTAAGTCCGAAAAAAAAAAAAGTTGAAAATCCTTAAATGGGGTTTGATAGTGTGTCTGATGATTATCAATAGCGCCCAAAGAACCCTGCCGCTCCGAGGCCCCCTTTCGGAGTTAGAGGTCGGGAAAATATTTCCGGTATTTTTTTCCGTAAACGGGGCTTTTTAGGGAAAACGCGATAGAGGCAAAAAGTGCTTGTATTGTGTCCCTCTACACGCCCCTATCATAAAAAAGTACCCTTAAGGGGGATAAAAAAAATTCATACAAATTTTTCGAAATTTTTCTAAGTCTCGCCTCCATAGCGCCCCTAAGGCTACACTCCAACCGGTATTTTCGAAAGAAAATGAAGATTCTCATTCAACACGCGTGGTGATTTGATGCATTCGATGGAAGCCGGTAAAAGTAGTTTTTGATGAGGCACAATGTAAAGTAAAGGAACATACCTTTATTTCTTCTGCTAAATTGTGAAGGTTAACATGGAATACTACAAGAAAACACTATCGTTCAACGCAAAATTCAAACTCAAGAAATGTACAGCCATCGAACAAAAATCACAATTTGTCCGCCATTTGCAAGCAAAGCAAAGCAAAAGCAGCAAGTAAAAAGCAAATCAAACCACAGACTATAAAAAGGAATAATAGGGATGTAAAAATGAGCCCCGTTATGTAGAAAACAGCCACCTCGAAAAAGTTAGTTTTGAGATACAGCGCTTTAAAGATTGAGATTACGATTGTTTCCAAACAATTCGAAAATTTTGAATGCTAATGATGCCACTTGAAAGATATGATTATTGTCGAGTAGAAAACCACGTCAAACTGTGAATATAATAGTTTTAAGTATATAAATATCGGGGTCAAAGATGTGGTCTCTTTCGACATGTACATGGCAACATTTTATTTTAGCAGACTATAGGTTGTGGTCGCTTTCTGTAATATATGGAGTTTTATGAATTTGTATTTTGCAAAATGCAACTAAGTAGATGGACTTTGTACGGAAAATTCGTATTGCAAAAGGTTTGAAGCTAAATTATCTGAGTTTTAGTAAAAATTAATCACTTCTTTAGATTTTTTTCTTATAAGAATGTAAGTATTTTCAAAAACCAAATGTAGAAAACTATTTTCCTAAAATAATACGGAAAACAAACCAATATAAAAGTAGGTACCTAGGTTATTCTTAAAAGTATCAACTAGAAACCCGTCAAAACATAAAACTACATTAAATATTGTATCGAAACAAAATATTTAAAAAAACTCAGTCATCATCATCATCATTTCAGCCGAAAAACGTCCACTGCTTGATATAGGCCTCCCCCATAAGTTGCTTGTCTTTCTTGATCGCCCCTCATCATATTCATATTCATACAAAATGTATATCTTCATAACTATAATAGATACAGTTACGCATGTTTTTGCAACTGACAGATAATACAGAAACTTATTAATGTCAATATAAAACTCATTTTCGCAAAAATGGGGTTTGGTCTCTTTCTGCATAACTAGGGCCAAATAATAATAGGACGTAATGAGGTTTTCTCATTGACCTGTATCTAGATGCAGGTCAACGGGGTTTCATAAGGCTACGATCTCACAGGCGGTTTTTTTCCGCACGGATTTTATGTAACATATTAAAATTTGAATCCTATGGAAGTTTCCGCACCAGTGGATAAAAATCCGCTGTTGCGGTTTTATTTCCGCGCGGATAAAAACTCGCCTGTGCGTTCGGAGCCTATTAATAAGGTTGTAAATTAAATAACCTTTAAAACTAGGCGGAAATAAAACCGCAACAGCGGATTTCAATCCGCGCGGTTTTTTTCTGGGCAGAAAGGTTAGAAACCGCCGCTATGAGGGACTGTGGTGGTAGAGTTGATAGAGTAGATTTTATTCCATAAAACGAGAAAAAATACTGTATTTAGCAGTATAACAATAATATCACAATGTAATTAAGAACAGTGAGTTGTCTCGGCGGCAGCATCCTTGAAATAATTACCTAATCCCGCTTTTGCCCGACCGGTAGAAATACGCGCTCTTTATGGCTACCTACTGAATGTCATACTTTTTCAGAATCAGAATCAGAAAAATTTATTCGTTATCACAGGTAGTTTGTACAGTAAAGTTATTAGTGTATTCAGTTGTAGTATCACTGCGATAGACCTATATTTTTAGGTATACAATTTTTATAACTTATAAGTACTTAGTTATAAGTAATCTTGGATTTAATTTGATAATACATTAATTATGTTCTTACTTATGAAATTGACGTTTTGTATTTATCCATGATAAAATTTTTGCATAATCTAAAAACAACCGAACCCGTTTTTTTAATTATTTTATGTGTTTTTTTAGTAGTTGGTTCAGCTTATACAGTTATAAAAGAAACATAATTTTAATTTGGAGAGTATTAACAAATTGGGTGATTCGCCGAAATCGATGAAAAAACATGTCTTGCCTGACGAATGCTATTTTTTTTTGCCTTTTGTTTTTCGATGAATGTAAAGTCTTTGTATGGTCTAAAGTGTACTTGTTTTTGCCCATATATTACTCGCTGCCACCCATTTAGTTTTTTTTTCTAGGTCAAACACGAAATTTCTAATTTCCAAGGTATGTCCATTTTCCCTTTTTTTGTGTCTCAGTAGCCGTAACTTATTATTTTTGTTAAGAAATAAATTATTTAGCTCTTTATATCAACTAAGGGATCTCCAACGAGTGGAAAGGCAATGAGGCGGGACTCGTTTCGTTCAACACTTTGTGAGTACGTACGATCCATCGGGTTTCCAAAGGTAGCATGCGGAAAAAAAAATCAGTAAATTTTATTGGAGGAAAAGACAAACATAAAAAAAAAATGAAAATCTAAAAGAGAGGAAAATTTACGGGTGGAACGTTAATACATAAAAGTAATTTAATATTTAAAAAAAGATATTATAAGTCCCTTTTTTCCTTTTTATTTATACCAAAAATAAATTTGTTTCCAAACTTCCGACAAAATTTAAAAAATTATAATTAACAAAATACGTACATTTTGTAATGTATTAAAGTAATATGAAATATCAATCATTATAGCAATATATCTTGAAAAGTATTTAGTGAAAAAAAATTAAAAATACATTTTATAATTTTCTGCGAGTTTGGTTAATAAATCATAAATCATTAAATAGTTTTTTTTAGTACGAATACATATAACTATTTCATACTGTTTCTAATTTCCATGATACTTAATAATTTCCATGCGTTAAAAATATAATTTCCGTGGATTGGAGCTAATTTCCGTGGATCGGAGCTAATTTCCGTGGTCCCTTAAATTTCCGGACCTCATATTATCTCTTAATCTTATCACAATATTGAAACCTCTTTAACTCATAAATATTTGTTAATTTTTAAATAATTTTTCATAATAGTCATAATAAGAAAAATCCAAAGAAAAAAACTGTCCATGGAAATTAGGAAATTTTCATCAATTTCGGCGACCTACCCATAAGCATAAGGCAAAATAAATGCGCGCGTAATTAATTCGCGGGAGCTACACGCATCGACCGCACGTAACTGCTTAGCACTCACTCGCGACTAATGGTATGTTAGGCCGAGGTATGCTGAGATTTGAGCGCGTAAGTACTTACTCGCGATTCGGCCGTTTGTACGAAGATGTTCTACTGTTTTTTTCTTTACCATGATAATATTGTAATAATATAGGTAGGGAGGTACCTAAAATAACTAGTAAGTATATAAAAAACAAAGAAAAATACTATAGAAAACTTGGATTACAAAGAAAAAATAAGGCCTCGCCCGAACGCACAGGCGGTTTTTTTCCGCGCGGATTATATTTAACATATTGAATCCTATGGAAGTGTCCGCAATAAAAAACCACGGGGATAAAGATCCGCGTTATTGCGGTTTTATTTTCGAGCGGATAAAAACCGCCTGTGTGTTCGGGCCTAAAAAAACCGCTGTTGTGGTTTTATGTCCGCGCCGATAAAAATTCGCATGTGCGTTCGGGGCCTATGAACAAGGTTGAAAAAATGACAAACTTTAAACCGCATGGAAATAAAACCGCATTAGCGGATTTGTATCCGCGCGATTTTTTTCCGCGCACAAAAGACTTGGCTGTATGGACCATTCCTTTGCCTGCATATAATGGGCGAATATAAAAACAACAATTAGTCTGTGTGTGTGGGATTGATTGATATTGATTGTTGAGTACCTACTTGAGTGTGAATCAAACACAAAAACATATACCTACGTAGGCTGCACGGTCTAGAGACCTTTGCCTTTCCATAAGGAAAAATATGAACAACAACAACAACATATACCCACGTAGTATCTCTAGTTGGTCTGTGAACACAAAACAAAAACAAACTGCTGAAACTGCCACGAAAGTTGAAGAGAAAAGAAGAAAAGGAAATTCTCTCTCCCTTTGATATCTAAGTAATTTCTTTCCCTACAATATGGCAGACCACGACGATATTGAAGATAGCCAATTCCCTGATAATGATGAGTTTGTTCCGTACGTGACAGCCGGTAACCTCGCTCAGAGGAATGGCGCGAAAGTAACACTTTGGGGGAAAGTCACCAAAGTATCTGCCAGCGAAGGGTTCTACGTGAAAACTGTGGACGACCAGGAGGTGCTCATAAGACTGCGAAGGCCTTTAGACGAGCCGCTTGAAGGGTGGTACGAGATTCACGGCGTGTCGCAAGGACGGAGCGTAATGTGCGATGAATATGTGCCGTTCTCAGAAGAGATGACTAAAAATATAGATCTTGAAGGCCATAAAGGCCTTGCAAAGCTTCTTACAGCCTTAGATGACCCATGGAATCTTGGAGATGATAATGCTAAGGGAATGAATGGAGTCACACCCATGGAAGCCTGAGAAATTTAGCATAACCCCTATGTATTATTTTGTAAGTTATTTTCTAAGTGTTTAATAATACAGTTTACTTTTTTTACACAGTATTTTATTTTCATACAATTAGATTTACTAGGTACTGCTTGATTTATTCAGAAACTTACATCATTTTAAAGTTAGATTCCTAAAACCACCCTATTTATTATAATAACACAATAATAACACATCACACTCAGAGCCCCTAACTAGGAATAACCTGTATCTAGGGCGCCCGAAACACACACAGAGACGCCCATCACACCCAGACCGGAATCAAATATAGATATTCATCATATCAATATTAGCCCTGCCCAGGAATCGAACCCGGGTGTCTGTATTGTCTGACCACTAACATTTAGAATTAGTGTATGTTTATTTTGTCCAAGCTATTTATTTCTATATTGATATACTCAAGAACACAGATAGACCAGACTGCGAACTAGCAGCCAGGCTGCAGCGGCCAGGTCACAGCTGCCAGCGATTTATATAAATTGGTATGAAATCACTATGGATTGTGCACGTGGCCAGCTGCCCCATATATTTTGCTGGCCGCTGCAACCCAGCCGCTAGTCTGGTCAAACTTAAATGTTTTCTCTCACCACAAATTGAACATATGATATCCAGTCTTGGTAGGCAAAAATGCCCCCTGCACCAGAGATGCCGCATAATCAGAGTTCTACAATTTTAGTCTCAACTTTATATTATCCTTATAAATAATTATGATAATTTATTTCACAAATCACATTTTCATCCTTATTTTCTAACTCAGGCTTCTTGCTACAATTTAAAACTAAGCTAGCATCCAATTCTGAATCCGTGGGTAGGCTCTGACTTCTTGCTCTCTGTTTCTCTTGTCAAGACTTTTCATTCTTTTCTCATGCATTACAGCATTGCTGAGTGCTCCCTCAATGCAGGTGACTGGCCTTTGCCTGTACAAATAATGTTAAAATTAATTAGTTAAGCACTACATACTCCTCCAACAATTCCCTAAAAAGAATGTAACAAAAAGCATAGGTAGGAGCAGAAGATTCACTATAAGTCAAAGAGGAGCTGAACATGTATGCTACTCCTCAATTAAAAATTACAAAAGCTGTTATTTTTAAATTAAATACATCAGTCATAGTAGTATATAGGCTGCATAGTAGACAACAAAATACCTAAAGTATTTTTAAGAGATATAAAATTAAACTGTACAACTTACACTTGAACCACCTCCAGTTTACTATCAGACTGTATCTTTACGCTCAGTGGTCGTTGCATCTCGTTCTTCAATGCCAGTTCCGTCAGGTACCTCTTGATGTAAACCTTCAGCTGAGCATTCTCTTTTCTAAGGTTTGCCTTCTCAGCTCTTAGGCACATGGTCTGAACTTTCACATGGTTGACTTTTAGTAGGAACTTGTCCATTTTGCTGTATTCCTTGCATTCTTTCTGGAAACAGAGTTGTTTGTTTAGATTCAAGTTTATTCCTTAACCCTTAGGTGATCATCATCATCATGAGCCTGGGTGTGTCAGCCCACTGCTGGGCATATGCCTCTTGTCTAGTCTCTCACTGCATAACACTGTGTTCTCACGCCACGCGCCACGGTCCTATACCAGTCTGATCTTCTGCCTACCGGCTAAGTTACTAATACCTATTGTCAGATCATCGGGCTGGTGGTATGTCTATGTGGTGGTGGTACATCTCTAGGCCACCAATCTGCAATCGCTAGGTGTCGTTTACCTCTGTCTTTATCCCCATCTATAATATACTTAACTAGTATTACCAATATTATAAAGAGGAAAGATTTTATTGTTTGCATTGATTAGGCTCCGAAACTACCGAACCAATTTCACCGATTCTTCACTATAGGGAAGCTACACTATCCCCGGGTGACATAGGCTTATTAACTTTTATTTCAAGGCGGTACAAAGTTTACCGTGTTAGCTATTTTCTTATAAGTGAATCCCAAGTTTCCGAAAAATGCCTGAGCCTGTCCGAACGGCGATTTTTTTTCTCGCATGTAACACATTAATCCCACCGCAAAATTGCGTTAAAGTAGTCTAGTAATTAATTTCGATTCGAAAAAAAATAATTGCTGTGCAGACGGGGCCTCAAGGGACTGCTAATTGAAATGTTCAATACTGAAAGGACTTACAATCATTGCCTCATCTAAATTGTCGAAGTCAAGCATTCTGTTGTCTCCGTCGTCATCGTCTGCCCTGAGGACCTCCCTGTCCTCCTCATTCTCGTACTTGCTGCAGATTTCGGCTAGCTGCTGGATCTTGCTCAGCTTCTTCGTGGCGACTTCTAGTCTCTAAAGATGTAAATCTATGTTAGTTAATTAAGGTAGATGAAGGCTTGGTTTAAAAATAAAAAATATCACACACATATGACACTCAGAGCCCCTAACTAGGTAGAACCAGTATTTAGGGTGTCTGTGACATACAAAGTCGAACAAATACACCCGGACCGGGTAACAAACATCAATATTCGTCCCTGCGGGGAATCGAACCCGGTGTTAACGCGTCACTGTCGACGTCATCACTGCCAATTGATCTACGGAGCAAGTTTGGATCAGTAACTTACTAGTAACAAGAAGGTAAGTTAGGGGTTGAGGATTCGATTACTTAGGTTGGTCCTTTGAAAAGAGCTTTTTACAAAATAAATAGTGGTAACGGTACCTAACCTATTATGTTTAGAATACTAAATATTATAAACGCCAAAGTTTGTAAGTATGGATGTCTGTTAGTTACTCTTTCACGTAAAAAGTACTTAATGGATTTTAGTGAACTTAACAATAATTAGTAAAGCATAAAGGCTATTGGATGTTTCCGTGCTTCGGATTCGGAAGGCACGTTAAGCCGTTGGTCCCGGCCGCAGTTGTGGTCGTTATAACCGCGGCGACAAGCTGGCTGGCCCCTTGTCACGTTGGTAATAGTAATAAAGTATAAACTTGGCTTAATGAGGGTCCGGCTCTTGAGCTGGTGCCTCTGCCTAACCCTTCTCGGGGAATAAAAGGCGTGAGATTATGTTTTTTTTAGGCTACAACTTATTGTTGGGATTTTGCAGTTTGAAGAGAAATTGCGCTGGCAAAGCAGCGGGGCGCGTACTTACTAGTACATAATAAACGTATTCAATTCACCTCCACCACTCCCTGGCTTGCATCGACCAGCATAACCAGTGCATCATCAGCTCTGATCCTCTCAGTTTTGGAGTCCTTCTTCAGCTGCCAGTACCTCCGTGTGAGGTCTTCCTTGTGCTCGTTCATGCGGGACAATTTGGAGGTCATGTTGTTGGTTGTTTGTTGCCATTCGCGTTGGAGAGATAAAAGGATTTTCTGTAAGGCATATTTTCGTTGGATTTGAACAGATAATAAGAAATAACTAGCGCAAATTCGGGTTGACCTGATATAAAGGTGTGCACACACTAAAGCCGCCCCGACACGACTCGGTCGGCGGGCAGCCTATGTATACCTACTTCACTTTTGAGAATAAAGTATTAACCCATAGAGTAACTTTTATATTAACCTAAGACCTAAGTTGGTACTGCTCACCGTAGTCTGCTGTATGAGCGCCTCATTTCTCGCAATGTCTCTCTGGTAGAACTCGTCTTTTTCTCTCAATGCCCTATAATGGTTCATAATAGGATTGTGCTCCTGCTGGTAAGCTGCGTAGACTTCACGGAGACGCGTCCTGAGCAGCTCCACTTCCTGGTCTTTTGGAAGTCTGAGGAGACGCATATCTTCTTCATGCTGTAAAGTTTAATGTTTGTAAAACTTAATAGCAGTGGTATTGTTTACTGTAGTAACTTATATATTATACTTGACTGATCGATCAACTGATAAAATCTATAACCATCCCACTAACGAAACACAAAAGTTTGACCGGTGTGAAGTTGGCGGCCAAAAGTAGCGGCCGAACTATAACCCTACAATTTAAGAATGTCATCGATAAATTTTGTTTATTTTTACAAAATAAAGCCAATACGCATACAATTATATATTTAAACATTAAAAAAGGGTTATAAGAAAGAATCGGCAACAAATCGAAGTCAATATAACAAAAAATAAAAAAAATTGCAATTAATTAAAAAATACTAGCTTTCCAAATCCAGGCCGCGTACCACTCCAGGCTTTTCAGCATATCTAGAGTATGTCATAAGGCTCATTTTAAGACCAATTCGAAAGACCTAGCCTGGGGAACAGTTACCCAAAAAAGCCAGCAGCCGTTTATAAAAATTGATGAAGCTATGAAAAAAAAAATATTTTTTAGAAACTGGGCCGCGTAGGTACCACTCCAGGTGTTTCAGCATATCTAGACTATATCATAAGACTCATTTTAAGACCAATTTGAAAGACCTAGCATGGGGAACAGTAACCCAAAAAAGCCAGCAGCCGTTTATAAAAATTGAATGAAATTTGTGAAGGTATGGTAAAAAAAATATTTTTAGAAACGGGGCCGCGTACCACTCCAGGTGTTTCAGCATATCTAGAGTATGTCATAAGGCATATTTTAAGACCAATTCGAAAGACCTAGCCTGGGGAACAGTAACCCAAAAAAGCCAGCAGCCGATTTTAAAAATTGAATGAAATTTGTGAAGGTATGGTAAAAAAAATATTTTTTAGAAACGGGGCCGCGTACCACTCCAGGTGTTTCAGCATATCTAGACTATGTCATAAGGCTCATTTTAAGACCAATTTGAAAGACCTAGCCTGGGGAACAGTAACCCGAAAAAGCCAGCAGCCGTTTATAAAAATTGAATGAAATTTATGAAGCTATGGTAAAAAAAATTATTCTTTAGAAACGGGGCCGCGTACCACTCCAGGTGTTTCAGCATATCTAGAGTATGTCATAAGGCATATTTTAAGACCAATTCGAAAGACCTAGCCTGGGGAACAGTAACCCAAAAAAGCCAGCAGCCGATTTTAAAAATTTAATAAAATTTGTGGAGCTATGGTTAAAAAAATATTTTTCAGAAACAGGGCCGCGTACCACTCCAGGCTTTTCAGCATATCGAGACTATGTCATAAGACTCATTGTAAGACCAATTTGAAAGACCTAGCCAGGGGAACAGTAACCCCAGCATATCTAAACTATGTTATAAGGCTTATTTTAAGACCAATTTGAAAGACCTAGCCTGGGGAACAGTTACCCAAAAAAGCCAGCAGCCGATTTTAAAAATTTAATAAAATTTGTGGAGCTATGGTTAAAAAAATATTTTTCAGAAACGGGGCCGCGTACCACTCCAGGCTTTTCAGCATATCTAGACTATGTCATAAGACTCATTGTAAGACCAATTTGAAAGGCCTAGCCTGGGGAACAGTAACCCAAAAAAGCCAGCAGCCGTTTATAAAAATTGAATGAAATTTGTGAAGGTATGGTAAAAAAAAAAATATTTTTTAGAAACGGGGCCGCGTACCACTCCAGGCTTTTCAGCATATCTAGACTTTGTAATAAGGCTTATTTTAAGACCAATTCGAAAGACCTAGCCTGGGGAACAGTTTCCCAAAAAAGCCAGCAGCCGTTTATAAAAATTGAATGAAATTTTTGAAGGTATGGTAAAAAAAAAAATATTCAGAAATGGGGCCGCGTACCACTCCAGGCTTTTCAGAATATCTAGACTATGTTATAAGGCTTATTTTGAGACCATTTCGAATGACCTAGCATGGGGAACAGTAACCAATAAAAGCCAGCAGCCGAATTTAAAAACTTAATAAAATTTGTGGAGCTATGGTAAAAAAAATATTTTTCAGAAACGGGGACGCGTACCACTCCAGACTTTTCAGCATACCTAGAGTATGTCATACGGCATATTTTAAGACTAATTCGAAAGACCTAGCCTGGGGAACAGTTACCCAAAAAAGCCAGCAGCCGTTTATAAAAATTGAATGAAATTTTTGAAGGTATGGTAAAAAAAAAATATTCAGAAATGGGGCCGCGTACCACTCCAGGCTTTTCAGAATATCTAGACTATGTTATAAGGCTTATTTTGAGACCATTTCGAAAGACCTAGCATGGGGAACAGTAACCAATAAAAGCCAGCAGCCGAAT